>JAODKN010000002.1:24146462-24174106 GCA_026774425.1 Petrocephalus zakoni
GTAACTGAGCAGATTGTGAAATACTCAGACCGGCCCGTCTGGCACCAACAACCATGCCACGCTCAAAATTGCTTAAAATCACCTTTCTTTCCCATTCTGACATTCAGTTTGGAGTTCAGGAGATTGTCGTGACCAGGACCACACCCCTAAATGCAATGAAGCAACTGCCATGTGATTAATGCAATTACCTAATCAACCAATGAGAAATTGAACAGGTGTTCCTAATAATCCTTTAGGTGAGTGTAAATGTAGACCTCAAATCCATGATTACAAAACTGCATTTATAAACCTTCAGAAAGTTTTAAGGTAAACAACAGAACCACACTTCAGGTATTTTGTAAAACTTTTAATCTTCAAGTCAAAAAAAAAAAAAAGATACAGAATGAAATATTGGATCAATTTCTATACAGTGGCAATTAATTTAAATGTTCCTTTCCCCAGAGACTGTCCAGTCTCAAAATCAGAAAGGGGGGGTAACCCTGTCTCAGCAAACTCTTATACCAGGAGTTCATCTGGGCACGAGTGCACACACACGCACACAAACACACACGCTGGGAGTTCGCCACCCGACAACGCTGGGCTCGACACAAAGAAATGGATCAGGCAGAAATCTTTTGTCCAGTCGTCTCCAAAACGTAAGAGTGATTCGTGTTTTTAGGCAAATCATTTTGCAAATGAAAAACATTAAACGTAAAATCTGGTTATAGGTACCAAAGAGTTTTAATATTAAATTAGCTTCCGTTGATTCCTGGGCACAATCAAAACTAAACTGACTCCCAGCACTATACAGTATCAACTCCACTCAACCCCCTTAACAGGTAGGTAGAACAAACGCATTTCACAGAGGGGGTGGTGTTGCTGTTGGAGGGGGAGAATAAGAGTTCAAATCATAACCACATTCAGTGCCTTACCTGTCAAATAAAAACACTGCATTTAGGGGATAGGGGAGGTACCCAACCCCACTGAAGCCCAGAGTGTACACTTCACATCTGACCCTCCATGTCAAAGCTCACCAAACCCTACAAAACGCAGTGAGCAGAACCAAGTTAGGAAAGTGCTGTACACAAGGAACTCAATACTAATAGGGATTCTCAACCCAACCCAGGTCATCATAACCAGTTATCCCAAGGAACAGGAATCTGCAGTGCTGAAGAGGCCAAGGGAACACCCAGAAGTTCAAGGGGCACAACTGAAACGGCCCCTTATTTACACTTTACAGCATATGCAGTATGAAGAGTCCAGGAATCCGCCCGGGCACATAGGCACATGATGCAAATGAACACAAAGGCGTCCGTTCTGATCCGCTGGGGACAAAACTCATCATCAAGCCAGGTGGCCAGTGGCAGTGGGCAGGGTTTATGGAGGATTCTGGGGTTAGTTTGGCAATTGGGGTCTGATTAAACCTCCACATTGCTCATCAAAAAAAAAAAAAAAAACAGACAGACAACATACATAAATCACAGAGTCCCCAGCTTACAAGAGCTTTAGCTGGGGGGAAAAGCTGAAAAGGTAAAACCAATTTACAAAAAAAAAAAAAAAAAAATTGATTAGAGTGTTTCCATTCTCTCTTAAATCTGAACAAAGCATTTATATATCTGCTAGTTCAGGACTGAAGGAATTTTATTAAAAGGAGGGAGGGAGAGAGGACAAAAAAAACAGAACTGACCAGAAGTGGTGGCACGCCTGTAAGTGACTAATGCACCAGGACATCCCATGCCTTCTAGTCTTACCATTTTAAATATATATAAAAGAAAAAAAAAAAAAAAGAAAAAACCAACAAAAAACAGTCTCAGCTCCCTTGTGTTCAACACAACCGCTTCTTCACTACTGCAAACCTGCCTGGGTGGCACAGGTAGGAGCTGCTGCGCGGGGGGGGGTCCTCTGCTATTCTTTGTGCTTCCTAGAAACATGAAGTATGAGCTGAACCAATTAGTGCACCATTTGATGGAGCTCTATACCTGCGGTGCAAGTCAAAAAGTCATTTCATCGCAGAAATCCAGCTTGTGGAATGTTGCACCCGGCGAGGGGGTGGGACACGACAAGTTCACCATCACAGTGCCCACGTCGCCAGCCCACCTGAATGCCATTTCGGTGCCACTTCAGTTAATTTTCAATTCCTCCATGAACACCACAAATCCAGAGGTTTGACCCACAACCAAAACTAACCTGGGACCAGAAACTCAACATCACTAAACCTTTGTTAATCCATCCATCATTTTTTTTTGCCAAGTGGATTATGTATTTACAGGCGGAAAAAAAGTTGCTTCTACCAAAGCAATTTTAGTAACACAAGATCAACAACTATATTTTTGTGAAAGTGAATTCCATTTGACAAGTACTGCGCGGCATTACCATTCAAAGTTTAAAAATATAATCCATTTGAATTTTTTGCAATACTGGAATAATTCCCGTATTGCCACTGCCAACTCTGAATTATAGACCAGGAACAGATCGTGTGTCTACAGGCAGTTCCCTTTTCAATAGGGGGTGCATTACCCAACACCCAGATGGGAGTGGAAAAAGAATCCAAAAGGCAGCCTTTGTCCAGGCTAATAGTTAAAGTCTATCAAACAATAGTAAATATTAGGGACCCCAGATGGAGGAGGGCTGGCAAAATAGAAGGTGGGCAAAAACAATTGACATGTTGAATGGTGAGGTTCTTCACCATGCCCATGTGCACCTCCAACCACAAAGGGGAGCCCAATCCTTCTGGGAACTGCCCAGGGGGCCAAGGGCAGACAGGCAGGCCAGGAGGAGAATCATCAGTCCACACTCAACCCCCCATGGCGACGCTCTCAGTTGTTCTCGTCGTCGCTGTCGTCGGGGCTGATGGCCGGGCTGGTGAGGCTGTACGTGGGGGACGTGGGGCTGTAGCCGGGGGAGGTGGGTGAGTAGGTGGAGCCCTTGGGGGAAGTTGGAGAGTAGGTGGGCGATGTAGGTGAGTATTTGGGGGAGGTGGGGGAATAGGTAGGTGAAGTGGGAGAGTACTTTGGGCTGGTGGGTGTGTAGGTGGGCGAGGTGGGCGAGTAAGTGGGGGACGTGGGGCTGTACTTGGGCGTGGTTGGAGAGTAGGTGGGTGAAGTCGGGCTGTACTTGGGAGAGGTGGGCGAGTACTTGGGAGAGGTGGGGGAATACTTTGGAGAGGTGGGGGTGTATTCCGGGGAGCTGGGGCTGTACGATGGCGAAGTGGGCGTGTACTTTGGAGAAGTGGGTGAGTAGGACGGAGAGCTGGGACTGTAGGATGGGGAGCTGGGCGTATAGGTGGGGGACTGAGGGGTGTAGCGTGGACTGGAAGGGGAGTAAGACGGAGAGGTTGGGGAGTAAGACGGAGAAGTTGGAGAGTAATTGGGACTGGTGGGCGTGTAGTTCGGCGAGGTTGGGGAGTAGGAGGGGGACGTGGGGGAGTAGCTTGGCGACGTAGGCGAGTAACTTGGCGAGGTGGGGGTGTAGTTTGGCGAAGTAGGGCTGTAGCTAGGAGACGTGGGAGAGTATGATGGGGAAGTTGGGGAGTAAGAGGGGGATGTGGGACTGTAGCTCGGAGACGTCGGGCTGTAGCTAGGCGACGTGGGACTATAGCTCGGAGATGTTGGGCTGTAACTAGGCGACGTGGGACTATAGCTCGGAGACGTCGGGCTGTAGCTAGGCGACGTGGGACTGTAGCTCGGAGACGTCGGGGAGTACGAGGGGGATGTGGGAGAATACGAGGGGGATGTGGGAGAGTATGACGGAGACGTAGGAGAGTAGCTGGGTGATGTCGGTGAGTAGCTAGGCGAAGTTGGGGAGTAAGAGGGTGAAGTTGGGCTGTAGTTGGGGCTCGTTGGTGAATAGGATGGGGAGGTGGGAGAGTACGAGGGAGATGTAGGGGAGTAACCAGGGCTCTGTGGTGTGTAGCCCCCTGGGGAACGGGGCTCGTATGCAGGGGAAGTCGGAGAGTAGTTTGGAGACATGGCGCCACCTGGAGGAATTGAGGAATGCTTTACGATACAAAGAACCAAACATGCTGCACACAGCAGTGATTCGCTGTTGAGTTGTTAAGAGTAACTGGTGACGTATTAGAAACTTAGTACTGAAAACAATCTAGTTTGGAATTATACAACAGCTAACAAGGGCCAGCTTGAAAGGAAGTTAAAAAAATATATAAGAGTCTTGTAATTAGTTTGAGCTCATCAAAACAGCAGAAACTTCCTCAGTACTGATGCCATGAACTGATACAGGGGCAAGAGGTGGCTGAAGGGAGCAAAATCAGCCAAAACATTCTACTGGCAAATTGCTGCAAGTGAACTTAAGGAGAAATACATGCCTGTGATCACAAAGATGTAACAATTACAATTGTGCTTAAGCATGGACTTACCAGGAGAGGGGATGTAGGGACTGGCGGGGCCTGGTGATCCAGGGGAGCCAGGCGTGGGGGACCAGGCAGGAGAATATCCGGGTGAAAAGCCACTGGCATCGGAGGCAGCACTGGGTGAAAACCCTGCAGCACCGGGAGTCATTCCACTTCCTGCGGAGGGGATGACCAGAGGTTGGGCTTTAGCCAACCAATAGGGAAGAGGCAAACCAAACTGGCAGCCAAATCAGAATAGTGAAAGTCAAAAGCCGGAGCAAAGGGCCGTACTTACCCACACTGGGTGACCACGCCCCATAAGCAGGTGTGGCTCCTGTGTTCCAGGGAGTCATGGCAGGCGACATGCCGCTCATGGGACTGGGCGCGGACCCGAAGAACATTCCCGTTGCTGATAGGAGATCAAGGTGAGGAGTATAAAAGTCAAAAGCAAGCAGGTTTTGGAAATTATGGTCTGTTGAGATGGCACTACAAAACACAAAACGCGCACACACCAGCCCCAGCACTTACGTCCTGCCATGCTGATGCCAGGGATGTTGGTGGGAATCTCCATGCCATACTTGCACTTCTCAGCATCCAGCAGCAGGTCAAAACAGCCCGTGCCGGCTGGTGCCAGCTGGCCCAACATGATGTTCTCAGAGACACCCTTCATTGGGTCACATTCTCCATGGGAGGAGGCCTCCATCAGCACATCCACCTATAAGGCAGCAAAAAGACCATGTAGAGCCATTTTTCATAACTAGGCATTTGTTTAAACCTCCTGTGGACCAGAAGACCAATCCCAAGACCCTCCTAAATACATAGCATTCCCTGCCATCAGCTCCACCATAACACACACCACCCCACCCCAGCTCAGATGCTAACCGTCTCCTCAAAGGAGCACTTCATGAGGGGGCCGGTGTCCTGCCGGTTGATGCCGTGACGTGTGATGGCCATCAGGTGACCACGGCAGGTCATAGTGTCGCAAAGCAGGGCCAAGTGCCGGTAGTTGACATAGGAGCCGTCGAAGGAGATCACATGGTACAACTCCCTCTCCAGGGCTTTGCGCACAGCCTCAATTCCCAGGACCTGAAAGGAAGGGGGAAACAAGGGTGTGACGACAATCGCTGACAGTCAGGTGTTTGCGCGATGCACAGGGCATCAAGTGCATTCTAGCTGGAAGCCTTGCTTACAGTGAAGATCTCCACAATGTCATTGGAAGTTGTCCTGACTGGGTCCACATCTTTCTCACTCAGGACCCTCATGAGGCCAACACCGTCAGTTTCCAGGATCCACTCCTGCAGCGCCTTGAACTCCCCATCCTCTGTGATGATGATTTTCTTCTTGTTATCGGTTTGTGGGAGGTGCATGTAGACCTGGGGGGGTGAAGTAAAATGTAAATGAATCACACATGACCATTTACAGCAAAAACCATAACATTACATTGACTTTGATATGCCATCTGATCCCCACCCTACTCTCACACTGAATGTGTTGGAAGATTGCTGGAATGTGGGCAGATAGGTTAACTGGTCAGAAGGCTCCTCCCATACCTTGCTAATCTGCTCGATGCCTTGGAGAGTCATGTCTGTCAGCATGTTGGACTCGATGCACCGAAGAAAAACGTCATCATCCATTTTGTCAACCACCTCCTCATCCTGGGAATGAAAGCGACATGTAATACCCAGTCATCCAAATTTACAACAATGAGCTACTTAAAAGTGCCGACAGACCCACACCTCTTGGAATTTATTCTCGTCACTGTTCATGATGCGGATTCGCAGGACCAGTTTCTCTGCGTTGTCGTCATTGAAGATGCAATTAAGGTCATCACCAAAACCTAATGGGGAAACGCATCCGAACAACCACAGGTTAATTTGTGCCAAACCCAAGTCATGTTGACTTCCACAATTTCCTCCATATATAGTGTACAGTGCTGACCTGCATTGATCTTCTCTGCAATCTGCTCCATGGTTAGCTTGCGGTCAGTCATGTGCTTGCGATCAAGCTCAATGCGCAGCAGCCAGGGCGAGATACGGGTAACATCAAAGTCAGGCATCTCGTAGTAGACGTTGACCCATTCCTGGTCCTCAGTCACCACAGTATTCTGAGGGTTGGGGTCGTAGTAGATGGCAGTGTTGGCAGTCACCTTCCGGAGGGTGGTGTGCTCCAGTCTGCACAGGATGTCCTTTGAAAAGAGGCGGTCACATGGACATTGAGGTTACAGGGGCTTGCTCAAGGTCCCAACGGTGAAGTCCACCGTGGATTTGCAAACCACATACTTCAAAGCAGAGTTAAACAAAGCAGTCCCCGTAGCTGAAAGGGAAGGGTACCTTGGCCCTCTCAGCGTCCCGCGCCGCCTGGCCCAGCAGGAACACTGTGAGCGAGGGGGTCTTCGGCCGTTTGGAGATGTTAATCAACTCCTTGAGCCTAGGTACACCGAGGGTGACGTTCTTGGCAGACACACCAGCGTAGTGGAAGGTATTCAGGGTCATCTGGGTGGCTGGCTCACCCAGTGACTGGGCAGCCAAAGCCCCAACCATCTCACCTGGGTGTACCTAGAAGATGTGAAGGTCATTAGCACCACCACCCAAAAGGAACATTCCTAGCATTACTTCTAGTTACCAATACCAAGCTAGATTTATACCAATGGAAGTTTAAGCAACTCATTAAACCTTAGGGCTTTCAGACAAACTACTCCATTTCCCTTTCCCTCAAACCCGGGAGCTTACAATAGCTTGGTTAAACTTCGTCTCAATCTCCCCTAGTAGCCAATCAAACGCCTCGGTGCTGAGGCGGAACTCCTCGGTCATGCGGCGCGAGCAGAGGGTGGAGCGCAGGTGGATGTTGAAGAGCAGTGTGGCGTTCTCCTGGGCCTGCCGGCTCAGCGGGTCATCCCCATTCACAATCACCAGCTTCTTACTCAGCTCCTGCACACCTGGACGCATCAACACACCCACACACAACCACTGGAATCAAGTGCATTAAAACAATGTATAATATTAGAATTTACACGCTGCAAGTCGTTAATTCAAAAAACATTTAGGCTCTCTTTCTTGGAGGTACAACAAAGGTGACAAATGGAGCCGAATTAGGTGGTACATTAGCACTGATCCCCGCAACTTATCAAGTAATCTACAGCTAATATAGCAGCAAGTTTAAACAAGCGTAGAGGTTGGGTGCGTGCAAAAGCATGCAATCCGATTTAGACATCCTATGCCAGGTGTTGTCCCACATTCTGATGCCACAAGACCTAATCAATCTTTGGCCAATCCATAATCATAACATACCAGAGGACACCTGACCAAGTAAAATTTCTATTACACCAACAGATATTCGTATAACAGGAGGTACACACCATTGATAACTCTCAGGGGATGGAGATCTGTTGGGGTGCGAGGATTGATGCGGAAAATCTTCTGTGCATTCCAGATCATCCTGGCAAGATTACACGGCAGAACCACCTATGGAACCACCAGAACACACAATGAAATCATGTCGGCACAGATACTATGCAGAAATGGAAACTGCACACGTCACACAAACATGCAGAACCACAACCATTGTCACAGTTCTAGCGGAGAGCACAAGTGTATGCATGCGACCTCTGACCTTGCTGTCGCCAGTGGGGAAAATGGCACGAAGGATCTCCCGGTCCTCTTTCATCTTGTCAAACTCATGCTCCACAGCACTCTGCACATGTGCATTGGTCATTACATCCTTCACCACATCCTCCTGCAGGGTGCGCCGAAGTGCTCTGTCGTTGGTATAGTCGAACTTGAACCTGGGAGAGAAGACCGATTGGATGTGCTCAAGAAGATCTATGAAATGGTCTACGGACCAAGTCAGCCAATCTACTGACCATGACCTAACCCTGACCTCAAAAGGTCAAGCAAAATGATAGCAAGATCTGTGTCATTTACTAAATTCAATATGAATAAAACAAGACCAACATCCTAAGACATATTACAGGAAATACAGGAAGGTTAAATGTTAAACTTGTAAAGTTGAACTGGGAGAGACAGAAGACAGTTTATGGAGAGGTGTCTGGATTCCTCACTTCTTCTCAAAGGCCTTGTGGGAGGGCTTGAGTGTGGCCATGTTCTGGAACTCCACAGCTTCTCCAGCTAATCCATCCTCCCCATATCGTAACTGTACCACCTGGTTGATGGAATTGCGCACTGTGGCATCGTATTTCACCATCACCGACTCCATGGATTTGATAAGACGACGCTGAATGTAGCCTAAGGGGAGCCAAAAGGAGTAACCAATGAGACGAATGAAATGGGGGTGAAAATTTCTGGAGACCGGTAACCAGGGATGCGAGAACAGGTGTATCATGTTGTGTTTTGAGATACTATAATTTATTCTCCAAAAAACTAAACTGATTTTTAATTAAAAGTTTACAAGCAAAGACTCGTGGCAGACAGTAGTTCATTTTGTGTTTTGTTTAAACCACCTAGCGCTAGATAGTAGTAATATAATCCATCTTCAATTCAATCTTTATTGTCATTAACACAATGTGCAGGCACGTGTAAATGGAAAGTGTTGCTGCTTCACCATAACATGCAAGACAGAGGTACAGGGGAGGTGGCAGGAAGGGAATATTATTGGTTCCCTTGGCGTACAGAGCTGAAGTGTGGGCTCATTTTAGAGATTGGAGATTGGCAAGATGCCCTTTATTCCTTTTATGTATTTGGTGGCATGTTCTTTATATTAAGTTAGATGGTTTTCGTAAAACCCACAATAACTCGCCTTGCTTAGAGTGATTGCAGTATACCAAAGAGTAGCTCCTGTGTCGCCATGCATATCGTATCGCCAGGTACTTGCCAATAGAGCCCTATGGGTAACCCCTCGGAGACCTACCCGTCTCAGCAGTTTTCACCGCTGTGTCGATAAGTCCTTCTCTGCCACCCATGGCGTGGAAAAAGAATTCTGTGGGCGTGAGGCCAGCCAGATAGGAATTCTCCACAAAGCCCCTGCTCTCAGGCCCGTAGTCGTCCTTGATGAAGTGGGGTAGCGTGCGGTGCTTGAAGCCAAATGGGATACGCTTCCCCTCCACGTTCTGCTGCCCCACCACCGCAATAACCTGGGAGGGAGAAGGGGCAGAATTTGTTTACATTTGCTTCAAGCTAATTTCCTGAATTTGGTTTTAATCAAAACTGTGCCCTTCCCAATATTTGCCAAAGAGCATCAGACACAGAGGCAACACATTCAAAGCAGACTCTTAGTATCCCTGTCCTGACCCAACTGATACCTGTGAAATGTTGATCTTGGATCCTTTGGACCCAGCCACCACCATGGATTTGAAGTTATTATACTCCGACAGGGACTTCTGGGCTGAGGATCCGGTCTTGTCTCTGGCATCGTTGAGGATGCGATTGACCTGGTTCTCAAAGGTCTGCCTCAGAGTGTTGCCAGGTGTGGGCTCCAGCTCATTGTTGTGGGCCTTCTCAATGACCTGCATACGACCAAGTAAACAAGCACATTTGTCAGCTTTAGCTGAAAGACGACCATATATAATTGGGAGAGCCGCTAGGCAAGCGATGCCTTTGACTAGCACTCAGAACAGTAGTCTCACCTCTATCACATCCTGCTTGGCCTTTTTGATGGTGTTCTGAATGTCCAGGTAGGTTTTTGCGTCAGCAATAGAGTCACCAATACCAATGGAGTGACCTGGAGATGACATTGAGACACTTAAAATCCAATGTTTTGACATATTGGCTTCGTAGATTTAAGCAATGTCATTAAAACCCGAGCTGACCGCCACGTCCTGGACCCTCACCCTCAATAAGCAGCCAGTTGTTGACCACTGTCTGGATGTTGGAGTAGAAGAGCCGGGTGACATCATGACCCATCTCCAGATACGATATGTGGACAAGAGAACCAGCAGAAGTTCCCAGGGACTTCTTACAGAGAATGCCCATAATCAACTCCCCGTTTTCCACAATCACCTGCAGATCAAGTGGCAAAGCAATGTGTTAAAGGCAGTCAAAATATCAATCAAGGGGGGTCTGTAGAGCTCATTGTGTGAGGTGGGGAAATCAAATAAACTAGTTAGTGCAAAAGTAGCTATGGGTGGGGAGAAGACCAGTTCGGTTAATTGTGTCCAGACAGCTACCTTTGTGTCCCCAGGGGAGATGTGCTTATAGGGTCCACTGTCTTCTTCATCAGGGTGGGTGCTGTGGGTTCGGATGGCATTGATATGACCCGGGATGATGAGGCTGAATATTTGCTTGCCAGTCCACAGTGGTCGAGGTTTCAAGATGGCTGGCTGGGGCACTTTGCCGTCCCAGGTGGACAGAAACATAAGGAGGTTCATCACCTCCCCCTAGAAGGGATATTTTAGGACAGAAATACCAGTAATTACACAGGAAACAACATTCAGCAGCAGAAGTGGCCATTAAGAATGGGAGAAGCCCACAGCAGAGCAGGAGCTTGGAGTCAAACACCATTAAGGAGAGCAGGGTAGCCTCACCCTTTCGAGGAAGACGTCCCGCTTGGTAAACTTGCGCACGGCTGTGAGGGTGTCCTGCACAATACCCATGACAGGCCGGTTTGACTGAGGAGTGACGATCATTCGGGGCACCATGGCCAGCTCCTGGATCTCCGCCCTCGTCTCCAGTGACTGCGGCAGGTGGAGGTTCATCTCATCCCCATCAAAGTCAGCATTGTAGGGAGTGGTTACACTAGGTGGGCAAATAAGAACAGAAAAGTTAGTGCTGGCCAGTCTCCTCTGTTATCCCACAAACATACAACATCCCCCAACCCTTCCTTACAGAAAGGAAGTCCGTAACTAACTAATAAGGAAAAGGCCTTATATCTGACAGTAACATGCCAAATGCCACATGCACAAATTTTCAGATAACCCCACCTAAGGTTGAGTCGAAATGTGGACCAGGGCAGAATGCGAACCCTGTGCCCCATCATGGACATTTTGTGCAACGTGGGCTGTCTGTTGAAGATGATGATGTCCCCGTCACACATATGGCGTTCCACCTGCAGGAGAAAGCGTTTATTCCAGAGCACACTAGTCTTGGCATCTCCAGTCCAACTGCGGGACAACTTCAGGCCTCTATGAACTCCACAGAAGCAGAAAACAGCCCTTTTCCAAAAGGATACCCAAAATTAGAGGGAAGAGAAAATGCATTCACCTTGTAGCCAATCTGAAGGTGCAGGTCACTGGGTTTCGGGTGGAAGCGCAGGTCAATGCGGTCCCCATTGTCACGGATAATGTACTTTGCCCCCGGATACTGGCTGTTGCCCCTCCGTACCAGCTCTTGTAGTCTGATGCATGTCATTAACATACGGTCAACAGATGGCCGGTAGAATGATTCATTTCTGCTTACAATTACACACTAAGAGACTGCTGGCTCACAAGTGACAAAGCTAAACACGAAGAATAATTAACTAGTAAGGAGAAAGCAAAGCATTCCAACACCATCACTTCAGGCTTACTGAACACACATACTTTGTATAAAAACTGCTTAATAATTTCAGTCTCTTCAGTTTTCAACCTCAACCGAAGGAGCCCTGGCCTGAGAACATAACTCCTTCACAGGGAACAGCACCATGACCAGTATTCTCCGCATGCATAACATACCTGTCGATGTTGAACGGGGTGACGATCTCCGGGAAGGTCATGTTTGCGGCGATGGAGCGTGGGACACCGACCTGGTCGATCTGCAGGTTTGGGTCTGGGGTGATGACGGTACGAGCAGAGAAGTCCACGCGCTTGCCCATCAGGTTACCTCGGACACGGCCTTCCTTCCCCTTCAGACGCTGTTTGAGGGACTTCAGGGGCCGACCCGACTTCTGCATCGCCTGGAGTCATAATGTGCCATTTAGCGTACTGGGTTCAGAACCAAACAATTCCCAAGTCAAACAATTCAAGGCATTTTCATATGAATGCTGAGTCAGGGACACACAAAAAGCCAGAGTTGCTGCCAGCACGGAGGTGACACTGGGTCACCGTACCCTGGGCAGGCCGGGAAGCTCATTGTCCACCATGGTGGCCACATGAAACTGCAGCAGCTTGACGTCCTCGGCAATGACGTGAGCGGCCGCCCCGCTCTGCTCATTCCTACGCAGCTGGTTGTTGATCTTCACAATGTCTGCCAACTTGTGCGTCAGGTCATCCTGCAAGGCGATAAGAGTGGCAAATAATCGCCATGTTCATCATGATTTTATTTATTTTTACAGAAAACAGAGCACATTCATTAACTCAAGATAACGGCCACACAACAATGCCTCAGAGGAATTGGTCAGATCATCTTGGATGTCTGTGTGAGGGACATGCTGCATTGTTTATTGTAGTGCTTAGTTTGCCAACATAATGGGTCTTACACATGCACAAAGTCACCCACTCGAGACTGACATCAGTACAGGTCCCCAAGGATCACAATAACCCAGAATGAAATGGTTACTATTGGAGCTGGGTGAGAGTCATTACCTGGTTACGAGCAGATCCCTGCATGACCACAGCTGGCCGCACCGCGAGCGGGGGGACAGGCAGCACCGTGACGATCATCCACTCGGGGCGGGAGAACTTGGGATCCATGCCCAGAATGATGTCCTCCTCGTCAGAGATGCGCTTGAAGATCTCGTGGACTCGCTCGGGGCTCAAGAGGATCTTCTTCTCCTGGGAGTCCTCATTGACATGCTTCCACTCTGCATACAGCTCCAGCCCAGAGCGCCGAATACGCGGCTGGTAACGTCCGCACCCGCCGTGGCCCTAACAGCAACAACAGGAAATGTTTAGAAACAGCAGCTGAACTAAAAGGGAAGCAGAAATAAATGCCAATGGATAAAAATGGCAGAGTGACCAAGTTATTAGAGGCCAAGTCTTTAGCAATAGTACCCGAACACAAGGTTACTACAGGGGACTACTTAATTACAAATACGGACTGTACAGGACTCCCAAGTAGGACTTTGGGGATCCATTTCATTTGAGAAAAGACAGCACAAGCATCCAGTCGGCAGACAGCAACACCTTCTCCTTTGTGATGTCCTCCTCAGTCTCAGCCTGCTCCACACCAAACTTGTTATCCATCTCCTCCCCGCCTTCACAAATGTTCTTGCCCTTGCAGAGGTCGTACACGTGGGTGAGACGCTTCCGGGGCTGGCCCTTTGACTTTGCCAGGATGTCCTTTATCTTTGGGTTGTTCTGAAAGACCACATGGGTGAAGGTTGAGTCGCGTCATTGCAACAGAACAGCAGCACTGCAATCAACACTGATTCCACACGCTTACTTACAGTGATGTGCACAAGTACACAAGCAGAGTGTGCACGACTACTCTGAAAATAATGTTATGATGAATAGTAGGGCTGAATGATTAAGGAAATATCGAATTGCGATTTATCTGACAGACATTGCGATTTTTTTTAACTCAATATTCACTGTATATAAAAAAAACTAATTGAGCACAATCTTACACTGAAATCTGAACTGCGCTACACATTAATCCAAAGATAAGAATGGAAGTATATTAACTGAATCCAAAATGTATTCATTCTAACAAAAATGATATAGAGCATACACATAAACCACTCTAACCACTTTTTTTTTTTTACCCTTAGTAAAGGGCTTCTGGAAAGTCCCATGTATACAAGGGACAAATTAGCAGAGAACTACTATCACAAAAGCTGCAACTGTAAAGTTAAATAAAGTAATGAAAATAAAACAGTAATAAAAACATTAAGGATCTTGCGGCTAACGCTGCTTGGACCCCTAATAGGAGCTTTCTGTGAACAATCCCTGACAATTACATAGGTAGGCAATTCACTTACAGCTCAGCAATGGAACCAATATTTTTTTGCACTGCAAATGTAACATTTTCCTTGGGTTTTACATGTGTTTTTGGGTGTATACACAGTCACTTTGGGGCACTTCTGATTGGTGAGCATGACTGGCACGCGAGGGCCACAGCACTTTTGATTGGTGAGACTGACTGTCACACAAGGAAGATGGAATAAATTTGCAAAACTATTCTCATGAGCGTTTTAAACCCTGAGGCAGACGTACAGTATAACACATATCCTAAATCGCAGCCTTTGCGATATGCTAAATGCATTGTTTAAAATCGTGATTCCGATTTGAAATTGATAAATCGTTCAGCCCTAATGAATAGTAACTCAAGTTTACAGTGTGGATATAAACCTTGGCTGTTAGGCTTCCTGAAGATTATGCTAGATTTTATGACATTTTTAACAGTTAAGGACTGAACTAATGCCCGACACCTTTCCAGCTTTATTTATGAATAAAATAGGCAAAATAGTTTGTGTGCATTATTTCTTAACTGACCGCATCAACCAAGAGCTTTGAACAGAAGAAGCAAACACAGCGCAGGATCTTCATGATCTTGGTGATGAAGCCCACGTGGAAGACGGGTTTGGCCAGCTCGATGTGGCCAAAGTGACCTGGACACTCTGTCATGTTACCTGATGGAAGCACACACCACGTAAGCATAGATCTGAGCCATGAGGCTAAGGTAACAACAAAAAACTTATATTCACTCAATTGAGTCTAACAACACAATTCAGGTTCCCCAGCCGGCCTTCGGGGCCCTGTAGACAGTCCATGTTTCTGCAGAAATGTCAAATGTAAGGCAAGGAGCAAAAACAGGAACCATTTGTGGGTCCCCAAGGACCAGATTGCGAAACACTAGTCTAACATATGGGGCGCTTTTCCACCGCACGAATTTCGGTACTTTAGGTATGGTACTTTCAGTACTCCCCCCATTGACTGCCTGTCGAGTACCAGTACCAGTACCAAAAAATCAAGTACCGAAAGGGCCAAACCAGTTGCGGTACTTCGGTACTTAGGTGTGTAACTTGAAATGCTTGCGCTGAGATTGGTTATGCAAATAGCCCGATTCTGAAACATGTTCGCCGTCTTGACGAAACGTTACAAGCTCAGAAAACAGCAATAAAAGAAGAAAAAAAAATACAGATACAACAAAATCTAGACAGCATAACAAGAAATTTAAAAAGCAATGTGATTTTGTTGTAATAAATACTGGGGTATTTATAAGTTAGTTAAATTAAAAAAAAAATGTTAAATTTCTCACAAACCTGTCTAGGATTTAAATAGCAAGGGTGAGAATGATTATGATCGTCTGAGAATGTATGCAGCACCCAAGCAAAAGCAGTAGAGGTAAACTTCAAACTGATTTTAAAAACATATATCTTGGATATAAATATAATATATACAAGGAATAATCATTAAAATTGCAACATTTTTCCTAAGCTTTTTCCCCCAATTCCAAAGTAATAATGTTTTAGCAAAACATTAACCCTCTGCGTCATCCGTAATGTCCATACAAAACCAAAAGTAAGAAGTCTGACCTTAATGTAACTTACTAGCGATGTAAGTGCTGAACAGGCGATATTAGATTTAATATCCAACATCGTCCAGCCGCATACTACAGCCATTTTTCAGATTCAGTACAAAATACCTTGTCTCACAATGTGCTTTTATAAAGCGCCAGTACCAGTTTTTACGGCAGGGGAAGACCAACACAAAAGAAGTACCGAACTTTTGGTACTTTGAGGTACCAAAAGTATGGTTCTTGCTGCGGTGGAAAAACCCCCATGGTTGCCATAAAGGGGGGACAGTTAGGGTGATTCCGAGATGCCCCTAAAAAATGTGGAACATAATACGATTGGTCTGGGTTGGGGGCCCAAAATCTCCAACACGCCCAGTCACAGGTAGAGGACTCAGTATTTCACTTGTATGAAAATGACTTTACCTGCACATGTCTGACATTTCCCCGACCTCTCGATGACCCCTTGCCGTGGGTCCATGAGGCCTCCCAGTTTTGGGCGCCCTCCTTCTGTGGTTTCAGGGTACTTAATACCCCCCTCTGTGACTGACATTCGTTTCTGAAAAGAGGAAAAACAAAATATGGTCCAAGTGAGAAAAAAAAATAAACATTTGAGGGTTATGAAATATAACGCACAGTGCACATTTACAGATGAGAGGTATGTCACAAGCCCACGTGTGAATTGCCTTCATGAAAACGCAGCACAGTTATTAAAAAAATTAAACTTATGGAATTTCATTCATTTACACTCAATAAAAATCTCAATTAAAACCCAACTGCTAAATGCGCCATAACCAACCACGCCACCGGTAAAGCTCCATTATATAAGAAACGAGTAAGATGAAGGAAAAAAAAAGTCCACATTGAAAACGGAGCAAGTCCGCTAACGCCATAGCGACGAGGCGCTGATACATGGTCATGTAATAGAAAGACATGCGTTGCACCACTTTAAAACAGGCTTTATTGTCAAAGTCACAGATTAAAAGTACATATAAGAATGCAAAGCTGTTATCCCAAGTCAACACGAAGAAAGTGTGTGGGAATGCGCTAACATGTGAGAACGCACATATGACAAAGAAATGCTAAATTAAACTTGTATGCTACAGTGAAATACATGACGCAATCAAAGCACATTTAAACGTTAAGGGCAATGCTCTTTAATTACTGTAGACCGTCTTGCAGTGAAAGTGAAGTTCTGTAAACATGCGGTCCCTAACGTGAACTAGCTGTTAGGCTAACTATGTTAGCCTACAATGAGACCAAAACATTCAATAAAAAGATAAATATTGTAAATCCATTGGTATATTTATCTGGATATAGAGGATCAATAAGAGAACACTCCATTCAAAAAGTTAAATGAAGTCCCCCCTCCCCAAACCAAAACCTACAAGCTCGTCTGGGCTGATGATGCCGAATTGCACCCTCTTGATGAGGCGCATTGGGCATGCGCTGTCGCCGGAGGGCGGTCCGTGCATCCTGTCTATTCAAAGAGACGCGTCCTCCCTCGGCACGCCGCTTTGTAAAGAGGAACAGGTAAAATAGCCACCGAGACTCTCTCCAAGCCCCCACCGGCGACCGGAATGTCTCCGATGGCGAGTTCCCAAGGACCCGCGTTGTTTACGGCTCTATGAGGCTGCTTATTTACGTTTTTAAACTAGCTACTATCACTAAGGGATACCTCCTTCCCTTTTCCCGAACTACACTCCGGTGCGCTCTAAGCGCATCTGAGCAAGAACCGCTTCCACACGGCTTTATATAGACTGCACGATGGGCTACAGGTTTACAGGGCCCACAGTGCAGGGGCTGAACAGTCTAGGGGTGGGCAATAAGCGAGTGTAGTAAAACGGTAATTGGCTGCTCGAGAGATACGCCTGGATTATTAAATAGATCGGACGTACAGCCAATGGATGTGTACGCAATTTTTTACGAACGAATTGAGAAAGGGGGAGTGCGTAAGACAATTTAGAAAGCCTTATATTGGCCAAATTATATATGAGGAGGCGTTTCAATATATTGTTCGGTTCGTTTTTTTTAGTATTTCTTGAAGTCGTACGCGGTTCGTCCAAAGGCTAATGAATATGTTAATTTGGTCAAGAACGCACCAATAGCATCAAGAAACGGCAGTTCTGAATTAATTTTTATTTGGCCCGCCTTATTTCCGAACAATTCCGAGTTCGGCCGAATAGGAATTTTCCCTCTTAGCAAAAATAAAAAAAATCCGCGCTGTCTCGCCCGTCTCGCTTTGGATCAGCTACGACTCTTGGAAAAGAAGCTCGCGCGTTAAGGCCTACGTAGACTGTTCATAAAACCAAATTATTTTTCCAGTCAAATATGCGAATTTAGCGAAACAAAGTGGCATCATCGATGTTATATTCTTTCAATTTTTGATCGACGTCGATATTTTATTAAATTTTCAACATTTTCTTCGTTTTTTACGGGAATGTGCAGGAGTCCTCGGTCTCCAGTAAAAGCGAATGCCGGACAGCTGCGACTCTCTCCGGTTATGCCATCTAGGAAAATCCGAAGAAAGCCTGTACTGTATAATATTATCGTTTTTTTAAGGATTGCGGTTAATGGACTTTTGTAGAAGTGGATATAACGTTATTGCATAGTATATGTGTTTTACTCAGGTAATTTAAGTTTATTTTTAGCTCATAATACTAACGTGAACGGGGAGGCCGTAAGTGTTCCGATAACTACGCGAAGGAGGCAAAAGTTAGAATATATTGTGTTTGGTAACGCTATGGCTTTGACGGGGATTAAATGCAATTATCAGTTTCTTTATAAAAATTTGATTATTACTACTTTTCTATTTCGTAGTCGGCCTATTAATATTGTACTCGATACTCTGCAATGGTGGCGAGAGAAGGAACGCTAACCCGCGGTTTGCTCTTAGCTAGCTAGCTAGCTGTTGCTAACCAGCACGACGGTAAATTGTTCGAGGTAGTTTAAAAAATAAATGATGCTGGATATGTGACAGTGTATTTAGGTCCTTATCGATTGCTAAGCGACCTGAAGAAATGGGAATTGTCGGGGGAGAGATGGCATAAATATGTGTGATTTAGTGGGTTTAAGTAGCCGGGAAGCAGCTCGCTTTAAACAATATGGCTGCCAGCGTGGAATTGGCTTCGGCCAGTCATGGGGAACTGTGCACTTCGTGTGCAGTTATAGGCAGCCAGACCTCGCTATTTCGTCGCCTGCGACCTAATTCGGATTTATTTGGCCTGTGTTACGCAGCTGGCGAGCCGCCGCCGGCTTCGGGTCGCCGGCGCGGCGAATACGGAGATACTAGCAGTATAGTGCATTATCGGGGAAGGGCTTTGTTTGCAGGAAAGCTTTCCTTTCCCCCTAAGAGGTGGCAGTGTTACAGAACAGGGGTATACAGGAGCCCCGGGACAAGCCTCGCAAAGGAGCCGTAGTTAAAAAGAAAAAAAAACGTACAAACGCAGCGGCACGTACATTTTGGTTAAGTTTTATTATTATAGATGGGTTGCTGTCTGGGAATCCGTATGCCGGTACGTGAGAGAGTATCGCAGGCTTCCTGGTCGTTATGGACCGCGGGTAGGCCCCCCGAGTTCGGTCCGGTCCGGCCTGTTAGTGCCTCATTAGCGCGGTCTGTCAGCAGCCCGCCCGCGGGGCCCGTAAGCCGCCCTTAATTACACATACAGGGTTTCTTTAGTACGTACGGTGACATTAGTGGCGTGGAGTATTTTATTTAGCATCTTGTATTTAAAATTCGAACAACCTAAGAGGTAACTATTTCAGCGCTACCCAAGTACGCTTGACATGGCGGGCTGGGGGGGTGGGGGTCGTAAAAATGGAGTTTTTTTAGACGTGAAATGAGAATGGGGCGGGTACAGAAGGACAACAAGCTCGGCGGTGTAACTGGCCGGATAAATAAGTTACATACTGGGACTGGGGGCAGATGTCGGTGTCGGAACAACAACAACCTTAATTCGTCTGACGTCGCCTCTAAACTAAGCTGGGAAACGAGGCTTGGGGATAAACCGAGAATCAGAGTTGCGCTGGTCTTTCTGCCGTGAAGTTAGCGGCCGAGGGCTGGCGACCACCGCCGGGCGGTTGCATAATCTTGTTAGGAGGCTAGCTTGAACAAAAATGGCCTGTGTGTAAGTGTCGTTTGTGTGCATGGTAGGGAGTTTCGACGTACTGCGCATGCGAAATCATCCCCTGTTTACCCACATGGAATGTCCTGCCTGGAACCCTCTCAAGTACCAAGCGAGTATAACTGTTTGCATGCTTGATTTTTGGTGCTTTATAAAGACTGCGCGGGTGCGAAACGGTTAATTCTTTTTGAGGATGTGTATTGGACTGTAACTAAATGCGCTTAACACGTTTGTGTATGTTTGCTTTAATAAACACCAAATTTACTCCCTAATGGACCTATACGTTTCTTTTTTTGATGTGAAGTCTGCTGCTGAAAGTTTTGTTTGAAGTGTAAGGAAGATTGGACTACTTATTGTTGCATGAAGGTTATGTACCAAGTATTTTGTAGCTGATAATTATGTTCTGCCCATATATTATGTGTGTGTGTGTGTGTATGTGTGTGTGTATATATATATATATGTATATATATATATATATATACACACACACACACAGTCTTACCTGGTCCTGGAAAATTAACATAAGTCATATTTCAAATGAATAAGATGAAAACTACTTGGTTATGATTTGGGGCCGTGGTGATTAATGATTATTCATAGAAGTTAGGCTTTAAGTTGGAAGACACTTCTCAAGCCCAGATCACAGGTGTTTGTGGTGGGGGGTGGTCAGTGAAACTCTCCTTGGTTCTCTGCTACTCTGTTGTCCTCTTTATCCTAATTTATGGTTTTACGACCTTGAGCATTCTTATGGTTTTGACTACCAGAATTCTCTGCCTCAGAATGGGCCTAAGAGACCCTCTGCATGCTGGTCTGCAAGGTCGCTTGTCTGCAAACACCCCTCACATGCAAAAGAATGGTGCTTTATCCAGACGAATGCTTGGTGATTAATGCAGTTTTCTTTTTCCCCATTTGCTAATGTGCTTGATTTACGGTTCTATATCAAATGATGAATGTGATATCAAGAATGCATATATGTGGGAATCCTTAGATTGGAAGAAGGAATGTGGCGTTGACCAGGATTGAATCCGCCCCCCCCCATCGTTTTTTATGTTGGTGTTTGAGCCTTCTAATACACTGTTGACTAAAAGTGAATTATTTGACAGTGTCTGCTCGTAACAGATTTCATAACTCCCTTGACATTTGCCAAAACACTAGTTTAAAGTAAGTGGTGCCAACATAAAATGCCTCAGAATAGATCTGAGACAAATTATCTGCACTTTAGTTTACTGGATCTCCTGTTAGTCTCTCACCATTTGTATTAAACTTCTGATACATTCATGACTTTCTAACATGCATATTTCTGATGTTATGTTTGCGTGCGCAACTATAAAGTAATTTTCATTTGACTCATATCACATTTGCATGAGGCAGGCAATTCGATCTCGGAGTGTACGGATGCACCAGTAAATCTTATAGTATTTTGCTTCTTACTTTAAAATGGGCCTCACCGCTTTCATTTCCTAGTTCATTATTTTTACCCTCTGTCTCCCTCCAGCGGACGAAAAGGGACATGACAACGCAGTGTAATTAAGTTGCGCAACACTATTTTTCTGCATGGCTCCGCCTGGTGGTGCATGTAGACTCGTGCATGTAGACTTGTGCATGAGATGTGGCGCGCGCGCTCCTCTTCGTGAACTGGGGTCAACTTCTCCTGCCGAAAAAAGTGTTTATTTTCACGGCAATTTTAGCTGCGCTAAATGTCATGCAACTTATGCTTCCGAATAGTGGCTATTTAGTTGAATACTAAATAACCTTAATCACGACCTTTCAGCATCTTTATAACAGGCGCTTAAACACACCAGTAAGGCCTTCGTGGCCCGAGGAAAAGGCGTAGCACCTTATTTTAATATTAACCGATGACAGTTTTTCCAAGTATTTAACCGAGACCAGTCTGCTCAGTATGACATATAATTATTGTTTTAGCGCCGTGAGCAGCGTTTAAAACGTTTTACCATTATAATAGGAATCAAAATTAAAACAAGATGTTGCATTAATAACGCAAAACTCTTGTTTCGTTAGTTAAGTTGCGAGTGAAGGGTTGCTCTTAATAACCTGTCTCTGATCTTAAACCAAGCGCAGCTATGCTTTTTTTTCAATTAATTTTGCTTTTACAAGTCCAATATTGTTTAAAAGTCAGTGGTTGTGGTTTAAAATGAATTCAGAACGCACTCTATGTGTATATAACCAAACCGCAGGCCAGCAGACACTGTATTAGGGCCAACTACTTCTAGTTCATCACAGAGCATCGTCTGCTTCATTTAATTTTAAACAATTTGATTAATCAGATTAAATTCAGTGGGAAAACTGTCCTGTTTCACCTCGCCGGTGCTGCTTCTGAAAGTCAGCCCGTAGCACAGTGAAAGGGGAGCGGGAGCGTGCGCAGTGATATTTGACACAGTAAGGTGATCCGGTCGTACGCGTTACTTTATCAGGGGACCAAGCACGGCCCCCCAACCTTCCTGCATCCAATCAGCTTCCCGGGCCGGGATTAGCCGCTTTACAAAGATGGATTTTTGGTTTGTCCAGTGTGAAGAGCACGGTGCCCTGACTTAATCCCTATTAATCTTAATCTTTATTGCAGTTTAAAAAGCACTAGTTAGCCTTCTTAAGAATTCAAAACACTTGGAATCAGGTGATGGTGCAGCATCGGGCCAGTTACATATCTCCTAAAATTATATTAGACTCCATTACTATATATACATATATATATATAATTAGTTTTACAAAACGATAATCAAAAGAGTTTAAATGAAATATTTTATGTTTTCTGTAGAGAAGAAATGTGACAGGTTGGGTTTTCTGCCGCATTCTTAGTTCACAAATCCAGGTAGGCAGCCATGATATGCACATGAAGTGGCAAACTGGACGCTTATGCTACATCCATTATTTGAAATAGACTTTGGGAACTGTGTTTGCTTGTTGTACTTGTTGAATCGAGGCTTTCTCAAATCAGCATTAAACTTCAACGAGAATTATGGTAGCTGTCAACAGGGAACAATAAGTATACCTTTAATAAAACGAAGGACATGTTATGGCCTTCTCTGACTGTAAGATCTTTTTTTTTTATGAAAGTGAAGTGACTACAATAAGAGCAGAAATTTGTTGGAGGAAGTCACCTGGAAGTGGTTCTTAGTCACTGAATGTGACATGCTACTGATTTCACCAGACTACGCTTGGCATGTTCACAGGCACCAAGTACCACAACTCCACCTGGCCAAAGATGCACTGTAGAACACAGTCTAGGACACCTCATGCCCGTTCTTGATTAATTTCAGTGTTTTCTTTTATTCTTTATGAAATCATATTGGTAAAAAGTATTTGTCTTAAGACTTTATCCACCATACACTACATACTTTATAAGTTATCCTATATGTATGATTTTTTTCTAACCAAATAAACAGGTGAATGTCTGTGATGTTGGATGTTATGCTACTTGGTCCAGTTTTCTTTCGAAATACATAGTCTGTCCTGTAGCCATGTGCACTTCCTCAAATTGTAGAGATGAGTGGAAACGTGACTATAAAGCAGATCAGTCCATTAATGATCCAACGCTTCATGGTGCATGAATATAGAAAACACACTGTAGAGTAATTAACCTGATAGCCAAAGGGCTTTGGGAAGTTAGCTTTTTAAATCTGAGGTTTACCTCACTGCCTGTCATCTTGCAGTACAAACGGCCGACCGCAGGAGCCGTTGAGGCAGAAGTCCTCCGAGAGACGCCTCCCGGCCTTCTAGCATGCTTCCGGAATGAAGGTTCTATTTGATACATTCTCAGGTCACATGGGTGCCCAGGAAGAACTTGGCACTCAAGCCAGCCGACGTGCATTTCGGGTGGTTCCGAGTCGTGCCAGTGGGCTCGAGTTGTGCAACAGACT
This sequence comes from Petrocephalus zakoni, assembly GCA_026774425.1. Lineage (NCBI taxonomy): Eukaryota > Metazoa > Chordata > Actinopteri > Osteoglossiformes > Mormyridae > Petrocephalus > Petrocephalus zakoni. The sequence continues at coordinate 24,170,107 of JAODKN010000002.1, forward strand.
TGCCAGTTCAGTAAGAGCTGTGCCTGCGTGATGCCTCAAGAAAGAATGTTCGCCCAGATCATCATGGAAACTGTGCGCGTGCTAGCCTTGCTTTACCAGATATAGCCCTGGATGAATCCCAAGGCAAAACACTTAAAGAAAAAACAAAAACGAAACAACAGAAGCAAGTGTGCCCGACGGTCGCCGCGTTTCATGACACAGAATTGGATGCTCGGGTGTGTTTGTTTAGATGTGATGTCGTCGGCTGGCGTGTGCAAAGCGGCTTAAGGACTGAAAAGGAGGGAAGATGTGCAGGACCCGGAGGGAGATCTTCCCTGTTGATGTCAGTGTTTGCCTGACTCAGAGTGCGTGTGTTTGTGAGACTGAGTGCGAGAAAGCGAGAGAGACCGGGGTGGGGGGGGCTGTATTGAAAAAGGGAGGGTGAGAGAGAGAGAGACTACCCGAAAGGGAACCTGGAGCAGAGCATGAGCGGCATAGGGGAGACAGAAGGGACTCCATTTTGGCTAGGAAATTCTGGATTGTTCTTAAACCATCCACTAGACAGACTGACAGAAGGTAAGGAGCAAGGAGCAGACAGCTGGGTTTAAGTGTTTGCTCTGATGCCAGGGCGTTATTCTTACCCGTGGCTCTGATAGGAAGGAGCCCGTAGTAGGGCCTAGGCGGCTGGCCTGGCGGGGCGTTTGCACGCGCGGGGGTTTTGATTTGCTGGCCGCCCGACTTCGAAAGGTCGACGGCAACGGTAACGTGCGCGTGTGGGGTGCTCACCGGGCGCTTCTGTGTACATGTGCCCAAAGGGAAGCTGGATCCTCGGCAGGAATTTTATCATGAGGGTAAGGGTAACTGCTACTCGGCTGTGTGACAGCCTGGAAAGGAAGAATATTTAAGTATTTATTTTATTTAATTGGGGGCATTTTAACATCAGTGAGTCAGTAGCCTCTCCATGACAAGATCCCCTTCTCATTCTTAATATAACCTTGACCTTTCAACTCTGACCTCTGTTTACAAGGTTTTTCAAAGTAGGTTTAATGGAAGAGTCACGTCGTCGTGCGTGTAAAATGGCCTTACTTCTTGGGAAGGCAGGTTAGATTGTATCACCGCTAAAGATTTGATGTCATTGGCTTGGTCTTGTTCCAATTCTGTAGGCGAATGGGAAGGAAATCCACACAATCTAGGGTCTCTCAGGATGACCGTCATATGGCATAGCAGAAACGCACAGGCCGAACCCAGAAATAATGTTGCGTGAATCCATGAATACCAAATCTTTACCCAAGTATCCTGCACATGATAATCCATATATGTATGTATGTATAACTTTTATAAAAACAATTCTTGGGTAAGAAATTGTTTTCCCCCCAAAAATTGAATTATTGAATTAAAATCCAAATTTAAACCTTCGGAAACTTCAATTAATTTTAAGTATATGTATATAATACATATAAATGAAATATATGTTCTAGGAAATATTCTGTCATTTTTTTAAAGCAAGTGTGACAATGATACACTCCTTCCAAAGCACAGATCAGGTAAGTTATTTCCATGAGGAAATACCTGGGGAATGATCTCGCACACAGACAGAGGCCAAGTCTGCAGTCATCTGTCAGGACGGAGCGGAATGCAGCCGCGCAGATATCCTCGACATCCGTAGCCTGCGTGCCGACGTACACAAACACTGCGAAATAAATAAGAGCGTGAGAGTATTTATGGGAGACATCAGCTGAGCAGAAGAACACTCCGGACGGAAAGAGTCCTGCTTTCCTCAGGGGAGGCAGCTGTACATCCTGTACTCGCGGTGTTAGTTTTGTTGACATCGCTGTGCCGTTCTTCACAACAGGAAGCGCTTATCAAGTGTCTTGGTCTACGGGCTGTTTTTTTAACCTCCCCCCAGTAACCAAATGTTTTCCCTTTTTAAATAATATTCGGTGACTGTGATTGTTTTCAAAATCGGGTTCAAAATCACCGTCTAGGAATATGACATAAAAATTAGCACTTGTTGCTGTCTGGGGCCCTGGGCTGCTCAAAATATTAACGCTCTGTTTGTTGGCTTCGTTAGAATACGCATATATTTTTAATTCCACGGATTATTTCTCCATCCTCCTCCAAGGGACCTAATTGGTGTGCACTGAATTTGGACAGACTGCATGTCTGAGCTGATAGACGTAGTTTTTGACCTCATCGTGGAAATAGGAGCCATTTCACACGTTTTCCAGGTCTATGATGCGTGTCCACATGCGTGTCCGCGTCTGAGTGTGCATGTGTGCGTGCTGGTGTCAGACCACGCATTTCCACTTTTCTTTTTTATATCTTATTTCTGTGTTTGGGCCTGCTCCTCTCTCACTCCTCCGCTTAGCATGCGCGCCATGTCCCAGACGCTCTGCCAGGGAGCTCTCCCGCCTGTGCGTCCTGCCTCGCCCAGTCCTGCGGGCTCAGGCGGCTGCGTAAATAAACATGTAGGCCGCTAAATCGGACAGGATGGGAGCGGGACCAGCGGTGCGGCTCTTTTTACGGCGGCCCGGTCCCAGGCGTGCCACGGCCGAGGCCAGCCCGAAGGCCCCAGGGGTGGCGTGTCGATTGGCCGGCCGGTCAGGCGTGCGATTGGCCGCCCAGTCAGGCGCGAGCTGCCGATCGATGCTCAGCCGAAACAGATGGGTTGAAATGATTTTCGTTTTTTTTTTCCTTTCTACCGGGTCCGGCCCCGAGAGGCGGGACGTCCAGAGGGACAGACGGATGCTGACAAAGCGGACCCCCATTGTCCCCGCATTGTAGAGGCCCGGCGCCTCCTTCTGGAAAAACCCGGGTGCTAAATTAATTGCGCCTCTTTCCAGGCCTCCGTTGAAATCGGCTTAGTATTAATCTGTGCTCCTCTGTCCGAGCCAAGTCTGGCCCGAGCAGCGCCACGGAGTCCCCCCCCCCGGGCCGAGTCCCTGCCTGCTCCCTCTTTGTCTGCCAGCTGCTGGCCGGCCGGCTCTCGGGCCACGCCGCGCCTCCCTCTCTGGCCGGCCGGCTCTCGGGCCACGCCGCGCCTCCCTCTCTGGCCGGCCGGCTCTCGGGCCACGCCGCGCCTCCCTCTCTGGCCAGCCACCTCCGCCTCTCCCTCGGCTCTCACAGTCACTCAGGCGACCTTTCCTCCCCCTTTCTTCTCTCTCCCTCCGCTGTTTCTGCTGGCACGCTGCCACCATCTCTGACCATCTGCCTCTCCCTCTTTCTTTCCCTTTATCGCTCTGTCCCCTTTATCTCTCTTTTCCCCCTCTCCTGACGTCAGTGCCGTCACCCGTTCCCTCTCGCTCTCCATTTCCACCCATTTTAAGGCCCCTCCCCTATCGTGCCTCCCGCCCCTCGCCCTCTGTCCTGCCCGTCCTGCTCTCATCCCCTCTTCCGCTTTCTCTTCCTTTGTCACACTCAGCTTGCTGGAGCAGGGCTCTATTTAAAGAGATATTGGCGGGGGGGTGTGGACAGCGCGCTGGGAGCCGCGCGGCACAGGAACAGGAAATATGAACCGCAATACCGCGCACACAGGCACCCCCCCATTACGCCGCGGACGGCTCCCTCCTAACTACTGAACACCAGCAAAACAACCCTGCCCCTTATCAGACAATTACCACCCCCCCCACCTCCCAGCTCTCCTGCATGGAACACAAACACCCCCCCCAGTTGGTACTGCATGCCTGAGTAGCTGCTGGGAGATGAAGCAACTAATTAATTTGATTTAGCCGTTCTTTCCCTGGCAGCGGAAAAATTGCCCCCCCCTCCCTCATCTGGCGCCCCTCCCTGTTGATTTTCCACCCAGCTCTTCCAGTCTCTCCTGCCGGCTCGCTCCGCTTTCCCCAACTCCCCATCTCCTTGCCTGCTTTCGGCTCCTGCGTGATCACTACTATCCCTGGCCGGATCCCTCAGTCGCTCACTACCTGCTCGCCTCTCCCCTGGCTGGATCCCTCAGTCGCTCACTACCTGCTCGCCTCTCCCCTGGCCGGATCCCTCAGTCGCTCACTACCTGCTCGCCTCT
>JAODKN010000002.1:24180781-24196591 GCA_026774425.1 Petrocephalus zakoni
TCCCCAAAACAACGGGGAAAAAAAAGTAGGTCTGCCAAATATTTCCACATTCCTTGTGGTCGGTCCCGCTGTGGCTAGCTTTTATGCTTCGTTTTATAAGTGGGAAAAAAAACTGGCCTGCAAAGCCTACAGAGGCGACGGGGTCAGAGGTCAGCGATCAGGGATGCCGGTCGCTAAATGGCGTCACACATTTTTCTGTTATCGGTTCTGCCTCTAAACGCAAACAGGCTGCATTTTTTTTAACTCCCGGCAGCCGCCAACATCGCCGAACAGACCGCAGCGTGGAATTCACGCGCTGAGGCCTGTCCGAGAGGGCACGGCATCTCACGCCAGCAGAAGGCCGCCCCTAATGGGCCCGGCCATCACTTTGCAGTCACAGGTGTGTTGTAGAAATGTTCCCCGGTGGTTCTTTGAGCCACCAGAGCGCAGCATCGCGTGCAGGGCCGGGCCGGGCCGCACTCAAAATAGGCAGGTGATCCCCAGAATGTTTCACCAAAGACTAAAGCTTTTCCTTGAGCTGCCTTAAAGCTGGAAAAAAATATCTAAAAAAAGGGGAGACTTAAAGTGCTTTGGGATCCCCTCCTCACGCACCCCTGTGCCGTTTGGTGATCAAAAATCCCCTCAAAAAAAAAAAAACAAGGAATTAAAGAAAACAACTTCCTGCGACTGGATTACAGTGACAGAATTATGGGAATTATTTGCCGGTTTGAATGCTAACAGAGCGTGGAAAGTGCTGCGTTTTAGGGGGGGCAGGGTGGCGCGCTAAGTGGCCACGGTAGCGTGGCCTGTGCGCAGGAAGACAGCCCAACATGCTGTGCAGGATTTGAAAGACAAGGAAACCATGAAATCTGTACAAGGAAGAATTGTGTTTGAAATAAACTGCCCCCCCCCAGCCCCTATTCCCCTTCGTTGGCTTGGCACTGTCTTTTGGCCGGAGGTTGTGCAGAGTTCAGACCCCTTAACGACAGACCCCCCCCAGAGGAGGGTGCCTGCAGCTGTCCACCGCGCGGATGCTGGCTGCTACATGGGACTCCCCCTCTCCCGTTAGTCCTGGGGAGTGGGGGGGCACAGCAGCCGGTCCCTCCTCTTACCCCCGGAGGCCGGTCGGGGGCCGCGGCATCGCGCGCTGGCAGTGCTGCGGCCGGCTCATGGCCCCGCTGACACCCTCACGGCCGCCGCTCCTCGCGCTTCCTTGTGTTTCATGTCGTTTATTTCCATTTTGCTGCGCCCGATCTCTCTAAGCCGCGTGACGCCGTCGCCGCTGTCCTGCGGTTTCATAAGCTGTGACAACCAAAAAATACTTACACCGCATCTATTGCAATTTTTTTAATATATAATAATTGCAGCAATATTTTTTTAATGACGGACAGCTGAACGGAAATGCCTTTTTTAAGGTGGTAATGTGGAAAATGTCGGTGGGGGGGGGGCTGGAAGGGCATTAAAAAAGGCGCGTTGACGCCATTTGAAGTGAGGAGCTGGCCCAGATAAGCCAGTTAACGCACCCATGGAGAAGTCCCGAAAACGCAGGGGACTCTATCGGTGCTGTGCAAGGCCAGATGTGGCCTGGATTGCATCATGCAGCTTGCAATCGGACGGACGGGCCCTGGCATCGCCCGTTTAGCACCCTTCCCTAGCCCCCGCCAACAATCGCACCAGATTTATCGCGGGGGGCTGAACTCGGGAATCTAGCTCGGGCCTGCCACTAAGGGCCGCTGCTCCGATTGTGGGTGAGTGTTTGGAGCGGTGACCCGGGAGGACATAGGGGCCAGAGCAGGGTGGCTGGGGGGTGTGTTGGTGGGGGGTGGGATCAGTCGACCCTCTGCGAAGGGGGAGGGGACTGCATGCCGAGCCCCTGTCACGCTTGGCCGGTCTGTTTTGTGGTGAGGCAGTGTGCGTCACAGAGAGACGGAGATAGAGAGAGAGAGAGCGAGAGAGAGAGAGCGAGCGAGGGGGCGGTGGATGTGCGTGTCAGTGCAAACGTCGCCTCAAATCGTGACTTAGCCTCGTCTTGTTTGTCTGCCCGTCTTCTCATTTGTATCTTAATTTGAAACAGGGTTTCCGGTGCGTTCTGCAGACGGCCTGCGGGTGCCGTCCTGCATGACGCACTTTGTCGTCCTGTAGCCGCGCGTCCGGCCTGCTGACTCTGCCGCTTGTACCCGCGCGCCCTCATCTGTGCTGTACATTTTCTCGCTCCTGCCTGCTATCACATACGGCAGACCCTGCACACCTGAACTGGGCCACTCCTTCCCGTTGGCGCTCAAACCCGCAGTGTCTCGCCGCGTACCTGCACGGCAGCGGAGCACGGACGGAGGGCGCCTGTCGGCGGATCCCACCTCGCGTGCTCCTGGGCTCGGCCCCGGTCTCTCCCCACCTCTCCCTCCTCTCCTCTCTGCAATAACAGTGCTGACCTAGTTTCTGTCGGTTAAGGGCTGCTTGTGGAATTTTACAGGGGCCTGGCTGGCCGGGCCAGCAGGGCCGAGACGCAGGAGGAGAGACGCATGACGGAGAGCCTCCCTTTTTCTCTCTCTTTTTTTTTTGTCTGCCACATCGTTATGTCCCAACTGCCATTCCGACTCGCAAGATTCTCGTAGCGTAGGCCCGGTAGATCAAACAAAAAAACACACTCACACATGCACACGGCACAAAAAAACTCTGCCGATAACACAAGGCCCCGTTCGTACAATATGGTCGCAAAACACGCCTTTCTGCTGCCTAGGCGGAATTAATATTGCAAAGGGCAGCGGCTCTCCGCCTTCCCCAGCAGAGCTGCGACAGATCAGACCGGATGCAGCAAGCTGGAAAAAAAACGAACCCCCCCCCCGCTTCGCCCATAACGACAAAGCCTACGGCCCCCAGCAAAAGGTCGCTAGTGACTACCGCGGAAAAGGAGCGGGCCGGCATCAAAATGACCCCTCCCTCGCCTTCAGCCGCCTGCTTGTCACGGGTCTATTTTAAGTTCGGCGGCCATGTGTCACTCAGCGCGCTATTTAGGGGAATCTTGATTAGCTCGCAATTGCGTTCTGTTAGGCGATGGCGTCGCTATGCCACACCGGATTCGACCGCCGGAACATCGCTCAAGGTCCTGCGCCAGGAGAGAGAATGTCCTCCCACCCCGCCTCAGCCCACCCCAAACGCTCTTCAAACTCCCATCTTCCGCAAAAGAAACAGACCAGGCCGCATTTTTTAAAAGAATTTAAAATAATTCGAGGTTAATAATCTATTCAACTCATCTGCTAAGCCATGTTTTTTGAGCGTTATAATATCCTCTGTAATCGCGGTCACGGTATTAAAGGGGAATTGGCGAAATCTACATCTGTTCGTCTTTCAGTGTTTCTATTTGTACCTGCGACTGCGGTGACCTAAAGGAGATGATTGCGCAGTTCTTGGATGTTTTTATTTATTTTTTTTAATAGTACTTCACTTTATGCATCTGCTTGCCTGGATGTTATTACAGACCGGTTGAGATTGCACAGGAAAGAGAGTAGGGATGGCGCTTAAAACGGGAGTTTCAGTCTTTGCGTCTCTGGTAGCCCCCCCCCCGTTGTGACACAATGTCATATGGTGACCAGCTAATTAAATAGCGTCTGCTTTGTTGTGGCAGATTGCTGTATTTCACAGTAACACTGTTTTGGCTGGGACATTTTTTTTTATTCTTTTATTTAGACTGTATATGACGTTGCATTATTTATTGACCCACCTTCTCTCTATCCCTCCTCGCTAGGTTTTGGCGCGAGGTCATGGTGTCCCGGACAGAAGTCTGGGACCCCTTCCACGCGGGCACACTCTTGTCACAGCTGAATGACCAGCGGCTGGCCGGCCCCACCCCGTTCTGTGACATTACGCTCATCGCCGCCAACGACGCCAAGTTCTCCGCGCACCAGAGCGTCCTAGCTGCTTGCAGTCCCTACTTCCGACAGCTGCTGTCACCTTCTGCTCCGACACCTCTACCTCCCCCTCACCCCGTGGCTAGCCTCGGGAAGGACAGGGTGCTTGAGTTACCTCACCTTCAGCCGAAGGTACTGTCTGACCTACTGGACTACATCTACACCTCTCGCGTCTCACAGCGTTGCGCCAAGGGGACCAGGCGGCTCTCTGAAGCAGGTCGGAGCCTGGGTGTGCCTTTCCTGGCTGGTCTAGTGCTGGGGGAGTCAAATCAGATGAAAAGTAAAAGCGGACTGGGCAAAATCAACGGGATGGAGGAAACGGACAAGGCGGATGCGGCCAAGAGCACGAGAACGCCCCACTGTTTTCCCCTTGGCACGGTTTTTCCCAGCCTTGTATCTAAAAAGCATTGCGCCTCCTCCCATTCACCGTCCTCCTCCCCAGCTTACATGACCAGCTCGGAGGAGTCCCCGTGGAAGATGGCCGCCTCGGTGGACAGCCAGCTGCATCGCCCCCACAAGAGACCTGAGAGCCCCCCGTCCCCCTCCTCGTCATCTCCCATCGATCTCACGGCACCTGCCAGGAAGGATCCACGATCCTCTCCCACCTCTTCCGTAACCAGCGCTTCTCCGCAATTCCAAAACCTTCCTCCACCGCCCCACCCCGGACAGCTGCTGCCATATCCAAAGAAGGGGATGGGCGACGGCTTTCCTGCAGGCGTGGACTCTGAGCGCTCTACTGCAGAGACAGCGCAGATCCTGTTCAACATGAGCACTGCGGCCTTCCAGGGCCGTCGGCCTGCTGAGCCAGAGCAGTGTCCGAGTGGGAAACAGGGAAGACCGGGTAGCCCGCCCATGGGACCGGGCCTTCCTCAGCCCAACTCCGTGTCCCTCTCCTGCACACCTCCTCCTGTGCCCCCTGGCCCTGACGAGACAGAGTCAAAGCCCGAGCTGCTCTGTGGGGTCTGCCACCGTCTATTCAGCTCCGCTTCATCCCTCACTGTCCACATGAGGTTGCACCGGGGAGGGCGGGTGCTCAGCTGTCGGCACTGTGGCAAAGCCTTCATCCACAACAAGAGGCTCCAGTCCCATGAGGCTGTCTGCAGACAGGCTCCTCCCATTCTACCCATTCAGACAAAGCAAGAGCCACTAGAAGAGGGGGAGGAGGAGGCAGCAAGAGGGGGTGAAACAGAGGACCAGTCTGACCAAGGCCGTGCGGGGACTGGGCGACCTGTGAAGAAGGGACGGGGCTTCCTCGGGCGACACCACCGCAGCTTTCCCCGAGTAGACCTACTCGCCGAGGAGGACCACTTTGTGAAAGTGGTGGATGGACACATCATCTACTTCTGCGCCGTCTGCGAGCGCTCCTACATGACTCTCTCCAGCCTCAAGCGTCACTCCAACGTGCACTCCTGGCGGCGCAAGTACCCCTGCCGCTTCTGCGACAAGGTCTTCGCCCTGGCCGAATACCGCACCAAGCATGAGGTCTGGCACACCGGCGAGCGCCGCTACCAGTGCATCTTCTGCTGGGAGGCATTTGCCACCTATTACAACCTCAAGACTCATCAGAAAGCCCTCCATGGCATCAGCCCTGGCCTCATCTCTAGTGAGAAGACGGCCAATGGTGGCTACAAGCAGAAGGCTAATGCTCTGAAGCTGTACCGCTTGCTGCCCATGCGATCCCAGAAGAGGCCTTACAAAACCTACAGTCAAACCCTTGCTGACAGCCTGCTGTTGCCCCCTGATCCTGCCATGCCTCTGCCTTTGCCCCTGGACTGCAGTCTACCCACTTCCTTGGATCCCGGTGAGTTGCACTCACTCATGGGAGATGACCATAGACAAGGTTTACAGCCTGACCCTACCAACTTCCCGTTCAGACTAGACTCTGGGGGTTTGGATCAAGGGGAAGCCTCTAAGGTTTCCTCTGCTTCATTGGATAAGCCCGTAAGGACGGCTGAGGATGAGACATCCAAGGGAGAGTTTGCGGGCAGCAGCAACAGCAACCTTGGACTGCCTAAGGGGAACTCTGGGTCCAAAGTGGCGGTCTCCTCTGTTATCACTTACGGACATCCTAAGCCTTCAGTCATTGTCCATGGCACAGCTGTCTCTTCCTCCGTCATCGTGCACAGCAACCAGATAACCTCCGGGGTTGGCACAAACTTCCACGACAGCTCCTCCCCAGAACCCGCCAACAGTCAGCTGTCCCCTAAGGCCACTCACCGGCCCATGAAAAAGCATATGTTGAAGGAGTACATCCAGGCACAGAAGCAGGGCTTGTGGGAGGGGGAGGGCTCAACTACCACTGAGGATCTGGGAAGCACAGAGGCGATCGATGAGGAAGAAAAGGGAAGGCACCCGAAGGGGCGCAAGTCGCACAGCAAAAGCATAACCTACATGGCTAAGCCGGCCTGCACGGGCGGCGTGTCCGAGGTGAGGGGCATTGCTCCCCTTTGTCAGATCACAGTGCGCATCGGAGAGGAAGCCATAGTCAAAAGGAGAATCTCCGAAACGGACCTCATGCGGGACAAAAGCCCTTCCCCATCCACCAAACTAAGAAAGACTGACCCTGTCCCACAGGATGCAACCGAGCCACAGCACACACATCACCACCACCACCGCCACAGGCATCGGCCACACCGTGACCCCAGCAAGCAGCTGGAGGCAGAGACCAAGAAAAAAAACCAAAAAGCCCCTAAATCCTCCAGCAAGGTCCGAGAGTACTACTTCCGTCAGGAGGTACGCGAGGAGGACAGTGACCAGGATACAGAGGATAACCTGTGGCGACCATATTATACCTACAAGCCCAAGCGCAAGACACTTCATGTGCAGAGGGTGAAAAAGTCCTCCTGGCACCGTAAACTGCGATACAAGCGCTCTCTTAGACTGATGAAGAGAGCAGAAAAAATCATGGACCACAGCATCAAAGAGGAGAGTGAGGAAAAGGAAGAGGAGGAGGAGGAAGAGGATGATGAAGATGATGATGATGAAGATGGGGAGGGGGTTGACGAGGAGGAGAACGAGGGAATGGGGAAGGAAGGAGTAGAGAGCAGGCACTCTGTTGATGTTACAAATGGAAGTCCGCGTTCCACTAATGAACAGAAATGGGACAGAAAAAATAAAAAGTCAGATTGTGGACTTAGCCCAGATTTGGCCCCTGCCCAAGTCTTCCCAAAAGCATCCTGTCCTTCTCCAGTCAAACAGGACAGGGATGAGCTGATGGGGCAATCACCGGAGTGTGGGACCTGCGGACGGCGGTTCTCCACCACTCGGAAGAGGGACAAGCATGAGCTGACACACCTGCTGGAGTTTGTGTGCTTACTCTGTCGAGAAACCTTCTCGTCCAAGGCCCGGCTGGAGAAACACCAGAGGGCCCAGCACGTAGCCCCTGAGCCATCATCCTCTGTACCGCAAATCCATGACGTGGACCCAGAGATGGAGCTGGAGAGAGCTGGGCAAGAAAAGGGTAGCCCAGGGCGTGTGGGCAGAAGGCCTTCTGTTAGGCACGTTTGTCCGCACTGCTCGAAGGTGTGCAAGACCGCCGCTGCACTGGGGCGTCATGCCAAACGCCATGAGTCAGGCAGTCCTGCTGCAGAGGAAGATTCAGAGTGTGGGGCCCTTGTTCCAGAAAAGGAGATGCCACCACCAGGGACTACTGACTTGGATGTGAAGACAGACTATGCTCAGCCCATCCCAGTTATCAGCTACCCTGCATCAGTCTCACAGGTTAATGGCAGCTCTGAGTGTCAAGCAGTAATTTTTGAGCAACCTAGAAAAGCAGAGGTAGAACCACAAACTCTGGGAAGCAGGGGCAGTTCAGAGCACAGAAACAACGGTCTGGCTCCTGACCGAAACCCGAGTCCACGCGGTGAGCTTCCTCACTCCGTCACTGGCTCATCTTCTAACCTTCAGAGTGTGTTGGTCCTCAAAGGGAAAGAATCCATAGATACGACCCATTCTTTCAGAACACACAGAGAGAGAAGCCCAGAAGGGACAGACAGCCAGAGGAACAGCCCAGCCCAGAAAGACGAGAAATCTGACACTTCTCCAGACGTGGCAATGAAGCTGCAAGCTCGGACGGAATCTGCCGCAGCGGCGCCTATAACAATGGCTGCTGGCGGGAGGGGTGGGGTGGTCTGCGCAGGCGCCGCAGATCAGGAGATTGAGGGCAGTCTCGGCCGAGGGGTCAAGAGGCTGCACGGCGAGTTGGACGACTCCAGGGTGGCCCAAAGTCTCAGGGCGACAGCCTTGTCCAAAAGCCCGAATCCCAGCCAAGCGCAGGACCTGACGATGCCGTCCGTTGCGATGAGAGAAAGGGAGCTCACTCAGCAGGCTAAGGCAAGCGTAGGCATGGACCAGGGGGAGGTGACCCTACTGGTGCCTAAACAGGAGGTGGAGACTCCGGAGTATTCTGTTGCTCAAACCACTGCAATCAGCACCACACAGAAAGCCCTCAAGTCACCCCGCTGCTCCCCGCATGCTGCGGACCTCCTGGCACGAACGCATTTGGAGGCCTCTCCGTCTCCACGGGGGGGGCGGGCTTCCGAGAGGCCTCTGCTCCTGCAGCCCCCGTCCTCGTCCAGAGTGAACGATCGCCCGTCTGCCCATGCCCTTCTGCTTCCTCGAGCCCCCCCGCCGGAGACTAAGGCCGAGGAGGACGCCTCCATGGTCTCCCACGGGGAAGTCGGCTACCCTGTCCAGGAGTTCCCCCTGCCCCTAATTGTGCCTGGGGGCTGCCGTTCGAGTAAGAAGCATGAAGACAACATCCTAGTGTCCTACCCTGCCAGCCCTATCCCCTTTGGCCCCCTGGGGAAGATGGTTGCCAATGGGGACCTGGCTAAACTGCCCTTTTACCCTGACCCGTATCAGCTTCTGTATGGTCCGCAGCTGCTTCCCTATACTTACAACTTAGCCGCCCTACCTATGGCCCTGAACATGATGGCCCCGGGGGACAAGGTGGAGCCGTTACCCTTCCTGCCTGCCCTCTTCAACTACGGCGCCAACCCCTACGTGGGTGCAGTGCCACACCCCCTGGTGGCCAATCCCAGCCACTACGGCGGCAGCAGCGGCAGCGGCAAGAAGAGAGACAGCAGCAACCCATAGGCCGGGGGTGCTCAGAGGAGGAGTATTTAAAAAGGCGGGTGGGCTTTCTCGGTGGCGGGGGGGGCTTCCTTTTTCCTTTGTGACTGAATATACTTGCTCAGTCCCTGCCTCTCTTTTGTAAAGTAGTGATGAGACCTAGGCAATTTTAGGAGAGTAAAAGGAGGCGAGGCTTTGGAGGGGGGAGTTAGAAGGGGGTGGTTGGAGGACCTCTCCCCCCACCCCTGGTTTATCTAGCACTTCCAGTACACCTCTCTCCTTTTATCCTTTCTTTCTGTGGTAGTACTAGTGCTCGATTAACTGTCCTCTCAGACTTGTTATAATATTAATAACTATAATATAACAATAATTACAGCTAACAGGGTGTGTGTTTTGCAAAAATTAGTTCAGTCTGCTTCCCTTTATAGTGACCGCAAAAAGAAAAACAAAAAAAAAATCCAAAAAAAAAAAACCTCACTTGAGGCTGGTTAAATTTTAGGAAAGAAAAGGGAGGAGTCTGAGAGAGCATCACTGCACACGGCGGGGTTAGAGGGCAACTGGGGTGGCGTGTTGGGTGTGTGTGTGTGTGTGTGTGTGTGTGTGTGTGTGTGTGTGTGCATAGGTGGGTGCCCACATGCATTTGTTGCATGTGGGCTTGGCGGGGGGGGGGGGCGGCCCCGCGGGGGGGGCCCCCCGCTGCGCGGCTCCGGGGGGGCGCCCCCCCCCTTTTTCGGCCCCCCCCCCCCCCCCCCCCGCGGAGATGCGCGTGAAGGGAAAAAAAAAGGACAAAAAAGGAGAGAAAGAAAAGGGGGAAAAACCGGAGTCTCGCGAGAGCAGCCGAGGAAGTCGCGCGCGCGTCAGGGCTGCACGAGACGGGCGGCCGCCTCATCTGCGGGGAGCCAAGGGGCGGGAGGCGGGTTTTTGCGGGGAAATAACGGGTTTCGTGAGCGAATTCCGGAGTTTTAATGCCCAGGGACGCCGTGAGGCAGCTGTACAGACCCCAAGCGAAGTCCCTTCAGCACTGTAGCAGACAGTCCCAGTGTGACTTGGGCCAGAGTGACATACGGCTTCCCTTTGGCCGTTTAAATTCAGATTACATCAGTATTAGTGTAAAATCAAGAGCAACATCAGCACAACAGGAGCGGCATCGTTCGCTTAATGTGGCGACTTCTCACCTGTAAGGCTAAAGGTAGAAAATCCCTGAATGTCACACGTTTAATGCTCTGTGCTGCCCCCCTGGCCAGTCAGCTGAAGGTGGGCTGCAGAGTGACCCCGCTGGGCTTCCTGCGATGGGCCAGCACCTTTCCTAATCAGGAAATCAGACTTAACTGTTTAACACTGCGTTTCACAACCCCAAACCTATAAATTTACATGGCTGCATGCGGGGCTTTGCTGTTGGTTAGTAAGTGGGTGTGTTATCACTCAGCTTGGCTCTGTCTGATACACACTTTCTCAGCACCAGTTTCTCAAGCAAAAGTAAACGCATTTATTCGCATTCTATTTTTGCGCCCCCCCCCCCCCCCTTTGACTTACATTGCAGAAGGGCACAGCGGAAATGCACGCCACAAACCTGCTTTTTGTCAGACACCTGGCAGTGCCTGTTATGCGAGCCAATCCATAAAAAATCAGGGGTAACCCCTCGCTTCCCAGTCCCTGCTGCACACCCATATTCTTTCCAGAATTCACAGTCTATATGGACAGCACCAAAGTCTACAGTGGCTTCTCTCCACCCTGAGTACAGCACATTGTCACAGGTAGGTTATTTCTGCTGAAGAAAACAAGCACATTACTGTATATGCCCCCATTCCTCACCGTTGCCATAGTTTCGTCTGCTGCATGGTAATGCTATGTTCATGCTTCTGGTCGGCCATCACGACCCAGAAAAGCAGGGATGATTAAGAAGATGGGAGAGGAGGCAGCGTGGCCATGGGTGTAGCAAACTTCTGTCTGCGGATAGAGTCTGCTACACGGGCTACATGGTCTGCCCGTGGTCTGCCTGCAGCGAGCAAACCAGGAGTAAGAGTCAGTCATGTTTCACTGGCTGTCACAAAATTTCCCAACATAGACAAAACAAGAAAACTACTCCTAGCGTGAGAGAGTGCCAGCTGCACGGGCCCAAGGCCACGTGTGTGTGCGTGTGTGTGCAGATGGCAGATAGGGCCGCGTAGACACAGCCCTTCTCTTGTTTTTACTGGTGGTAATCCCCTCGATTTTGTTAACGGCAATGGCGACGCACACCAGATGGAAATTGCTGGAGGCATTTGGAGAGACGTGGGGGGGGGGGGGGGGTAGTTTGGGCTGCGGCGCGAATTCGCTGAAGCAGCAGGGCAGCAGGTGGACTGTGGGCATGTTACATCACTGTCAGTCAGGTGGTAAGCCCCCCCCCCCTCCTACACCCAATGGGGAGGGAGCTCTAATGAGCAGGGGGGTGGAGGCATGATTAGTAAGACTCACGGGGCATCCATTTCCCATAACCACTTACTGACACACTGCAAGTCTGTCTCAGGAAACAAAAGACACCAGTCAGGGAACACTGGGGACGAGCTGCCAGTCCATCAAAGGGCACGCGGGCAATAAGCGCAATTCACAGGCACTAGTTCATCTAAACAAGATCCCCCAAAAGTAAGTTACAAGTCCACGGGGCTCTCCGATGTCGAAATTCACACGGTCGCAAATAGAGCTGGGTCAAGACCACAGCCCATCACCACGGCTCTGCTCACAAGTCTGTGCACCTTTATCAGTTACATCTTATCTGCAAAAGACGGAAAAAGAACCACACAGAGCAATGCACTATGCTGCCCCCTGCGGTCAGACAAGGCAGGTAAGGCAGCGTGTTCAGGGGAGATTCCGTGTGA
This sequence comes from Petrocephalus zakoni, assembly GCA_026774425.1. Classification (NCBI taxonomy): domain Eukaryota; kingdom Metazoa; phylum Chordata; class Actinopteri; order Osteoglossiformes; family Mormyridae; genus Petrocephalus; species Petrocephalus zakoni. The sequence continues at coordinate 24,192,594 of JAODKN010000002.1, forward strand.
GGAAGCCGTGGCTGCAATTGACGGTGGGATGCAGATTCACAGAAGATAGTGGTCATGTACTTACTGTAAATGGGCTATGGCAGGGGTCTATACACTGCAGTCTACTAGAAATTCAAAGTCAGAGAACTTAGTTACTCCTGCACAGGTTGTATTTCCGACTGGCCACAAGGGGGCATTCTAGCCTTGCAGAAAGTGAAAATCAGGGCACTCCCTCATCATCCTAAGCCAATACTGAAGCACCATTATATGAAATGTGTCTAGTTTACATTCAGGCCTGCCAAGTGAGAGGTTAGCTGTGCCGCACTGCCGTTAGGCGGAGGCTGGGGCTAGTCTGTATCCCTGCTCTCTTGCTGTGGCTGATCACCTGCCCAGGTCCATCTCTCTCTGTTTCTTGCTCACTTCAATTCAAGGATGATTTATCGGTAAGAGAATGCTGCTGATACCAAAGCAAGAGGCCAATACTGACAAAATGCATTCATAATCTAGTATCAATAAAAACTGAATCTACAATGAATAATTAGAGCAGTAGCAAAAATCACTAAAACTGAAAGAACGACGTAAAAAAATTACAGTACTACAACACTGTGTGTATATTAGCTTATTCTGTACTTAGTGTATAATATGCTCATATATGAGGTCTGACACCAAAAAACAAGACTGCAACTTTAAATTCAGCTATCATCACCTTGAAAATAGTTCTCTTCTGAATTGAGACACCGCTGCGTATGATGCTGCCAACGTTCAAAGCAATTCCACAGGTCAAGTTCTGTAAGGCTGCTGAGGATTGCTGACATTTTTGCTTTGACATTTTCTACTGGCAAAAAATGGGTTCCTTTGGGCACAGACATGATCTTTGGCAAAAGGTAGAATTAGAGTTTGTGAAACACTTTCCCTGTCCAAATTGATTACCTCGGCTACTGCTCAAACATTAAACCTTCTGTCTTTTCAAATCACAACTCGTACTTTTTAATGTTGTCATTGGTATCAGCTGTGCGTGGATGGCCTCGGCGATCATCTTTCACACCTTCTCTGCCTTCTGAAAATCATCCCTGCTATTCAGAAACGCATGCACAAGACATGCAACCTGTAAGCCTCAATCAGTAATTGGAAAGTTTCCATCGCATATTTCTTCAGTTTAACAGTACACTTCGTAACACAATGACAGGTTGGGGTCATGGTTGGGCTTGATATTCAAAATGATATTCAAAGCTGGAAACAGTGTGGAGTTAAGTTACGCTGTAGGTTAACAAGTTGGATGTAGGATGTGGATTGAAGTACTGCGGGTACAGGATGTACGTGCTCTTACAAAACAGGACAGGTCTAACAGGAAAATAAACATGAATACATATACAGCTTTTTTTCCCAAAAAAGCTTTTTAGCAAGTGATAATACATGTCAAACAATGAGGTAAAATGCACACGTTGCAAAGTACAACCTCCATGGATGGGACATCCCACATATGCCTGGTCAGGCAGACCTGAAAAATTTGGAGGCCAAACAAATACCTTGTACTCTTTTCCCCCCATGTGTCTTAAACCATTCTTGAACAATCTCTGCAGTGTGGCAGGGCACATTATCCTGCTGAAAAAGACCATGCCATCAGGGAATACCATTGCAATGAAGGCGTGTACTAGGTCTGCAATAATGTTTAGGTAGGCGATACATGTCAAAGTAGCATCCATATGAAAGCCAGGCCCCAAGGTTTCTCAGCAGACCATTGCCCAGCACATCACACAGCCTAAACTGGCTTACCGTCTTCCCATATTGCATCCTTGTGCAATCACTTCCCCGAGTAAACAACAACAACAACCACACACGCAGCCATCGACAGAAAACATTAGACCAGGCCACCTTCTATTGCTTTATGATCCAGTTGACACTCATATGCCCATTGTAGATGCTTTCGGTGGTGGACAGGGCTGCAGCTACACAGCCCCATATGCAGCAAGCTGCCATGCACTGTGTGTTCTGACATCTTTCTATCATAGCCAGCATTAACTTAAGCAGCAATTTGTGCTACAGTAGTTCTCCTGTGGGACTGGATCAGGTGCTTCCCATGTGCATCAGTGAGTCTTGGAGAATACTAACACAGGAGAAACAGGGATAACCAGGAACTGAAAGACAAGATAAAATCAATGCTGAATCACATAAACACAAGATAAAAGACAAGGGGAAATCAAAACTCTGAAGTCCAACCTACAACGACAGGAGATGCTTAAACCTCGTGCTGCATTCCATTTGAACTTGGAAATCGGAATTTACAGTTCCTAGTCAGAAATTTTAACTGGAATGCCTCTTGAAGTCAAATTTCTGACTCGGAAAGTCAGAGGAACTCCTGCAATCCACCTAAGAATTCAAGATGGCTGTGCCATTCATCAACAGAAGTGAAACCTGTAATTATACACTCTTTATTAGCACTTACATCTTATTTGTGGCTTATTAAATGAGTCTTTCACACAGTACTGTCCAGCTTCTATCTGTGGACATGTTCTCATGGTGTTTGTATGCACAAAATACCACATAATGTGTTACAGTATTGCTAACAATGGCTAACAATAAACCGTGCTAGAATTGGGACCTGTTTCATAAAGCAGGATAACTTGTTGGATTTTAGGTAGTGTGGGCTAAATGTGCATGAAACTAAGATACCTTTTCAACTGGTGTACCTTAATCCAGCTAAGCAAGAAATGCTGCTGTTGGAAACAGGTCCCTAGTATTGCTAAATGGCTTTCTGACTGTTTGAACTGGAATGTGGTGAACCTCTGGTGTGACATCATACCCAGCTCTGACCTCCGACCTCTGAGGTCAAAGGAGCGTATCACTGGCTGCAGGCTCGGCCCAGCCAGCCATATGGCGGCCCAGGTCGTAGGGGAACACACACAAGACTCGGGGGAAATGCAGAATGAGATAGCAACACCAACCGGGCAAACGGGGTAACAGACAGGCCAGGACCAGCTGGGAACCAGGCCTGACAGCGATCATCAGTGTCACACTTCACCTGGCAGTGGTTTTCAGTGTACCTATTAGGATACATTAATGTTCTAGTATATTAATTTCTCTAAGGCAATGCTGCTTGTACAATTTTCCTGTATAACTGCTGTGTTAAAATATCCAGAGTATGGTAGCAGTGCAGCCATCCCTGGAAACATGTAAGGCATATTTCACATAACATACCACAGATGTAGTTACATATTACGTTCCATTTACACTTGATGCCTTAGGGAATGCCGTCATTATATTTAAGAAGAAAATAGCCACGTGTCCCGATTTTTAAAAATCAGTTAAAATCAGATAATTAAGCTCATCGGCATGGCTTTAATAGCTCCTCACTAACTTCGGCATCCTCTACAGCCTTTCGCACACAGATGGGACTGGCGCGCTCTGTGTCCTTGCGGACTTCAGTTCCCAGAGCCGCCCGTCCGCGCCAGCTGACTGCAGCTAATGTGTGTGATGGTGACACGTCGTGATGGTGACACACTGCGGCTGCACCCGCCCTGTTTAATCGGCTTCCCCCGCTGTCCCGGTTCACGGCGGGACGGGAGGCCGTGTGGCCGCATGCTGCAGCATATTAACTTACTGACGAAGAAAGGGTTGCACTGAAATGCGGTCTATGTGAGATGACATTATGCGTTTTCTAGGGAATCGGACCAGGAACCGCACAAATAACTTACAGCTTAACTTCACAATACCATCGGATGTTCTACATCCGAGCAACGTCAGATTTGGAAACTTTGGTATAAGGTAAGTGGAAACATTATGCGGTCTAGTCTGCGCCGTAGTTTATCGGCGGTCAGCTTCCGCATTATTGTATAATATTACGGAATAACTGTTACACTCAATTAAGTTTTTATTTTCTGAAATGTTACGCGCATTATAGCTTTCATTAATGGTATGTGAATATTTTGAATGTCACGCATTCATTCCCAGATAGCAAAATGACTCCGCACCGGATCCGCCCCGGAGGTATCAGAGGCTCCGGAACAGATCCGCAAAACGGG
>JAODKN010000002.1:24229284-24241050 GCA_026774425.1 Petrocephalus zakoni
ATTAAGTCAAGGTGAGCTAGAACTTTATTGATCCCAGTGAGGGGAGGTTTGCGTGTCCTTTATCACAGCAGGGATCAATGAACAAAGGATCATTTGGGAAGTAATAAATAAGAGTGAGAAAATAACATAATCGTCATTCTGGCTCAAATCAGCAGGCGGCCCGGGCTCAACCATCTCAGCATTGAGTCATTTTGTTGGCCCCTGGGTCCATATGGAAAGCCAATAATTTCTCTGGCCTAGTTCAGTTCTAGTTTAGGTGCTACACTGGCTTTTGGCTCGTTCAGCCATTTTCTGATTCCTGTACCTTTGTGACGGTGACACCTAGGCACCTGAAAAAACCGCGGAAACAAAAGTCTGTGGTCCAGATGTGCATTTAGCTTGTAGCATGTACCCAACCTAGGATACAAAAACATCTTTCTCTAATCTGCCAAGGCCCAGAATCCCAAGGGGTAGTAAAAATATTGTCACTTTCGTTGTCATTTGAACCCTCTAGCTTCCCTTTACAACCTTTAAAAAAAAAAACAGAATGGTGTTTTCTGTTTTAAGGCTTTTTCTGAGATTCAAATTGTCAATAAAACTCTTACACTCAAAACCGTTAAAATGTTATGTTGTCTGTGAATGCAAGCACCAGTACTGCCAAAGAAAATCCCAAGTACACGCAGGACCTGGCCAATAAAGTGAATTCTGATTCTGATTCTCTTGAATCTTTAAAAAACGAGAAATACCATTCTGGTTTATATGTTGTAATGGGAACCTAGAACTTCATGGTAAATATAGTGGAAATGGCGATTTGGCAAATGTCATATACATGAGCAAATGTCCATAATGCAATTGCCTTCAGAAGAGGCAGCACGGTCCAGTCGGATCCTCAGGGCTCAGGAATAAGAGTCTGCAGTGCTCAGGCTGACATGAATTGCTTTACTAAATGTGCATGAAAAATCTGGGATCAAATTCTCTGCTAAACTAATGCAATAATGCTCAAGGATATAAAAATCCACTCAACTTACAGACAGAAGCTCCACCCGGAGTGGAAAGCCCAGTAACCCCCCCCCCCCCCCCGTGTTGCAGAGGTTTACGCCGTGATCGACCTCTACGGCCAATGCGTCCAGGTGTCCATCACCAGCTCTTCCGGACCGCTGGACAACAGCCTGTGCACCAGCAACATCACAGAGAAAAGCTTTCCTATCCAGTCCCCAGGTACTGCGTGAGTGTGTCAGCCTCTGCCGGACGGGTGCTGGGGGTTTGCCCTGGTCTCACCACACCTGCTTCTGCGCTCAGCTGGGTTTCTCTTCAGAATAATTCAGGCAGTACAGTAAACTCTCCCATAAATTCTGTGAAAACAATGTGATCTTGAAGAGGAAAATGAGGCTTAGTGAGTTTGAGCTGTAGTGTATCTCTCTGGTTAAACTGGATGTTGGTACTTCTGTGGTGTGCAGTAGTGTGTTGGGCTGCTGTGCTCTTGCCCGGAAGGTTGTGGGTTCGAATCCGGCAGCCAGCAGAATAATCATGCCATTCTTGGGCAAGGCCGTTAAGCCCACCCACCCCATTTGGTGCCACGTGGATGAGCCTAAGCTCTCCCCAGTGGTACATTGCTTTGGATAAGTGCGTCTCCTAGAGTAATGTGAATTAAAGAATTGAAATGTACTGGTAAGTAGGATCAGAGAGATACTGTGATGTGCTCATTAACATTTTGTGGTATATTGCACCGTTTGCCGCTCACCTTGTCCTCAGGAATGCGACCGGCCCTCCCTTGTGTGGCTGTCTAACACTCCCCTCCTCTGTCTCCCTCTAGTGGCTGGGGTGGCTCACCGCCTGCACAGTAAGCATGGGAAGAATATTGTGCTGCTTGGGGAGGGCTGCCAGGCAGTGAGGATGGGGGGTTATGCACACGGAATAGTCTTCAGTGCCAAAGAGCTCAAGACCGACGAGCTCTTTGAGGTACGTCCATGTGAGACTGAGAGCCTCGTGCCCCCGAGTGACGGCGTAGACTGCGGTCATAAGGATGGCAATGCTGCCCCCTTCAGGTGAAGATTGACGAGGTGGACGAGCAGTGGTCTGGCTCCCTGCACATTGGCCTGACCACCCTGCAACCCCAGGACCTCCCCTCCTGCCCCCTGGGTGGCCTGTCCGCCTCACTGCCCCAGCTCCGGGCCAAGGTCACGTGGCTGCTGACCGGGTCTGAGGTGCGCCGTAATGGGGTGCTTCAGCGACAGAATTATGGCTGCTCTCTGGACCGGCTCACGGTAAGCATGATGGGAAGGCATGGCTGGGGGTAGGTAGCAATTAATGGGTTGAGGGCAGATGAACTCGTACATACATTTCTGTTAGCCCACCACTAACACCTTCTAAAACACCTGTTAGCCTGTCGCTAATTAGCTTCTAACACACGTATTTGCTAGCCTGCTGCTCACACCTTCTAACATGCCTGTTAGCTCGCTACTATCGCCTTCCAGAATACCTTTTTATCCACGGCTAACGCCTTCTAGCGCACGGTTTTGTTAGCTCAACTTCTCCTAACACCCCTGTTTGTTAGCCAGCCCACATCTGTTAGCCTGCTGCTAATGCGTTCTGACAGGGTGTTGATTTGTCTAAGCTGATTTCTGGGGCTAATGCTGAGAGGGTTCGCTAAAGCCTGGGCTAAGGCTGGTGTCACCCCACTGTGCCTGGGTTTGTGCATGTCTGCCCCATTTGGATGTGTGAGGTCTCGCAGAGGTATATTAATAGGCATCACAGAGAAAGTAAGCTTGCTGGTGTGTTTGTGCATCTCAGGTGGGGAACCGCGTGGGGGTCAAGCGTTGCCCTGACGACACCATGCACATCCTCATCGACGGGGAGGACTTGGGTCCCGCATCCACTGCCGTAGCCAAGGTAACCAGCAGCTGCCCCTCATCTCCGCCTTGCTGTGAAACGCGTGCCCACACACGTGATCCCTAACGCAGCCCGGCACTGCCCACGTCCTCCTTCCGCAGAATGTGTTCGGCGTGCTGGATCTTTACGGACGGGTTACCGCCATCTCCATCGTCAGCTCCAGCGCGCTGGAGGACGTGGAGAGCACCAAGGCCCTCTCGCTGTCCTCGGACAGCTGCAGCGACGGCGAGGAGGACAGCTCTCCGGTGAGGGAGGGGCATTAAACACTGATTGAATAGCACGTTAATAATGATCATCACAGCTGACCTTGATTTCAGTTATGCATGTAAAGCATGTAAAGTTAGAACGATGGTGGAATGGGCATCAGGGAATGCTCTCTCTCTCTCACACACACACACGTGACTCTCTGTCAGTAGAATATGAGAGTTGTGAACCACAAACATGAGGCCAGGGCCTGTTCTCGAACCTACAACCCCCCACACACAGTTGGTTAAGCTAACACTGTAGTTTCCTGTAAGCCCTGGTGTATCCTGCGCTGATAAATCTGTATCTCTGCGTTCCCAACCCCCCCACCCTCAGTGTGAAAATGAGGCCCCCCTAGCACCCACCATCATGACCTTCCTGGAGAACCATGGGAAGAACATTCAGCTGTCCAATCAGAGCCTGACCGCCACACGGGTGTCAAGTTACAACCAGGGCCTCCTGGTCACGGCACAGCCTCTCCCCCGGCAACAGCTGTTCCAGGTGAGGGTGGGGTGACCTGTGTGTGTGTGTGTGTGTGTCCTGTACCTGCACGAGCGTGTGTTTGTGTGTGTTTGTGTGTGTTTGTGTGTGTTTGTGTGTGTTTGTGTGGATGTGTGTGTGTGTGTGTGTGTGTGTGTGTGTGCTTCTGTGCATTGCGGAATTCATTTACATGCTGGCCTTTCAAACACAGTTGCAACACATTTATGGAACATATACAATAAGATTATTATTGTACTGTTGTCACAATCTGAGTGGGGACTGAAGCCTCTGTGCCCGTGATCTGAAGGTCGCTGGTTCGAGCGCCGGCCTCGGTGGGATAGTAATGTGTCTGTGGACCCTCGAGCGAGACCCTTAACCCCCAGCTGCAGGGACGCCGCACATTGGCTGACCCTGTGCTGTGACACCTAAGCTATGGAGAGCAGGATGGGCCCAGGTGAACAGAAGAACTCCATTGTACTTGTACATGGGCAAACTGCAAATAAAGGATTTATCACTGTCCTTTAAATTCAGAGGACACAGAGGTCCAAGACCAGCCTGCCAAGCCCTCCCCAGGCATGCTAACCTCTGCGCTGGACCATGTGTTTACCGATGCGTCTGGTGGGCTTCTCAGTTCCAGATCGACCGTCTGAACCTGTCGTGGACCTCGTCCCTGTCCTTGGGGGTGATAGGCCACTCCCCCGACCGGCTGAGCTTCCCTTCGACCGCGTGCTGCCTGAAGCGCTCAGCGTGGCTGCTGCAGCGCGACTCCGTCTTCCACAACTCTCTCAAGGTAGATCGCCGGAAGCGCCCCCCCCCCCACTTCTCACTTCCTCGCAGCCGCTCTGTCACCCATCTGCTTTTCAAGCCCTAACCCTCCACACCCCTCCTCCCCCTTTTCCCTGGACAGATTTGTGAAAACTATGGGCCTAACCTGGACACATGTCCTGAAGGCACAGTTCTGGGTCTACTGGTGGATGCTGCTGGCTGCCTCCACCTCTATGTCAACGGCATGGACCAGGGCGTGGCAGCACAGGACATCCCCACTCCCTGCTACCCCCTCATCGACCTGTATGGCCAGTGTGAGCAGGTCAGCAGCCCCACCCACTGGCAATGAGTGGTACTACAGTTGATGTTTTTGTTGCAAAAGGGACATTTTATGGTGGATATGTGCGAAAGGTATGCAGATTAATCTCTGCCCCTGGGCCCATCGCTGCATTTTGGGTTCAGGTCACCGTTTGGTGTGGTCAGGCCTGTCTGAGGTGGGCGTGGCTTGTGTCGTCATGGCAGGTTACCATAGTGACGGATGACGTGTCCGCGGTGGGACGAGAGCGTGGCGAGTCCTGTTGTCAGGGGGACATGGAGAAAGCTGACATGGTTGACGGTGAGATGTTTCTAATACAAACAAGAGGATTGGTTATATTTAACTGGCTGATGATCCACTGTAATAAACACATTACGGCTAAAAGCCATTCCTCTGAATGCTAGTTTGTCTTGACCCTTTTGCCTATACATACCAAAAAATCTTAGCTGTAAAGTGCTTTGTATTTTTAAAAAAAGCCATTAGCTGGAGGTAGGAAGTGTAATGAAGCCGCCATTAGGATAAATGTCGGTCCTCTAAGGTCAAACCCGTCCGGCTTAAGATGCCGTCTGATGTTACGTCTATGTTTGTTTATTTGAATGTTACCAAACAAAATGGCAGTCATAGAGGGAGCAGTCCCAACCGTTGCCTGCATGAGGCCGTCCCACACGGAGCTGCACAGACTCACTCTGCCTCTGGAGCCCATTTTAGCCAGTCTGATACATAACCCCATTTCCCTGCTGTTTGTTGCGTGTCAGTTTTTAAAGGCTGACTGTCAAAAGTCCGTAAGATTTATTGCAGCGTTGTCCTCCGTCAGCCTGCTGATTTAGTGTGGCAAAGCTCTCGCTGGCCAGTGCTCTGAAGTCCCGCCTCCTTTGCTGAGCAGCACCACTCACGTGTGCCGCTCCATCTGCCTCCTCCCTCTCACCGCTCTCTGTCCCGCTCCCCCCCCCTCCGGGCCATGCTCCAGGGATCAAAGAGAGCGTGTGCTGGACGCCCCCGCCTGAAGGGAACACCAATAAGACCTGCGAGTACCAGGCTTTGTGCTCCCGATTTAAGGACCTGCTGACACTGCCTGGTGAGTCACCCCAAGCCGCTCAGCCCTCACGCACACTCTCCAGGACTTGCACACTCTCTCTAGGTGGCAATTCTAGGATTCTTTTTTAAAATGGGCTATAATTCATACAGGGGGGCCAGTAATATGTCAGGACTTTGTAAGTGACATCGGAGGGAATGGCTTTCTGCTGTGGCCCTGCCCCCTAGACACACCCCCTTGGCCCCACCCCTGTACATGCCCCGCCTCCTGCTGTATCAGTCCCGTTGGAGGTTGTAGGATGTGTGAGAGGTGCTGCTGACTGATGGGACACGCATCTCCCTCGTCACGGATCGCCGTTCCTGCACACTGAGATGCCTCCTCCCCCATCGCCGCCTAGCTGCCACATGTCTCCTCCTCATCGCTCCTCAACTCTCTCCCCCCACCCCAGATGGATACTTCAGCGAGGATGCCAAATATAACCTCTGCTACTGCGAGTCCTGCCACAAGCTGCGAGGGGATGAGGCCTACTACAAGCGGGGGGAGCCCCCCCGAGACTACGCCCTGCCCTTCGGCTGGTGCCGCTTTGCTCTCAGGTCAGTCTCCCCTCCGCCATCGACCCCCCTCCTCCTGGTTTGTACCAGTCCACTGGCGCCATATTTAAACGACCACACCCCCAGAATAACAATTCTTCCTAACCTGTTCTCCTACTTAAGCTTACAGTCACATGCTGTTCTCCTAGTACTTGAATACAGCGGCAAAGTTTGCTGATTTGATTCTTAATTAGTTCTTATTAAGACGGCGCATCACTCAACCAACTGTTGATGGACTGGTGCGCCACACTCTTTCATTCCTTACTGACAATTTAGCGCTTCCTGCTAAAATGACAGCTAACTCCCCTGTGCTCGCTTGTTTCGGGATTTGCGCATCCCCAGGATCAAGCCCCACTGTGAGGTGTCCAACGCTCTGAAGAAGTGGCACATCGCCTACCACGGCACCAGCGTGGGTGCATTGAGACGCACCCTGGACCACAGCCAACTACTGTCAGGTGGGCGCGGCTGTCCTGGGGGGGAGGGCTTGTGATATGATACCCGGAAAATCAGGGGGAGAGTCGAGGTTTTCCTTTCCTGGTCCTGGGGGGCAGGTGGCCAATCTTATCCGCAAAGGGCCGGTCTCTGTACAGGTGTTCAGGACCAATTAGCCCTCTGTTTCGTAATCTAATTAGGGAGTTGCAGCAAAAACCTGGAAACGCAGCCGCCTTTTCTGCTTATGCTTGGCCACCCCTGCTCCAAACCCCGGGCGACCTCATGATTTTGATAAAAGACTAAATTGGTCAGGCAGCATTCAGTGCAGCCTTTGGGGACCAGGAATGAGGACGTCCCAGTGTCCAGTACTGAGCGTCATGCCCAGAAGTCTAGGCGTTTCTAAGGCAAGCTGCCATACTGAAGAGGAATGGAGTGCAGACTGTGGAGCTGAAACGTGGACGGATCCAAAGAGGCACGAGGAAGCTGAGAGCTGCAGAAGAGGGGGAGGAACGGGCTGTACGTCTGAAGTCCCAATGTGTCAGAAACTGCACACAATGTGTTGTGTTGCACTGCTGTTCTGTTACGTGTAATCTCGAGGTGCAGCCTGGAGCAGCCACTGCCCGATCGGAGCAGCCACTGCCCAGTCGGAGCAGCCACTGCCCAGTCGGAGCAGCCACTGCCCGGTCGGAGCAGCCACTGCCCGATCGGAGCAGCCACTGCCCAGTCGGAGCAGCCACTGCCCAGTCGGCATGCATCCACAGCCAAGCACACAGGGCTGGTGGCACTAAGGGCCAGGACCGGGGGGGATAAAGAGGAACATTAGAGGCGTATAACCCTCCTTCCCCCTTGCTGAGCATTTTTGCGGTGCCACCTTTTCCAGGGACCTCGTCTATATTCTCGGTAGCGCAGGCGAAGGCGGAGGGCCAGAGTGGCTACAGCGAGCCAGAAGAGAACAGCGCCCCCGAGAGGGAGGTTCTGCGGGTGCAGCTCTCTCCCACCATGCGGTACTCTGGCCTGGAGACCTTTGCTCCAAAAGTGCAGTGAGTATCTGGAGTTGAGAGGCTGATGCTGGACGCTTGTCTTTGGTGGGCTGTGATGGGATGTTTCAGCCATCCCTTTGTCCACAAGGAGGTCTTCCTCGCCTTCCTCCTCTGAGCCCTCCCTCTTTCCACCCCACCCCCAGATTCCGAGACCCCCGTTCGCAGCGGTACCACCAGGCTCAGGTGGCCTTCCAGGTGTGTGTGAGGCCGGGCTCCTACAAGGCGGGCCCCCAGACTGCGGGACTGAGCGAGCCACTGGACCCCCGCTTCAGCAACTCTGAGATTGAGTGGATCACCAAGGAAACGGGCGGCACCCTGCTGTACGGCCTCCTCGTCCGTGTGGAGTGAGGTGGGGGGGGCGGGGGGATCTGAGTACTGTCGGTCACCTCAGATGGAAACTATGCCCCAGCCCTCCTCTCACGGCACCCCAGTCACAGAGGACTTCTTGGGATTTTTGCGTTATTTTTGGCGTTAAGAGGGTGGGGTGGTTTCACAGAAGAGACACTGCCTGCACTTTATGTTTTGGACACAAGTGGGCGATTTTTAAACTTTCCACGGATCTAACACTGCTCTGTCCCGTCCTGCCTCTCATTTTCCGGTCCCTAACCTGCTTCTTCCCTGCCCTGGAAACTCTACTTGTTCTTTCTGTTATTTTCTACACCCCCCCCCAGTTTATGGCTGCTCGTTTTTTTTTGTTCCACTCAAAAAAAAAAAAAAAAACTGACAAACTTGGCTCAGTCTGGACAGTTTTTTTTTTTTTTTTTTAACATCAGGAACAGAAGCACTTCGATGATTTTAAGGCTTTGAACAGCACGAGCACATGGAGGACACGTTGTTGAAAATGTCTGAAGAGAAGCAAGTGGAGAAGGACTGAACTGAGGACCTGTGCCGATGGTCATGATGGCGCAGCTGTCGGACGCAGACAGGGTGTCTCCACACTAACCCCGCCCCCTTCTCGCTTTCAACTGGTCGCTGTACTTCATTCATTTGGTTGCTGGTCCACCCGCCTCCTTGGTCCCACAGCTGCTGGCCATACACTCATACAAACCCTCAGACAGCTGTCTGGATCAGTCTGTTGGCTGGGGCAGGAGGAGGACTTTGACCATTCTGAAACAGGACTCTGGAATCGGAATCCCACAAGTGGCTCCATATCCACAGCTCCGAGATTTGGTGTAGCTCGACAGTTCGGCTTTTCCCACAATTCCCACACCGCCTCCCCAGCCTCGGGAATTGTGGCGATCCTCTTTCACTCGGGGTTTTAATGTTACAATCACAGCAGGACTGCGATTCAGACTCCACGGCATCACCCCTCCCGTCTCCATGGACACCTGGCTCTGGGTTGTGTGGTGTTACTTAATGAGCACAAGTACCCAGTTTGAGAGATGGGCGTTTCGGACCCGAGACGGCCTGCAGGAAGAGGCGGAGAGCCGTATCTGGCAGTTTTCACAGATATTTTGCATAGACTGTTCCAAGGTGACCTTTTGAAAGGCCTCTTGAGGCTTCTGGTCAGCTTGGACATTGATCCTCCTTAAAATACTGAGAAGTGAAGAATGGGGTCATGGGGCTGAGTTACCAAATGCCCTTTTTGCCCAAACTGGGTTTAAGGAAGGTAAGAAGATTGTTCAGCTTTAGGGGTGTTAGAGGGCAAAATGTATTTTCTGGTTACATCTCCTACCCTCTTGTCCCCTTCTGCCCCAAGTGGTGGATATGTGCCTGGTCCTGCTCCCTACCTTCAAAGGTTGCACTGGAATGATTCATATCTGGTGTCAAACAAACCTGTCAAGGCGCTACCTAGCAAGGAACGTCAGTCCCCTTATAAAATGTGACGTTAAAATTTAAGTTAAAATCTGTAGGGCTCCCTTTGCTCAAATTTTACTTGACAAATGCCATGTGCTGCCGTGACAAAGACATCAAGAGAAATATTTCCATTTCGGAAAGTTTGATTGTACCTGAATCGATAGCCTTGGCCTCCAAGGATAAAGTGGCTGATTCCCCCCCCCCCATTAATTTATATATATATATATATTTTTTTTTTTTTTTGCCAAACTGATAAACACTTTTTTTTTTTTTAAAACACCTAAAACCCTGCACTCTTGCCAAGAAGTTGTGAGTGAAGTTGGTCCGTCCCGCTGGGGTGGGAGTGTACTGATGGGCCCCCGAAGTTAAACATGCGCTTTAATTTACTGCACGAGGGTAACTGAATTAAAAGGAAGTGCTTGTAACGTCTAATGGAAAATGTGAAGACATGGGGTTATTTACGCCCGGCGCTGCTTTCTAAATCGTTTGTATTTTTGTTTTTGTTTGTTTTATTGTACAGATTGTAACATATATCTTCCCGATTTGTATAGAACAAAGAGAACGGATGCACATTGTATGTATTTCAGTGCTGAATGATGATTTTTTTTTGTTGTTTTTTTTAAAGGCGTCTGTCCGTGTTTTGTCGCTTATGTCCAACATGCATCTCACATAAAGAATCTGGTTTTCATATTTAAACAAGAGAAAAGGAAAACGGTGTGAGTATACGACATCGAGCCGCGTGCGGTCTGTCTGTGTGCGTGCGGTCTGTCTGTGCGCGTGCCTGCGCGGTCTGTGTGTGTGCTTGTACGCTTGTTCCCCTTCGTCTTACCTCTGAGGCAGAGACGGGTGCCGACAGAACAAGATTCAGGACAAAATTTCCAGAAACACCTTCCCCCCCAATACTTTATTTGGAACAGGAAAAGAAATCCATTCACTGGCTTTATTGCAGTGTTGCATATTTACTCATACATCTTCCCAAAGTATTTTATAACAATATATATGTATTTTCTTAAGGCCAATAGTATCCCAGCGGCTTTCCTTTATCTATCAGCAGCTGATCACACGTTACCATCTACAGCCAAGGATCAACACTACCTCATGTAGATCCAGGTCTACTATATTATTTAGGGCATACAGGGTGCTTTACAGAGTTAAAGTTTTGATTCCAAAGGTCTGATTCTGTCAAAATAATGTAAAAGAAACAGGATTTATTGTGCGTCTTTATTCACTGATAGAAACACAGAGCCACGTGCACACGCATACCAAACGAAAGTACGTTTTTCCCACCTGTGTTGTGGTTGCATATTCTGTTGTAGGGTTACACCTTCAGCTTAATAGGGGGGGGGTCCCTATACAAAATGTAAAATACATCAGGGAAGGAGGCAGGACATTTGGAATGACTGTGACATCTGACCTGTATCACATCACAGTGACGAAGGGAATAAAGCCACAATAAGAGGCTGAATGGGCAGGAACAGGCAGAGACTGATGGCAGTGCGAGACGCGTCTTACCACAGCTTATCAGGCAGCGGCAGACGGTCACCCACCTGCCTAATGGGGGTCAAAGCCATGTTCCTGGTCACCTGGGAAAGGTAAGTAAGCACCACCACAGCTTCTGCAGCTTACACTTGGGTCATCCCGAACCAGAACGGACCGCCTACGACCCTGCGGCACCCACATTCACGCTCTTCAGCAGTTTCTTTTGTTGCCCCGTGTGGATAAGTATGCAAAGTGGTCTTTAAGAAAGCCAGAGAATTTGTTTGCTCCACCCCCTCGTGAATGCTTTTTGATGGCAGCCACAGCACGGAGTGACATCCCTTCCTGATCATCATTAAGATGTAGCAGTGCTGAGAGAGACCTAATATTCCGTGCCCAGTCTGCAGGACGTCCCGCTTTGCTCTGTGCCTGTGTGTGCATGAATAGAAGGGAAAGGCTTCCTTCCTCTTACACACACACACACACACACACACACACTGGTAAACGACTTACAGCGCTACAGTGTACTCTAACGGACTCATGGATTTACACAACAGTCGTGGACATTTTTTTTTTCCATTTCTGATAAAATTCTCCATGAAAGACTAAAATCTTTATCTGCCTGAAAGTGACATGGATTAATATGTTTATGATGCTACAATACTGGTAAGTACTGTAGGTGCTTACAGCTTAAGGAGTGTCAGTAATATGACAACGTGACCGAGA
>JAODKN010000002.1:24250643-24269009 GCA_026774425.1 Petrocephalus zakoni
TCCTGTTTCGCAGCACTAACATGCTAAATGAGATGCCCACATGGCCCAGCCCACGCCGGCCCTCTCCATACCAGGCTGTGCTCCTCCTGTTTCGCAGCACTAACATGCTAAATGAGATGCCCACATGGCCCAGCCCACGCCGGCCCTCTCCATACCAGGCTCTTGACGAGGGCCTCCAGCTCCTTCTGGGCTAGCCGCACGGCCTCCTCGCGGCCCACGATGGTGATGAGCTCCTGCTCGGGGTCGTCTGGCGAGGGGAAGATAATGCGGGCCCCCGTGCGGTCCCTCACGCGCCGGATGTTGGCCCCGCCGCGGCCGATCAGGAACTTGTGGTACTCGGGTTTGGCCGGCAGCTCCACCGTGAAGTTGTTGATTTGCTGGATGGGGTCGCGGCACGGCGGGGGTTAAAAAGGGTAGCAGGTGTGACGGGAGCGTGTGCCGCAGTCATAATTTACAGCATGCGGCACCTTGCCGCATCCCATCCGCGCCCCCCCCCCCACCTTCTCCTCAGCCAGCTGCAGCAGCTGCTTCCTGGCACGCTCCACCTCGCCGGCGGGCCCCCGGATAGTGACCCTGTCGGACCCGGAGCCCTCAGAGGGGAAGTGTATGTGCACGCCCCCACATTCCTCCATGACGGAGCGCACCAGGCAGCCCTTGGATCCGATCAGTGAGTTGTGCAGCTTGGCAGGGATGGTTACCTCCGTCTCCTGGATGTTCGCCTGTCAGCCGGCACACAGAAGGAGAGCGTGGGTGACTGAAACTAGGCTACACGCTGTCTAAGTAAAGAGGTGGCACATGGCAAAACAAAACCTAAAACATGAAACAGCAGAGAAACATTTTTAAACACTGTAGGTAAAGAAAAATATCCACTTCTAAGACGGCATCTTACCCTCGTATATGATATATTAAAAATGTCCATTTCCAAAATTTGGACAGGAGTGTTAAACTCGTTAAGATTCTACAGATATTCTACCTCTTCTGCAAGAATTGCTGGGAATACAGATCTTACGATCTGCTCAGCTTGTTATGAGGCTTTGAAGTTTTCTCCATTTCAGCCTTCTTAATGCTCAAGGCAGATGTAAACAAAATTAACCCAATCCAGCTGAATGATACGTTCCACGTTCTAACGTACTACGTATGTTAAATGCATCCATTCATCTGTCTGCAGTCTATCCCAGAAGGCAGCCACATGACGTCACAGATACCAGTTATATTACACTGACAATGTATAGCAAATCAGTACAACTGACATTTTTACAAGCAAATTCTGGCTTGGACTTATGGATAACGTGCTCTCTTCAAGTGGTCGTCTTGCTGCAGTGCCCCAGTGCTGCAGTGCAGTGCACTGCATCTTACCAGCTCCCTCTGGATGGCCAGGATACGCTCGCGGGCAGCTTCACAGTTGGCCCTCCGGCCCGTGATGACGATCATCTCAGAGTCGCTATTCTCCGTGGGCAGGTCAATCTTGGTGTTGGTCTCCTCACGGATCTGCACGGCAGGACCACAAGAGAATGCTGCGGAGAGTTCTTCAATCCTGTGCATAAGTGTGCGCTTGCAGACTTTGCCTGGTCGCACTCACCTTTTTAATGTTGGCGCCCCCTTTCCCGATGATGTTTTTATGGAACTGCTTAAATATGGGGACGGATATGGAGAAGCTGTTTTCGATCTGCAGAAAGAGGAGAGAGCAATGAGAGCAGCTCTCTGCATGCTGGCCAATAGGAGAGCTGAGTTCCGCATACCGGACGGCATTCTGGGACGGCGGCGCCTGGCTTGTACCAGATCAGCTATGAGCTTCTGTAAGAACTTTGAGCACTTCTCCACTTCGTTCTTGGGCCCACGCAGCTGTACAATATCACTTTTTTGGGACGGATCGGGGAAATTGATGATGACCTAGGACAGGGAGGAGATCAGTACAATGCCTGAGTTTGGAAAAGATAGAGGATTGGGGGCCGGCATTTGGGCCAGATACCTCAGGGAACTTGTCCCGCACTTCCTTGATCTTCTCTCCTTTCTGGCCAATGATGGTGCGGTGGAATTTCTGATCCACAATCAGGTCCTTAGTGCGCTCGTTCTCCTGCGAGATCAGGAGCAGGACCATCACGGAGAGGGGGCGCCAGTGAGAAACAAAGATGCCTCATAGTGGTGTCTGATCTTACTGCACACTTCTATTATTTTTGGCCCTACTGTTAGTTGTCACTACATCACAATGTCTGAGGCCTCCATAATCTCACCATATTCTGAGCCATATCCCCCCCCACAGCCCATACCAGTGGCCCATTTGGCCTCGATCCCTGCCCTCCCCAACCTCACCAACCCACTATGCCATGCCAGTGACCCCCCCTCACCATGCGCTGGGCCATGTCTATGAGCTCCCGCCGTGCCAGCTGTACGCCCTGGGGGTCCCCTTCAATGCGCACCAGCCCGCTGCGCTCTGTGTCTTGGGGGATCCTCACAGAAACCTTGTACTGCTCCTTGATCCGGTTAACTGCAGTTTGAAGGAAATACTATCTGCAGAGCCACTCTGTGTGGGCGTAGTGACAAACACGTAAATCCAGACACTGAGGGAGCTGTCCCGTGTGTGCATGTGTCTCTGCGCGTGTGTGCTGCGTCTGCGCTTGCCGGTACTCACTGTTCGCGCCGTTCTTGCCAATGAGATGCCGATGGAAGCGCTGGTCAATGTTGACCTCGGTGTAGTCCATCTTTACTAGCTGTGAGCAGCACAAGAAGCGTCTGAGTCATGGCTGACGGAAGCGTGACGCGTCCATTTAATGATAATAACCGAAGCGTTTGGCAGGTTCCCGCACTGCCTGCAACTCCCTGCATCACCAAACACAGCACTGTGCCTCTCACCAAGTCGCTGATGATTTCCTGAATCTGGGCTTGCGCCTGTTCCACCTCCTCTGTGGGGCCCTCCAGGCTAATCCTCTCCTCCCCGTCCGTGAACTCAATGTGCACCTGCGCCACAGGTCAGAGCTCGGAGGTCAGAGGTCAGAGGTCACAGCCGCCCCCGCACCACCTCCACCACCAGCTGCACATCCTCACCTTGGGCAGCTGCTGCGTGATGCGGCTGATATTCTGACCTTTCTTCCCGATGATAAAGCGGTGCAGCCAGGCAGGGGCCATCACCTCCACCACCATCACACTCTTTGCCTGGAATAAACGCAAAAAACGTCGACCTCTCTGCAGCTGCTGGCCACCTCCACCTCATTCACCCATTCATCTCAGATTCCTTCAGTACATTACCCCAGGGACGCCTCCAGTCCAACAAGCTTTGTCATACCAATAGAAGCAAACAATCAATTTAACAAAACTATAACAATAAACATTAATAAAATCTATCACCTTTGTTAGTTCACATGTGACTCACAGTTGATATTCAGTTTAATAGTAAAATTGCAAAATTATGTAAACCAAACTTTAACCATGCCAAAGCATCAAGGATTCATAGAAAAAAAAATACACCTGAACATTGTTTTTAGAATCCAAATAACACCAATACACAGAAGATAATAAAGAAACCAGGTGTTGATATTGCAGAACCCTCTCCACAGACCTTCAATAAAATGAGAGCAGAAATGTCCTTTATCATCACACTAACTTTAAACCATTTTTGGTGTAATTTAATTTTAATTCAAATAAAAACGGGATTCATAGACAGTAAGGCAAGGAGAAGGAGTGGTTGTGTTTCACATGAAAATGAGTGTGAACTTGCGTGATGTGATGACGTTACAAGTAATCGACAATAACAGACCTGATCTCAAAACCCGACAGTGACTAACCAGTAAATAACAGCTTTGTCAGGGCTACACACAAAGCACCATAAGGAATTTTGATGCAGCTTTTGGTTCAGTCTACATCTCTGATCCTCCTGCATTTCGCACCTTTGCGTAGACCTGTGTCAGGGCGGGGCCCAGCTTGTCAGGCTCCCCGCGAAGGATGATGGTCTCCGAGTCAGAATCCAGCGGAGGCATCTCCACGGATACGCCTGTGCTCTCCATGATCTCCTGCAGTGTATTCCCCTTCGGACCTACAATGTACTTGTGCTGAGACTTCTTCACCTCAACAGAGATTGTTGTCGTCTTGCGCTTCTGGGGAAAAGATATGAGAGCCGGCTAAAAGAAACTGGGACTGCTGAATTCATGAACAGACAGACAGACTGTTTAAATACATATATCTGAACCATATTTCCTAAAGAGCTACCATTTCTGAGCAGTATTTTTGTCCATTACACTGTACATATACTTTGTCTATGTTCTTTATGCCCATCTGACATTGTATAGCGTGCACTTGTCCTGTCCATGTTTGTACAATAAGCCTGGAGAAACTGTGCACTCCTTGCTATATGGTCTGAATAACAAAGTAAAATTCAATTCAATTCAATTCAAATGTATGAGAGTACTTAAGTTTCTGTTTGCATTAACATGCAGGTCCAGTTCTGATGCCGCTTCATACACTAACTCTACATCAGCCTTAACAAAAATGAAGATAATTTCTTGGAATTAATAAAGATCGGTCAGTCCCAGGAACCACAGCGGGAGGCTGCAGATGAGAAGCTCAGTGTGCTGTGGGTTCATACGAGTCAGTCAGCACCCAGACACCCCAATCCATGGCACTTTATGCTAGGCTGCAACCTCCCTGTCAGGTGACAGATGTTTATTATATTATACCTCTGGACGCACGTCCCGCTGTCTGATGTGGCTCCTAATCTCTCCATTCTGCTTATGAATGTTACAGCGCTGAGTAGATGATCCTTTCGCCTTGACTAGGAGTTGCTCCCATTTTATACCACAATAATGACAAAGCATTGTGGCTGTCTGGGCAGCGGACGTGATTGATGTGTCCCAGAGTCCACAACATCTGAGGTGATATTACAGATGTGAAATGGAACCATATTTCCATCTCGTTCTCACTGTACTACAAATGCTTCTGCCTCTATTCTCCAATTCCTCACTT
This sequence comes from Petrocephalus zakoni, assembly GCA_026774425.1. Classification (NCBI taxonomy): domain Eukaryota; kingdom Metazoa; phylum Chordata; class Actinopteri; order Osteoglossiformes; family Mormyridae; genus Petrocephalus; species Petrocephalus zakoni. The sequence goes on from JAODKN010000002.1 coordinate 24,255,597, forward strand.
CTATTCTCATTCAATAACTGACCAGCTCCTTCCCTGGTCCATTTTCCCCGCACACGCGCCTCCTCCTTCACCTTCTCCTCGTAGATGGCGCGGATGCGTGCAAGGGCCAGGGCCACAGCCTCCTTCTCGCCTGTGATGACGATCTCATCCTTGGGCAGGCTGGGTGGCGGGATGCTGATGCGAGCCCCCGTCTCTAAGCTCAATTCCTGTACCAGCCGATTGTAGGCGCCTGCGATAAATGGATGGAAGGCCTTCTCCAATGAAATGCGCTCCACTGCCCGTTTGTCCTGGGGTTTGGTGAGGTTGAGCAGAAGGAGGTATGGGCAAAAGACAGACATACAGGATTTGTTTTAGTTGGGGGGGGGAAAATAAATAATAAATGGCTCATACCATGGAGAAAACCTATAAAAATAATTTGGTGATTCATTAGTTTAGTAATAGTGATAGTGTCAATACACAGCCGTCTAAACAGCCTTTGTTACACAAACACCCTTTTAAGGGTGTGTCTATAATCGACAATCACAATGTGTCTGCTTACGCATCATGGGCACATCATGTTTATATATGGTACATCAGATTTTTTTTATAGAATGAGTGGCCGGAAAATATTCAAGACTATTTATTAGAGGAAAGAGAAACAAAATTGCAAACGCTATCTTCAAACAGCATCTTCAAAATGTAATGCCAGTTCAAGTTTCTTCTGCATCCCAATTCAATTTGAGCTAAGAAAGCAGTGTCATATGTACAAAGTACAATGCAACCACAGACAATTAACAAAACAGAGCAAAGTTTCAATACAAAACCTGTTATTATCGATATCACAAATTATGCACATGCATTTTTCACATGGCGAGGACCATAATAGTGAACTGGGTTTGATCAGGTTTTTGCATACCTTTATACTGTATGAACATTATATTGTGGAATAAGCTATCTTCATAAACAACACTATTTTTCAATACAGCTCTAGCCTTTAGAAATCTTGACGATTTAATTCATTTATGTTTCACAATTACGTCTCACTAAAACATGTATATTGCCATAGGAACCAAAACTTAGCAAGCTTTGCAATTTTAAATGATTATTGATTTTCAAGATTATCTAGTACATGTCTAAAAATGTGCCTGAAGCTTCCCGCCGCTGCTTTTGCATGAGCTCTGCATGCACTCTCCAAGCCAATCAATCTTTCTCATCCTTGGAGCTTAAATCACTCATACACAGGTTTGTGAGAATAATTTTGAACTCCTTTTTGCTTTGCTCAAATACTGCAATATTTATCACAAGTAATCAGATGATGATGTTTGATTTCTTTCCTATATCATGCAAATGCTATGAAATATTAACCCATACAAGATATCTAACAACAAGTAATACAACATTCAGCATGAGGTAGTAAAATCATACGTGGCTAAGCAAAGTACCAATATGAAGTGGTGCAGTGGGTAGAATACAGGGAATGCTGCATCAGTGTTACATAATTAGCAACTCGCCGTGAAGCCAGCGAGTGTAAAGCATTTCATACCACAACCTCATACAAACAAGTAAGACCAGAAACCAAGATGCTTTCTAGCACTGCCCCCTGGTGGATATAACTTAATCCTCCAGACTGACGTAGTGCAAACATGCACAGCAACTCCGCTTGGGTAGCAACAGCATGCAGAAGCAGACACATTGGGAGCGCCCAGTATAAACCAACCCTAACAATACCTTCGCGCCTCCTGCCTGTTTGTCTATCCTGATCTTTGACCATTGAACTCAGACCTATTACCTGTTCTGCAGAGATTAGCAGGATCTCGTGGCGAGCCTTCTCAATGCCCTCCTTGGTGCCCGTGATACGGATGTTGGCACAGGGGTCATCAGGGCGTGGAATGGCGATCTTGGTAGCCGTCTTCAGCTCCAGTTCCTGCAGCTTCTCCCCGTTCTTTCCGATGACAAAGCGGTGGTGTTCCTTCGGGATAGCAACCGTGGCCGAGGCCTGCAGGCCGACGAGGAAGAGCATCATGACACACAAAACCGTGGGGGATCCTGAAACTGCAGTTGGGGCATGTAGGGACTCCACGAAGTACAGACGAAACTCTAGGTGCGTCAGAGCTGGCTGGAAGCCCTGAGAGTTTTCATTCATCATTTCTCATACTGTTTTGGAAGTTTTGCTCCCATTCCTTTGTGTCTCCGATAAGGTGACAGCAAAGGGGATCACAGGAAGTACAAACACCAACAGAGACAGCTGAGACTTCTGAGACATTTGCTAAGGCATGAGGTGATATACTGAACGATGCTCCCCCTGCAACATGCTCTGATGGTGGACATGAGGGGCAGGCACTCTCTGAAGAGATGCACATTTAACATCTAATAGGAGCATAGGTGGGCAACTCTTGGATTTTGCTCCAAAATATACTCCACCTCTACCACAACCACCGGCACCATACTGAACTCCAGACATACCTGAGTCTGGAGCCGCGCTACAATTTCCTTTCGAGCCTTCATGACAGAGTCCAGTTTTCCCGTGACCATAATGGAGAGGCCTTGGTCCTTAGCCAGAGACAGCTCTATGTGGGCCCCGGTTTTCTGCATGATATCTAGGCACACCTTGGCCTCCTCGCCCTCACCAAACTGACTGTTGTCCTTATAGCGCCGCTCCTCCAAGGGAACATGGAACACCTGAGGAGGCAAGAAAAACATGGACAGGGAGGGGATAGCACAACACACTGGTAGGTGGCTGATTGGGGTTTGCCTTGGGTACTGGGCCTCACCTGCGTGATAACTGAGGCCTTAATAGGCCGGATTCGATTCCAGGCCCCTGTAAGCTCACCAGACTTCTCCCCAGGGGTGCCCTTCTCTGGGAGAGGAGGGAAAGCCTCCAAGTAGGTGGGGATATAGGCCTCATCTTCTGGAGCGCCCCCTGCAGGGAGACAATATGTACAGCTCCAAATAGTTGCCTTTCTGCAATTCCGTTTTCACTGCTGCTTCACCCTAAAGGCTGCAATCTGAAATCTAAGGCCCTAATACAGATACAACTAAGGGGTATACGATGATACAGCCTGAGCAAGGTCAAATCAAACCCCTAATAAACGGACTGTTCCAACAAACCCTAAAGGGCCAGTGTAAGGCATGGTGCTGGTCTAGCACTTTCCAAACATTGCTGTGTTTGCTAAAACACCATACGCAAACTGACATTCCCGGCTATTAAGCTCAAATTAGCACATTTCCTCCTATCAGCCAGACTGTCGCCATGGACACCAGTTCAGCTACTATTACCTGTAATTTCCTCGTCTCTGAGTCCGCTGCGATGTTCAGCGAAGCTCTCCTGGGTCAACACGGCCACTGAGCTCATTGTTTAAACGTGTCCGCTATGAGGGAGAAAGGGGGGTGGGGGGTTACAGCTCTGGGCATACACCTCCTCCCCACAGAGAGCAGATGCACACAGCATGAGTGAGGGGCTGGGGACTTGTAACAAACATCACCGCACAGAGATGAGGGATGGATCCTGGGGACAAAACCACCCCTGTTGGGTGGGGTTCACACATCATAAAAACAAACAGGTGTTTTAAAGGACTTTTCACACAAATAATGGGTAAATGAATGGTTAAACAGCCATTGAATTCTGCAGAACTCTGGGTGAGGTCAAAGTTCAACAGTTATTAAATAACAGTTTCGTCAGTTATATGGTTTATTACTGCTCCAAAACAAAAACAGTATACAGTGCAAAACTTTGTGCTAGTTCTGCTATCAGAACTCACGCATCCATTACCCGAACTGGCACTGAACAACCACTGAGAACTCTTGCGCTTCCCAAAGATGCTCAAAGACACTCACTTGCAAAAGGGTCAGTTGCCAGAAAGGTCCGTCCTGAAGGAGGCTACCGAAGGAGCTTCAGTGTGTGTCCTTGTGTGTGTGCACACTATGCAGGAGAAGAGTCGTTACAACAACTCAATGGGGAGACCACACAAAGCAACCCAATTTCAAATGAAGACAAGCTTAAACCATTCATGAAGGTCATTGACAATTGGGGGCAGTGTTTGGTAATTAACTTAGCCATCATTCAAGTCATCCTATTTTTACAGAAGCTTCCTTTTAGACAATTATCCCTAACTTATAAATATTTGGTTTGATTAAAAAAAATCCAAAGGCCAACCATGAACACCCATTTTGAAGCTCATTAAAGTATGACTTTAATATGAAGCTTCCACTACATAAACATCTGTGTTGGAAAAAACCCTTAATTAAGATTGGTAAACCAAAGCTAAAGGACAATGCCACTGCCTTAAACAGTTTAGCTGAAGAGTTTAAAAGGTCACAGATTCACACTTTAAAATTTACTTTTTTGCTCACTACAGTGTGGCAGATTTCGTTAGACCATAAATTTAATGAGCAGCAGGATACCATCATTAAGGTCATGGTAAATCCATCTAATATCTTAAATATTTGAACAGTGTCAATGGTGGCAATAACAAAATGTTAAACTGGTTCATTTAAACTTCATTGATTTAACACCACACATTAAAAACTTTATTCATTGCATTCACAAAACGTTAATTCTATTTATCAAATCAACTGCAATACTTTTTCTAGCAAAACCTAAAAACATATGCACAAACAATACAATGTCATTCAAAATACAATTATGCACATAAACAAGTTTTCTTTGAAAATAAAAGGTATTACAATATGGCACAACCTGCAGTAAGTGCACATTTCAGATGATTGAACACTACTACTCAACTACAATTATTACAGCTCTCATTCAACAACCAGACCATATACAAGAAAACACTGTCATTCAAAGACAAATACAAAGTAATCCAGGATAGCATGTTGATTAGCAATGTCCTGCTGCTGTTATGTTATCATCCAAATGTGGATGAATCATGGCCTGGACCAGCAAGCCCACTAAAAGGTCACTGCTAATTTCAGCAGCACTTTGAACTGTTGCAGACAGACCGATCAGCTCTGCTAATTATGAATCCTGACACCACATGCATAGACAGAAATGGCTCCGCCTTCTCATACCACAGGTGATAATGGATAGTCTGTACGCCACACCCACTTCGGCTCATTAACCGGCTGATTTGCTGGAATATCACAACTGGCCTCAATTTCCATTATAGCAAGACTGCTGCTGCTGCACATGTTGTCAATGCCATTTGCCTGCCAAGGTCTATTGGCTGCATATTTATACCAGCAAGTGAAACATCTGTAGACACACACACACACACACACACACACACACAGGAAGCAAAGTTAGATTTAAAAAAAATGGACTGAGGGTTAAAGAAAATAATGGGGAAAACCAAACCATGACAAGAATTCATTTGAGACCAAGGTGTGTGGCTCAAGTGGATAAAGCATCTGTGCCTGTGATTGGAAGGGCACAGATTCAAGCCCCAGCTTCAGCAGAATGGTCATACTGGGCCTTGAGCAAGGACCTTAATCCCCTGAAATGCTCCAGGGGTACCAGAAAAGTGGCTTGATCCTGTGCTCGGACCCCGAGCTCCTCAAAGAAAAGCAAGATGGATATGTGAAAAGGAGTGTTCCAGTGTACAAATGGCAACCAAAGGATCATTCCATTTCAAGCTGGTGATAGGCTTGTATTTCAGCTGATTTGCACGGGAAGAGTGCAGCTAGACACAAGCCAACAAACATCTGTAGGGAAGATCTGGCCCTGATTATGATCCCCTTGACGGTTATACCTTTATCTTATACACAGATCCACTGACACATGTGCACTGCAGTAGAGAACACAAACAAGCTCTCTTGCACTCACTTCCACTGAGGGTTAAATGTTTCAGGTTCCCCAGGTGCCCCCACACTGTCAACTGGGAAGTTACAGAAAAGGACTCAGCTATGGATAGCCTCAGTCTGACGCTCAGGGGACAACCAGGCTAATTGGTGCCTCTGCTGGGCGTTAAGAAATAATCCCACCCGAGAGGAATCCTCACTGCTGCAGCAGAGGCTAAGCTTTGCCTGCTTTATGACCCAACGTGGCCTACCCTCAGGTCCAGCCTACAGCATGGGCTGCAGCGTTTCTGGTGGGCGAAAGAGAGCGTCCGGGTGATACCACTGGACTGACAGTCTATGTTTTCAGCCCTTTAGCAGCTAATAACATATGCTGACAAATATAGTGTAAAACAAGATTTTCTTGTGGGGGTGGCTACAATATGACACTGTAAACCACAATGCTGGCAGCCCCCACTGCCTCACACACAGATACACTGTAAAAACAAAATACTTCCGCAACACAACCACTATACTATATTACCACACAGGCACTATATCTTTGCCAATTGCCCCTACATTGACCATATTACTTTCCAGCATATCTGTACCAGTATATTATGATATTTACAATTATTTTCCCATTTAAACTACATTCTCTTCAATCAGATAAAGGCGCGTCTCGATGTGAATCTCTAAGAATTATCGTTTCAATGCACATCAGGATCTCAGGATAAACAGTCCAGCTTAAACGGCAAAACAAACACAGTCAGAGGAAATGACTATTTGCCACGTCCGTTTATCTCTGTCGAAATCAATCGGCCGTAAGTATTTCCGAGCTTGAACCCACAAAAGTAACGGAAAATACGTATACCACAACCAAAACAGCTGCGTTTTGAAAAGGAGGGAACAAACTAAATGAAGCTTTTAAAATATACGTGCAAAATATTAGATTCGATTCCTGTATAAGGCGCGCGTCCGAATATTGTGAGTATAACACGAACCAGCTGCAGCGAAGGATCCCTTCAGTTCGCCACCATGGACAGCGCCAGCTGTTTCATTCACACGCCACAGCACGCTGATGAGGTGTGTCAGGCTACTCAATATGTGCATCACTTAATGCAACTCAGGTATTTTGTCCCATTAAACAACGAGGCATCAATCCACCGACCCCGTAATTCAGCGTCCGTCCGTATGTCACGGTTCCAGCGCACTATTCCAACGCCCATGCCAACACCATTCGTGCGCATCGACATCTCCGGCACAAACGCACAGCGGCACAGACTGACAATTACAAAAACACACCTCTGAATAAAACGACACACGCAGAACCCAGAGACTTGCAGCAGCAACATTTTTTAATCGCAACTACTCGGCGACGCAAGGTTACAAGGCATAACGGACAGGCAACGCGACTGGCATAAGTGTGAATGGCACCAAAATGAAAGCCGAGCCTTAAAAAAAACACTACTAACGTTCTCTAAAGGCCGACAAATAAGAATATCACCTCTGCCATGTAAAAGAAGGATAACCGGCAGGCTGCTGCACTACCTCGCCCCTCGCGGAGCTAGCTAGCCGCGGAGAAGGGACGCCTGACAGCGAGCGCATCCTATGGGGGCATTAGTTCTAAAATAATAACTAGACCGGCGAAACCCCCGAAAATAAAAGCACCGGGACTCGCGTGCAGGCTGCTCGCCGCGTGACAGAACGGGCCCCTTATCGGGTATCAGCACCCCGGCTCCGTCCACCTTCAGGCCCAGCCTTAAACCCCCGGCCGCCGGATTAACGGCGCCGGCTACATGCTAATGCTAACTCCGCTAAGCAGCTGCATCCCTTCGCGCTATACCTGCCTGGCCGCGGGACCGCACCGGCCACCCGGTCCGACGCCGCCCGCCGCCGGACGCGACGGCAGGCGGGGTTAGTGACTCGGGCGAGGCGAGAGGAAGGCGGCGGCGGCCGGCTCACCTCCGGCAGAGAAACGTCCAGCTTGGCCGCGACGCCCCGCCAGACAGCGACCGCCGCGAACACCCAAACACGCGCACGCGCTCGCGCTCCGCCGCGCGCCGCGCAGTGATTCCACGCACGCTGACGCGCGGGGCCGCCCGCGACGTCCGCGAGGGCCATCGCGCCGTCCTCCCCGCGAGCGCCGCAGTGTTTGCTCATTGATGCAATTCCCAGAAATACGGCGTTTTTTTTAAGTCACAAACCATAAATTAACTCAAAAATGTGCCAGGTGATTCATGCTTAACGCATGGCGGCGTCTTTCTGGTCAATGCATAATTGATAAGCTGCTCAAACGTGCAATTCTGCCTCAGATATCCGTGCTGTCCAAACAGGCGAACTATCACAAACAGTACAACTTATGAATTTTGTTAGGTGTCAACCATTTGACCGGAACTACTTTCCATTCAAAAAGAAATGTAGGCCTACTATCAGTGCTTTAATATTCATAATGGAACGATGACACCTTTATTTATCACCCCAGCTGTTAAACTCCTTTGAAACTGCAATACCAGCATATTAATACAATACAGTCAGAATTGTACAAATATACGAACATTTCAGATGCTGCTGTGGTCGTAAAAAGGTTTAAGTCGGAATTTCCACGAGAAATCTTAGTAACTGCAAAATGAATTTCCTTGCCGAAATGCAGTTACAATACTTTCGATCTGAAAGCATGCAGAGCTGCAAGACTTGTGAACTGACCAGTCTGGACTTGCATAAACGATTCGAAAAACGTCAAGAGATCACCAATAGTGCTGCTACTCCAATACAGCTACCATTCCTATCGCAAAGCAAAAATCCCGAACATTTATAATGTTGTAGTTTCTATCGGTAATCTGCAAATTATACAAACTCAGGGGGTGGTTGGCACGATGGCTCAGTGACTTGTATTACCACCCAACACCTCCAGGGCCGGGTAATTTCATATTCATAAGTACAATCAAATGTAATGTTTTTCTACAAAGTGCTTTCCTTCAAGGAGTCTCTAAAATTGGTTGGCAACTATGAAGTTGTACAAGATTGTAATTTAGCATTAACAAAATATAAATAACATACATTTCACGTAATTTTTAATATATACATTTTACTTCATGCACCTTTTAGTGCCATAATGTTAAATGCGTCGCTTCTTCCTTGGTAGTCTTGAGGTTTGCTTTGCACTTCTACTAAAAATTAAAGCCATTCACCTGTGGGGGAAGTGTGCCCATGTTTGGGAAGTCTTGTGTTCCAAGCCCACGAGCAACAGTAATCATAGCAGTGCTGGGCCCTTAAGCACTTCATTAACCATTAGGCCACCACTTCCCCACAATTATGAGATGCCAGTACAAGGCACGATACATTATACATCCATGCACATACCGCGTTCACGGACATATACCATTGGCCCGTTTGCATAACTGTCCCTTCTGAAAACCAGCGAAAGCCACATGAAACAAGCGGCACAATCCACACCCACTAAGCGACGACGGATTCAAAATCCATCCCAAACACATCCTTAGTTTATCCTTTTGGAGTTTGAGAATAATTCCTAGCATGTTACCGCTAGGTGGAACCAAATTTTTTTAAAAGCATTGAAGAAACCCGCAAGAAACGCTTTAATCGCCATAATAAATACGTTGAAACGGGTCATTGGAAAACCAGTACTAAAAAAGCGCACACATCACTAATGGTCAGTCATTATACATACATATTATACAGAATTGCTGTGAAGTTCCGTTTGCCTGATGTCAAATCCCCACACAATAGCCAATAACGCTCCTCCTCTCTCGTGTCCAGGATAACCCCAGTCAGGAAAGGGACAGCGAGGCAAGAGCGCTGGAAGTTACCCCTGGGGAAGGAGTCCCAGCTCCGACCAGCCGACAAAAGGAAACAAAGACCTGCACAGCAATCTGATCAGATTCAGATAAGAGCGGAGAACCAATGAAAGCAAGCGCCAGACAGGTAAAGCGCGCTTGCTCTCCAAGATAAGCTTTATACTCAATGCCTTGTTATTCTGCAAAGGGAAACATTTCCCCCCCTTTTACAAGAAAAGTTGATCGAATGATCGCGCCTATTGTCCGGGGTGCGTCTGACTCGCCGCTTGGATTAGCGTGGTTTATTCTGAAAGCGCGATCGAAGGGGACGGCGGCTCTTTTTAAAGCCGTTTTAAAGCCCTTTTCCTCTGCGGAGCAAATGGAGCGACGGCGGCTTCCAGCTCGGTGAGTGGCAGCCGGTGCGCCGCACGCTGGGACGGGCTGCCGGAGAGCGTCTCCGCACTTCGCCCGTAGGTCAGACAATGGAAGAGGAGGTGCGCCATCCTGCAGGGGAAAAAAAACTTCTGAAGGGTGGATAAAAGGCTTTTATAGCTTACCTACCATTGATATTGAGATGGTATGTTATGTAATGAGAGAACTGCTTAATGAATCCGCACGGGAATTAGTCATTGATGAGCCTATTAAGGGTGCCGCGTATTCCCTAATTTATATATTAAGACCCTATTAGTGTCTGATTGTCGGTTGCTTGTAATTGATTCATTCGTTTGTTGTATGGCGACGTTTTATAAAAAAAAAAAAAAGCCCGAGATAGATTTGCGTAATCGAGTCACTTGTAAAACTTGAAACATTTACATTATCAGCGAGTGCAGAAGCTGTTGTTTTTAAGTTGCATTCTAAATGTTTACGCTCTTGGAGATCAGTGAAAGCAAATAGATTTCCTTAATACATTTTTCTTCCTTAGCATTTCAGCAGTATAACATAATTTGAATGTTGCTGTAGTTTTGCAGGACACTTCCAACTCATATATTGTGCATTTATCTTTCTTAGCTCGATGAGCTGGAAAATGTGCGGAATGTGTGGTCGCCGCTGCCATTGTCAGCGTGGAATTTCCACGTGATCTACGGCGTAAAGACATGTCCGCCCCTCCTGTCAATGTTCTGTTCGTTCTTATCATTGCGCTGTTTCGGCGACCGAGTTTATAATGCAATACAGTGTTATTAATTGTTATTATTAGCATTAATAATAGTAATAATATTAGTAGTAAAAGCAGCAGTAGTAGTAATAGGATCTTGGAGCATACTCCCGGAAGTACAGGGGACGAGGCAAGGCACACGCTGCACAGGGATGACAGCACTCATACACTAGTAACCTACTTCCGACATACATAATACACATGTATTTAGGACCCGGGGGAGAGCAAGAAGAGAATACAAAAGGAATGAGACAAACTATGGAGGTGTGAGGGATGCCATCCATGCCTAGTCATGTAGTGTTTAAAACATGACGGGTGACTTTTGTCTGTTGCAACACCAAAAGGCAATGAAGTCTAATGTAGGAAGTGAGCAGAGTAAGGAAGTGCATTCGTGCTGCGAGCCGTATAGAGGAACACAGCAACAAGAAGAGGTGAGCATTTGGAGAAGGTGAGATGTTACCAGAGAAAAAAGTTCCTCATTAACATATTATGAGAAAAATTGTCAAAATCAAATCAGGCTCTTTTAATTTTGTATAAAATGTATGTCTAGTTAGCAGTTTATTTAAAAAGAAACATTAATAAGGTCAATTATCACAGATTTGTTGAAAAAATAATGAAACTATTAAACTAACATTATTTGCTACACTGTAAGAAATGTCCGGAAAAATAAGGTCCAATGTACCGTGTTAATATGAAGGAATTTTCCATATATTTTTCACAGGTATTTCACGCTTTAATTTGAATTTGCATTGTTGGAGCGAGTACACCCGCTAAATTTAACAAAGAAAAAGCCGTAATTGTTTATTTTTTTTACAGTGTATGTATACATATGGTTTTAATGTTATGTTGATTTAAGACAACATCCTTATAGCAAATCTAGTGTCAGGATGGTGGATGTGGAGGTACCATTCAGAAATAGATAATATCCCATAAATATTAAACTCCCCGGATTGGCAGCTCACACTGAAAGAAAAGTCCGTAAAAATAGGGTCTAACGTACCGTGTTATTATGAAGGAATTTTCCGTATAAATTTTTCACAGGTATTTTACCTTTTAGTTTGAATTTCGCGTTGCATTGTGGGAGCGAGTACACCCGCTAAATTTAACAAAAAAAAAAAAGTAAAAAACGGATAATGTACTGGTAATTTTCTGCCAGTACATTATCCGTTTTTTACGGATTTTTTTTACAGTGCATCCCAAACTGTCAATTATATTTTATATTAAAACCTACCACAGATGGGAGATTGCAATGGGCTATGCCTGTAGAAATGACGGTTTTCCATTTTGTAACTGTAATACTAAGAAAATAATAGTGATCATGTGTCTCAAGCTTCCATAGGGTTATCTTTATTGGTATGCAGATGATGGGATGTGGTGATCTAGTAATTAGTGCTAGGGCCTCCCACCCTGATGGCTGGATTTTCTCTCCATGATGGCTGGCTTTTCTCCTCAGGATGGCTGGACTTTCTCCTCATGCTCCGTGTTTGCAGTGCACATGCTCTTCCTCTGTTTTTGTGCAATATACATATCTGGTTGCCAGGGAGGTTCTGTAGCACTGCAGCCTCACACCTCCTGGACCAAATCCTGCTCTGTTCGCGTGGAATTTGCATGTCCTCCCCATGTTGCATGTGTTTCTTCTGTTGTGTTCCCCCAATCCAAAAACGCTCGCTTCGGCGAATGGACAAATGCCCACTAATTAATAACAACAACATTATTATTATTATTATTATTATTATTAACATTACATGTTGTCTTCATGAATATGGAAACAATGCATAATATATTGATCTTTAATTTTCCACAGAATGAAACATTATGTAACCTCATTAGACTAATCTGTGCCAACAAGAACCACCACCAAGTTCCACATCTGTCCACCACTAACAATACGGTCGCTACTGAAATCGGACTGTCACGTCGACTTTGCAGAATAGAAAGGGCATACTCCTGTTTTTTATTATTATTTTTTTTTACAGACAACTCATTTCCAATGGGAAATGCTAAACATACTTAAACCTCGTCCAATTTTGATTATAACGCCTGCTTTTCTTCCGCCTTTCTCTCTGTCTGTGTAATGCGGTCCTGTCGTTTGTTGATATTGCTTTTAGGGAGGACGCACATTAAGGGATACTCTCAGGTCCAGGAGGAAGTTGACATTTTACTCACATGCCTGTTGTTTTGTGTCATATAAAACCATTATTTAGATAGTTAATTGTTAACTGTAAACAGGCACCAGTTACAACTTATCCCTGAATGCTGCAAGAAACTGATTCCTGGGGATAGAAAAGTACAGCAGGATCATTCCAGGAAGTCAGTCTATCAGTCTTAACCTGCTCAGTTGGACGGCCTCCATAACTTGCAGAAAAACAAGTGGTGAATCACACTGCAGCATTTTAGATGCACTTCTTTGACAAAAAGAGATAGCATTTCGGCAAACAGCATTTTTTTCCTTGTGGTACCTGGGTATTTTACTGGAAAAAAAATGCAAAAACCTCCCTGGATTTGAGAGAAAATCCTTAGAATTACCGTGTTTCCTCACCCATCTTGCTACCTTCAGCAATAGAAGTGTTTTAGAGTTAAGCAGCTTTTAAAAAAATGTCCTTACTTTGGGTGATACATGCAGGAGAGACGAGGTTTGTGTAGTGGAACAGAGAGATCTAAATTGGTTGTGCAATATTCAAACCCACACACTCCGGGGCAATTTGTTTGTTTTATTTTTTTAGCAGATGCTTCTATCAAGTAACATACATT
>JAODKN010000002.1:24273351-24289077 GCA_026774425.1 Petrocephalus zakoni
TTTTTCAAGACGGTTGTTGTATTATATTTAGGCCATTTGCGTGACCAATCGACAAAGTAGCCCGGCTGGTTTGGTACTTTAGATACTTTTGGTACTGCTACTCGGCCGGAAGTCAATAGAAAAGGGAAAGTGCCCCGAGACACTGGTAGAAACCACACATTAGCTCATGCCATTGGGATAGCTGCTTAGATGCAGAGAAGCTATTGTTTGACCCAACGCTGTTCTTGAAACACTGTCAGACGGCAGCCATGTGGCCTTTCCATATGGGTGGAGCAGAGGTTCAGATATCAGGCTATTTGGCTTTTTCTTTGGCATTCGTTCACCAGACACCTGTTTTCTCTTATGGTTTTATTAATATTAAAACCCATATTCCATCACATGGACATTGCCATATAAACAAAACAGCGTGTTTCCCTGTAGTAGAAATATGGCAGCCTTCAAAACATCAAAATGGATCTATAATGGCATGAATTTCATGAAGTCTTAAATATTTACGGCTTGTCGTATCACAGGAAATTGGAAGTATTTCGGTTGCTAGACAGCCTTTCTTACTGACCTGTTCACTGTGTTTTTCGGCAGGGAAACATGGAGCGTCCTTTGTAATATCTGACTTGTGACTCTCTGCCCTCTGGTGTGGCTGGGAGGTGGGAGGCCCAGAACAGGATGTCTCTCCCTGAGACACCTGTCCAGTCTCAGGCCTCTCTCTGTCAGATACCAGACCGCAAACTGCGACCCAGTGTCCCACAAAAGCCCAACTCTGAGAACCTGCAGCCGGCCCAGTCGCCTCAGGGGGGCCTCAAGATGGCGAACTCTGGGAAAGTCAAGAACATAGTGAGCAAGTTCAACCAGCAGGACATCTTGGGAAATGAGCAGCCTGGAGAGGTGCCGATGGACCCCCCGCGTAAGCCCAAGAGGGCCCCGACTATCAAACCCAAGCCCAGAGTGAACCAGGCCCCCCCACTGCCCAAACGGAGGAGCCACTTCTTCCAGAAGAGCTCCCAGGAGGCTCAGGTGGGAACGAAGGTCACAGAGCCCCCTGCCAAACAAGACGAAGGCCGGCCAGGTAGATCACTGACACGCCCTTCCTCTCTGTCCTTCGCCACATTACAGTCATGGCTCTCAGCCCAGGCAGGCAGGTACACATTGCTCCTTCAGTTTGGCTGTGCCAGGTAATCATGTTAGAAGCACAAGGTGTTTCAAGTATTAATGGAATGCCTTTCCGGCAGCATTACTCTGCATGACAAAGAACACAGCAGCAGTCAGCACCAAAGCCCAGTGAATATCCTTATTTAATCAGTGCTTTAATCAACAAAATGCAAGCCCAAGTCCTTATATGATAATGGGGGGAATTTTCATCTCAGCTCCCCCAGCCTTGCTCTCCATGGGAGCAGGCTTGGCCATGAAGGGCAGCCACTTCGTACAGCACCCATGGGTTAGGGGCCTTACTCAAGGGCCCACAGACGTGCTGCAGCTAGGTTTGAACCGGCGATCTTCTGATCACAGGCACAGAGGCTTAACTTACTGAGCCACACTCTGCTTTCTATATTGTAATTCAAGAATTTCCCCTTGGAACAATAAGTTACTCTAAATATATTAATCTTAACTTATAAACTACAGTAATATTAAAAAAAGATTAACTGATAAAAGAATTCTCGGGCATCTATCTCAGATAGCAGAGTACTGCCTCTGTTAGTGGAGTATGTTTATTTGGCCATATGCACACGACACAGTTTATAGGCCCACGCCAAACTGTCGCCTCTGTCAGTTCACTGAGTCGTGTGTAAACACACTTCAGTAGGTCCTGTAACAAATGATTTATTAATACCCAGCAGGAACCACTGCTGTCAGCACACCTTTGATAAAAAAAATATGACGATATTATTGAGGTAATGGAGGATATCACGATAAATGCCGTTACTGTGGCACCTTCTTGGGGAGCTTAGCGGCCAAGAGGCTGGTGTTAGTCTGAGGAAGAGGCCCCCGCAGTGACAACCTGAACCCTATAATGAACAGCGAGGCCATCAGAGAAATAACCCAGCAATAAACCGTACTGCCCGCATAGAGTACCATATCCGGGATTTTTTAGGTGCATCCTTATCCAGTTAAGGCTGCAGGTAGATACTTTATTACACTGTCTCCAAATATTTCCATATAATGTGAAGTATTTTCTTCTCTGTACGCAGTCATGGGAATTTGAAAACACAGAAGTAGCAATCTAAACCAGTGGTTCTCACCCTGGTCTTTGGGGACCCCCAGACTGTTCATGATTTTCCTGAGGACCAGGTTGAGAAATACCGATCTGAACAACCACAAAGCACTTGACTGTTTAGTTTTAGTTAGTCAGGCTTTTAACTAGAACAAGCAGAATGTGTGGATGATTCTGCTATATGACTGGGAGGCGTGAATTATTAGCAAAGGAAAAAAAATCATAAAAAAATTACAAAGTCAGCACTAAAGATGGTGCTTTCAGGATGAAATTTATTATTGTACAAATAAGCACACAAGGACACAAACAAAATATGTACCAGCGGAAGGCAGCATTAAAGCAGCCAAATGGCTATCAGAGAGAGTTCCTCACGGGCCACATGGAAAGATCATGCTTTCTTCTGGGTAGGGAGGATCACAGGGTGATTCCAGACAGGGGGACAGACCTTTGCTTTTCTGCCCTGCCGAAATGCGCACCGTCTGCCAAGGACGTGCCAAGGATGGGTTCAGAAGAGCCGAGAAGTGTCTTTAATTGGAGTAACACGATGCGGTTGCCACTAGCATGCTCACTGAATCTTCGGATCCAGCCTATCCATTATGTCAACTAGCAGACGCTTTTGTCTAAAGCAACATGTGTTTGAGTGAGCAGGGTGGTTTTAATGCAGAATATTATAATTATTATGAGTATATGGTTTAAGCCAAGAACATCTCACTCATCTTTTGAAAATACTGAAGTACATCATCGATAGATCCCATTAATAGCAAAACTTCAATCTTCAACATGCCATTAAACTACCCCTGAAGAGATGCCCCCCCATGAATAAGCTATACTTATTCGCTCATTTACTACTGTATTGTAGCTTTTAAATCCACCAAGCCAGGCCCTTAGTAATTTTTTTTTTGCTTGGAATTCAGCGGCTGAGGGGTATAAGCCTTCTCTTGGAAACACCCCCACAGACAAGGTTTTGGGCGTGATGGTTTATGTTTTATATATTGCTCCAAAGCCCTTGGGGACATCTACATATAGAGCCTGCAGATACTTTTTTACCAACTTATACAGATGAGCATTCTCACCAAAGCACTGAGGGTAATCCATGCTTTACCTTTCTCAGCCCCTGAAGGTAAAGAGGTGGAGGCCGTGGTGCATGGCACGGTGACGGAGGATCTGGAGCCAAGTCAGGAGATGCTCAGTGGTCCAGCCTGTAGCAAGGACTGTGGCTGCGTTTGCCACCTAAACCGCCCTGGCATGAAGCTGGTATGGGTGCAGGAGGAGGAGGAGGAAGAGGAGGAGGACGAAGAGGACAAGGAAGGGGAGGAAGCTGGGGAGACAGAGAGTGAGTGTGAGGAGAGCAGTCATAAAAAGGGAGAGTCTGAAGGAAAGGAGGAAGGAGAACAGGGGACTGAGGATGGAGTCTCAGCATCGGAAGCTGAGGAAAAGACGGAGGGGTCGCTGCTTCTAAACAAAGTAAACAAGCAGAAGTTCTGCCATAGCTTGGACTATGTGATTAAGAGGAAGAGCATTTCAGCTTCCTCTGAAGCAGGGGCTCAGGAGCCTTTAAGAGTCAGTATCCTGGGCCTTTCTGTGTCCGAGGAAGAGGACATATATGAGGATATACTGGAGCCTGTCCACATGGCACCAAAAGGAAACCATGACTTGAGCACAAAGTTAAATCCAGACCCCAAATCCCACAAAGCAGCTCTGGAGGCAGAGGAAGAGCCTGTGCCGGCCATTCCCCCCCGCGTGCCCCTTGTCCACGTCCCTGTGCCAGGGGGCATCTTACTGCCACAGCTGTTCCCAGATTGTCGGAATTTACGTCCAGTGTCTCCATCTCCCATGGACCGGAGCCAGAGTGGCAGCCTGGCCCTCCGCCCACAACCCCAGACCAGCCCCCTCCTGCCCCCGCGATGGGCAAAGGAACCAGCATCCCGATCCAGTCCAGATGGCAGCACCTGCAGCTCCCAGTCCTCCCAGTCCGTCATGCAGCTCGACAGTGAGTACAGTCTCTTAAATCACGAATATCTTTTCTTCCCTCAACATGACTGCGTTTTGTACTGTAAGTGTCTCTTGCCGGAATATCAGTGGATATCCTTGTCTGCATCTTTCTCTTCCTAAGATAAAGAGGAGAGACCTGAGAAGCAGGAAGTGGACAATAAACCAGAACGGTGAGCTGGCCTTGGCTTCCCCACGGACCTTCTTCCAAAGCCACATTCCTCGCACATGGCATTTTACTTATTTCTACACATCTTCCTATAAATGTTTTTACAGACTGTTCAGTGCTTACAAATAAAATGCACTGTATTTTTCTAAAGCTGCATTTCTTTTTGAATAGACAAATTATCCTATGGTTTTCAATGCCCTGTTAAACCAACTGTGGTAGACTGTGCTCCTAATATAGTCCAGTGGAGCACACTTAATACGCTGGGTTACACAGCAGAAAGGCCATTTACAGGGCACTCACAGATGACATACTATCACATGCTTGTCAGTTGATTTCAATCATTGATGGACAAGGCATTACAGAGAAAGAGTGCCCCATAAACGTCACATAGACCCGAGCGTCAGATTCTAACCCAGAAACCATGAGTTTTGTGGCTGTAGATGTCTCCTTTTCTTCTTTCATCTCTGTCAGAAACAGTTTCACTCCCCATTTAATACTTGTGATATTCATGATTCAAAGAAGCCGCTCGGAATTTGCTCTCGTCATGTTTAATTGCCCTCATGGCTGCTTCTCCCTCAGGCCAATTACGGCTCTAACTCGGAAGATGTCTGAAGACTGGAATAAACAGCTACAGGATGGTAAGGAAAGAGCAACGCCGTAACAGGCACAGTCTTTAAGACGGGCTGTAAACCCCAAATCGGGTCGGGTGTGGAATACAAAGAGAGAGAGGCTTATGAAGTGGGCTCAGAAATTGATCACAGGTTCCAAGACGTTTACTGAATCTTCTCAAAACATTGTATGAAAGCGGGAATTTAGAAAACCTGAATGTGAAAGTAAATGTCACATATTTGGTGTTTGGGGTCACGTCTATGGAGATTTCGGCTTCGTACTGCGACTCAGGATTAACGGTTATCCACTCATTTTGTTTTTCTGCAAATCTTTGAAAGGGCTTGAAAGGGAATCAAAGGTCCACAGGTCGTCCCGGGCCGCGATTACAAATAAACAATGTTCTTCTTCCCTTAGCCTGTTTATTGCTGTCAGGAGTATGCGAGCTCTGTTGATCTTGTAGCCTATTCGCTTTGAAAACTGGTTTCCCTCACTGCCTGTTGTTAGAACCCCTGTACCAAACGTACCGCGAGACCGTCATCACCAAGGAGATCCGCCGGCAGACCGTTTGCCGCAACATCAGTAAGACGAGTGCGGATTACGCCGTGGAATTGGGGGCCCACAACAATGAATCCAAGGCTGCCACGGGCAGCCCTGGCCAGAGTACCTTGTGGCAAGACCTACCAGGTGTGAAGGCAAGTGGCATCCTGAAGACGCTCACGTCGGCAGATTGCAAGTATCAGGAGGTGAGTAGTAACCATGTCCCCACGGGGGGGGGATGTCCAGATGTGAGGGGCCAAAGAGGAGGTAGCTTTTCAGGAGACTATAGAACAAAACTACATGACTCAGGGATAGGAGGAAGGAGTAAAGACTTTGATTAGGAGAAGGAAGACTGCTCTAACGCAGCAGTGGAAAGGAGTGAACCAGATGACAGCTGGGTCAGCTTCAGCACAAGAGAAGCACACAGAGAGCAACAAACTGGGTAGTGCGTCTTGGAAAATGCTACAGCAAGATAACTGTGGGCTGAGTATGCGTTCTGGTCAAAAGAAACAGAGTCAAGAAAAATATGGAAAAAAGAGTTGATTGAATCACAGGTGAGGTGAATGAATGGGCTTATCGGTCCCATCTTACAGGAAGTTACGCTCATTTAAAAGATGATAAAATGTCGCCATCTGTGTTGGAGCTAGAATGTGATGGGAATCTTGTCTTGTTTAACTGTAGATAGTAAAGAGACAGACCTGGCTTGGAAACCCACGTTGGATTAGATTACCTTGTGCGGTCAGCCACTGCCTAATGGAAACTAACTTGAAACCAGATGGAAGTGCATTAAGCCAAGCCTAGTAATCGTTTCTGCTGTGGGTTTTGAAGCCTCACTACTTGTTTCACAAGCGCTCAGCCATGCCCTCCTGCCCCTCAGAGCATGTTCGAGGTGCTGACGTCAGAGGCCTCGTATCTGCGCTCCCTGCGGGTGCTTACCGACCACTTCCTGGAGTCACGTGACCTGGACGAGACACTTATCATCCACGACAAGAAAACCCTCTTCTCCAATATCCTGCGTGTGAGAGAGGTTAGCGAAAGGTGAGGAAATTGGGGGAGAAGTAGGAGATGGAGGTGAGAAATGAAGCCGGCAGGAAGGTTCATGGTCATAAATCTTTCAGGCATATCTTCACATATTTGAATACGTTTTATCAGGTTTATCTGGATTTCTCAAGAATGTAAGGTACTTACCCACCCAAACATAGTTTTTTATTTCCTGCAGATAACACTTAAGGGAAGACAAATATCAGCACTACAAATAAAATTCCTTTGTATACTAGCTAATTCTTCACATTGAACCTCAATATGTCACTTCCCTTTTCAGTAGTGTTCCATCTCATGTGCGCAGGTTTTTGATGGACCTGGAAGATCGGATGAATGAGTCTCTGATGATCACGGACATCTGTGACATTATCCATTATCATGCTCAGCACAACTTCCCTGCCTACATTGACTACGTCCGAAACCAGATCTACCAAGAAAAAACCTTCAGCAACCTTATGTGAGAACGCACACAATGATGCTTTAATCCAATTCATAGTAGACAGAAGGCTTATAAATTATGTACACCTCTTGGGGTTTGAACCCACAACCCTTGTGTTGACTGCATAATGCTGTACTTATTGAACTACATCTGGGAGATGATAAAGCCCTTGATTACTCCCCCATTGTGAAAGCAAATATATCGCCTAAAGCAGTTTCTAAAACTCAATTTAGTTGCGTTTCACATGAAGGGGTTTTTCTTCTGAAAACGCTGACCAGTGCACGACACCTTCTGGTAGGGAAAGCCAAAGTCTAGCAATTGTTTTAAAGTTGAGACTGGGTATACACTTGGAAATGTGCCAGGAGCTGGGAGACTGGCCAGCGCACTGAAGGCTCTATGCTTGTTGGTTCTAGGCAGACGAATGCGCAGTTCGCAGCTGTAGTCTCTCGGCTGCAGGAGTTGCCCCAGTGCCAGCGGCTGCCACTCATGTCCTTCCTGCTACTGCCCTTCCAGCGGATCGCTAGGATAAAGATGCTCGTTGAGGTGAGACCGTGTAACGCAGCTGCTTTATGGTGCAGCTGGATCTCAAACAGTCTGGGGCTTCTGCTGGATCTCCAGTCAGGTACAGAAGTGTGCCATGCTCGCCACACGTATGATATTACTGAATTTTGCATTATCAGAACATTCTGAAGAGGACCAAAGAGGGGACAAAAGAGGAATTATCAGCTTCCAAAGCTCTCAGCTCAGTATCTAAGGTGAGTCTGCCGTTCTTTCACTATCCGCAGTACTTTACAAAGCTGAAATGACCCTCTAGACCATTGTCTCCAGTACACCAGAGGATATCCTGCTCTGGTAACACAAGAAAGGAAACTTGTATAGAGAAGAATGGAGAGTGAATTTCTGGAATGCTGGGACAGAGGACAATGCACTTACTTCCTTGGGAAAAGCTTGATAAACAACTCAGATTTTTTAAGTATCCTTCAAGCTATTTTAGCATTTCAAGTATTGTTGTTCTTGGCTTAGCAACAACATGGAAGCTGTATGATACAGTACACGGGCCCTTAACATTTTAGAACAGGCAAGTTAAGGTGAAGTTGCTAGTTATTTGGATTGCTAAGCACATCCACCGATGTCATTCTTACCGACTGCTTCTATCATATGTCATGAATAACATGATGGACAACTGACCCACCCTCCCATGCACTACAGATCATGGACGATTGTAATACTGAGGTGGGGAAAATGAAACGGATGGAGGAACTCATTCATATCTCTAACATGTTAGAGTTTGAAAAAATCAAGGTAGGTGGATAGGTGCTCACTGGGATAATATTTAACGTGTAGCACAGGAAAAGTCCAGGATAAACACAAGTTATGTTTTATGTAAATATGTCTATGCTGAAGGCTATACCCGTCATCTCACAAAATCGATTCCTGGAGAAGAAAGGAGAGCTTCAGGAGATGGCCAAAGGAGGCACTCTGTTTGGTCTCCGACCCAAATTCACCCCCGTCTCCCTCTTCCTCTTTAATGATCTCCTCATCCTTGCCAGCAAAAAGAGGTAAGTCAGTGATAAGTCCAATAGGCTGCTGGTATCACTCCTATCCTGTTTGGATATGGTCCAAGAAGATGATATAAGATTCTGCTCTGACCCCCCAGCTCTGAGCGCTATGTTGTGATAGACCATGCCCACCGATCACTGGTCCAGGTACAGCCCATGACCGAGGCCTCTGCCGGCTTCGTCTTGGAGAACTGCTTCTGCCTGACCCTCCTGGAGAACCACCAGGGTCGTGTGTATGAGCGTTTGTTTAAAGCGTCCTCCCAGTAAGTGTTCCCTGCAGAACCCCCACCCATGCACCCCTAGCCACTTCAGAACACTGTCTGTCCAACATCACTGATGTCAATACAGAACAGACATACACAAGTTATTGGATGCACAGTGTGGTGACACATTCACTTCACATGCACAGGTCTGACATGCAGAGGTGGCTTGCCGCCTTCCCTCATCCAGATAACATGGAGAGGGACACTGATGAGGTGGTCTATGAGGACTGGGGTGAGTGATTTGCCCCAACCACTACACTCCCATGCGGTGTACTGGGTCTAAGCAGGCTCATCACAAAACACTATCCGGCTGTTCCTTTACTAACACACAATTTTTTCTCTTGCACATTTGTGTTTGGATCATCAGATTGCCCACAAGTACACTGTATAGAGCAGTACATTGCCCAGCAATCGGATGAACTAAACTTGGAGCCTACTGACATCATTAATGTTCTTCGTAAAACCAATGAAGGTAAGATGCCACATTTGGGGTGTGATTATTAAAAATTACTGAGAATCTCAAGATGTATGGTAAACTGGTTTCCTTAATTGTACTTCCATTCCAAGCCTGCCTGGATTCCAAATACATGCTTTACCAACAATTGCTTGTCTGCTACAAGTCTCCAACCGTCTGAATTTCTTTTCCCTTCTACTCCAGGCTGGTTTCAGGGCATCAGGCTGTCAGATGGACAGAAGGGCTGGTTCCCTGTGAGTTACGTGCAGGAGATCACCAACGAACACGTCAGACGACGAAACATCCGTGAGCGCTACCGCCTTATCCAGGCCGCAGACGCCATCACAAAAGCACGGACTGGGTGTTAGCAACGCTGTACTTCAACAGTGGGCCAACCGAGATGGACCCTACACGCCTCAGTCCAGATCTGGATTCTGAATGAAGGTTCTATGAAAGGAACTATCAGCTTAAGCTTGTACAGCAAAAGTATGTGTCTTGAAAACTTTTTCTCCAACACGGAAGACCAACTCTACTCCAAGTGATCACCAGGGATGTGGAATTGGTGAACTGTGCGTCTGAACTTCCTGATGAGACGTTTAGGTTATTATAAAAAAACAAACAAACAAACACAAAGCAATACATATACCCCTTGCTTGGTTCCATTAATCGCCTGGATTACAGAGACAGTTCTCAGTGAAAACCAGTAGCTGCTGCTGAAACACGAATGCGTCAGTTTCACAAAGCTAGTTTAATAAAAACTATGAAGGTTCTACCGTTGAGATGCCGAAAATACTCCTGGTATGTTTGCCATGTTGTATCTTCACATGTAAGGTATCTAAACTAACCAGACAAGCAGGTAAACCACTGGCACCGAAACCATTTAACCATGACAACAACAATGATGAACAAATCAATCAAGTAGTTTCTGAATGAACAGATTTTAATGCCCGTGCTTTTAACTGAAGTGGCAAGTAGTATTACCACGAAATTAATCTGGGATGTTTCAACAAAACAAATATTTTTAATGGGGAGGGATAAAGACCAACTTTACACATTCTTGTCAATGTTCTCTATGAACAGCGAACCATGTTTTAAAAGTATCCATATTTTTTAAAAACTGTTGAAGTTTAAATACAAATAAACCTTAAACAGAATCGCGAAAACAAACGAGTAACCCTGTACTGGTATAGAACATTTTAAATGACATTTAAACTGGAAAAAATAGGATGCAGAATTTACCTCCTACTTCAAAACACCTCTATGAAAGTCTAGGACGGTGGAAGACCTTGTGGTTGTTGGGCACGATTGAGCAGGGCAGGCACGACTCCCCCCTTGGTCTCATCTCGCACCCCCGCTCTAAGCCCCAACTGCTCCTCCTCCTCCTCCCACTGGTGAAGCTCTTCCAACCATTGAGACCCCCCACAGTGCAAATCATCCTGTGGGTCCACTGTCCCCAAATCCTTAGATTCTCTTCCAGTCCCCCAAGCAGCCCTGCCCACTTGGCCAATCACAGAATCCCCCACACCGTATGCAGAATTGATATCTCTGTTAATGTGAAGTGACCCTAAGGACGTAGGCCCCAGGCCACTGGAGATCAACATGCACTGATCCACAGTGTCTGCACTTTGGCTTTCATGGTCCACTTGAGCCAGACTATGAGTCTCCTTTAGTCGTAGTTCCCGGTCATTCAGTGCAAGGAGAACATTGGCAGCCTCTAGTTCTGTATCTGACCACTGTCTGGATTGCAGTTTAGACGTGGCTCTTATCGGAGGTATGCTGTCAACGTAGGCATCATCTTGCTGATTGGCTGGCAAAAATCTGGCAGCACTCCATCCCAACTGGCAAAGTGTGCCTGGGTCTGGCTCACTGATGGAATGGTGATGGAGCTTCAGGAGGTTAGTGATGGCTTGGTCCTCCTCAGCAGTCAGCTGAATGACCTCCATCCTTGGTCTCAGGGTAGGACAGAATGTTGAAATTTGCGGAGCATAGGGGTGGTCCCAGGCCCATACCTGGGAACCCAGGTCTCTAATTAGGCAGGGTTCCGTTCTAAAGGGATCTGGTCTGATAGGTGGGGCGATGTTAACTGACATGATAGGTGCAGGGGTGTTCAGTTGACAGCATTCAAAAACCTACAGCATAAAAAAAATTCAAGGAGCAAATGGTACAAACACTGCTTATTTGAAGCCCCATTATACAAATATATTCTTCACAACATTTACTTACTAAAATGAAGTGTACGGTGATTCTACAACAAAATCACCCGCATACATATTCCCCTTGGTAGATTTTACTGACCGGGCCCCTAGCCTTTTGGGGCCCTTATAAAGTCCTGTCCTCCAAATCTCCCAGTGTATTCCTGCACCTCGAATGCACCTGCAGACTTCAGCAATGGAGTAATAATTTTGA
Organism: Petrocephalus zakoni; assembly: GCA_026774425.1. Classification (NCBI taxonomy): domain Eukaryota; kingdom Metazoa; phylum Chordata; class Actinopteri; order Osteoglossiformes; family Mormyridae; genus Petrocephalus; species Petrocephalus zakoni. The sequence goes on from JAODKN010000002.1 coordinate 24,285,024, forward strand.
CTGAGGACACAGGCCAGTGTCAGGCTTCAATCAACACAGCAACCACAGAGAACTCTCTCCCGAGACAGTTATGCAGTTATCAAATGGTTCTTGAGATAATTATCTTTAATATTATATAATTTCACAAGTCTATGTGCATGCTTACTTAATCACTTACAGACAAACTCTGAAGACAACATGCACCCAATCAGCAGCATGAAGATCCACTCACCTCAAGCTGGGCCACGTTGTTAGGAATCCGATTTCCTGGAGCCTGCATAGGATCACTGTAGAAAAAGTCTGACGGAATCATGGCCGGAACTGAAGGGATCAGAAAGGAGACATGGGTGCAGGAAAAATTAGGCTGGATTTGCAGGATTCAATAAGTCTTTCATGGCAATACAAAGGTTAAGTTCTGCAAGTCACATAAAATGTAGATTGAATGTTAGCATAAACCAAGTGCCATTCTTTAAACATGCAATCTGTATTAATTACTGATTTTTACTGATATCTTAGTTATTTATACTATTGCCACCTCCAGCTAATACCGCGGGTCTAATTCCCCTGAGCTTACCTGGGAAGCTGGCCCTGCTTTGGCTGCGAGCTCGCCAGCTGCAGTGCATGGACCCAACAGCCATGTAGAAGGAGAGGAAGGACGGGTGGTGCAGAGTCCGTGAGGAGGCGTTAGGGAGAACAAGCGGCCGGGATCTCTACCGAGAAGGAAGGCCATGCTTAGAGCCGCACCTCTGAACGCGGAGCAATTTAACTTTTACAGCGTGCAATCAAATGCCACTGCGCATTTTAAGTTAGTCGTAATTCAGAGACTCTTTACTGTCTCTTTACTTTTAAAAGCTTCCTTGCACACTTATTTCTCCCGTTAATAGATCGGATACCATTTGCTCTGCCATCTCACTGCTGCGGCTTTCCCGGTATCGCCAGGGAACGGTGGCCTTCACGCCCGTACAGCTCCTCGGAAACTCTGCAGGCGAGCAGCGGGGCTTACCGAAGACAGGAGAACAATGGGGGAGATGGACATTATTTCGCAGAATGATATATGTGCATGCATTTTACGAAGCACAAATCAGAGACGTACCCAAGTCGTTTACTGGGAGCAAAAACGTGGCACGCACTGGCTTTCTACGAGGATACTTGTTGGTTAAACTCGACAGCCAATTAAGCTGGGAAGGAGAGGGGGATTGTGGTAAAAGTAACATATGCAATGGGAGAATTCGTTTTAAAAGACGTTTTATTTTTGATTTGATAAAAATATATATTCAACCTGTTGGCACAAACCGATTTGAAAAATGCCATTTTTGCCTTACCTGTCAGTAAAAGTTAATTATGTTACGTGCGATATGGTTTTATATTGGTTTTTGGAACGAAACCAGCTCGCTAAGACAGTGCCCCACAAGTAGTAGTTGGATAAACTGACTGAAGTAAAAAAAAAAAAAAAAGTTAGAATTTTCTGCTATGCGGTCACTATAGCTATAGCAAGCAGACTGCAGCTGATATATATGTTGGTTAATCAGTTCCATTCACAGTTATGCACAATCGATTGAGGGACTCAAAGCGAAAGTTGTGTAATTCCAGTGTTATTACCCTTTAATTGACAAAAAAATGTGGCAAAAAGTTTAAGCTATTTGAGCTTTATAATTGTGCTTTTGATTTTCAACTTTGGGACTTTTGGGAGGGGTGCATGGCATGTCCGCGATGTTCCTGAAGTGGTCTGCAGATGTTAAAAAAGCCATTGCTTTGCCCTGCATTTTACAGCCTTTGGTTATGACCCCGAGTATAACTTATGTTATATAACAGTCTTACATGACTGTTCCAAGAAACGGGACTTCAACACTGACTGGAAAAGCCGGGAAATCACGTGACTTGCCGCATATATCGCTAACTGCCCCGCAGCTGAGAATGAATTATTATTGTGAGCCGGAGTAAGGGCGGATGCTTAAAGCTGGGAATACACTGCGATTTTTCCAGTCGTTTTGCAAACACCCAGCTAGCGATGAAAAAGCAAAGCTCACGATTTATGTCCGCACACTGTACGAGTAGGCCATTCTCAGGGCATCTTCACACTAAAACAGGGGAGTTTTGGTTGTATAATGATAGATAATGATTTTTGTCATTCCTTGTTTGTTGTCCACGGAATTTGTTTACAACTTGCGGTGTCCTAAAGTACTTCAGCATGCTACCAATGGTCTTGCAGGTGGTTGTAAACTGGGCCATGTGATCGAGAGGCTTGTTTTCTGCTCCCCCTAGAGGTGACCTAGGCTGAGCTTTTTGCTAAGATTACTTCTTAATACTAGCAGCAGTTCTATATTTCTCCAACCCAGTCCCATTCGCCAAGTCATTGAGGTTTCCATATCAAGGCAGCCATGTTTACCTATAGAGAGCGGCTTATGTTTGGCGTATACTGCAATATTCGTAGACTTAAGCATATAGTTTCTCTCTCTCTCTTTCAGCTGTGTGCCACATGCCTTGCAATGTGAGTCATGAATGACCTAAATTGCTGAAAGAACGGCTGATAAATTTCTCATCACAGACACCTGTTAAATACACATATAGTTATATAATTTGAATATTCAACCCACAACCTTACCAAACATAAGCAGGTGAATGGCGAATGAATAATCAAGCAAAATAACACTAATAAATTTGATTTGGACATTTTTGAAGGAGACCTGCCCCCATATAGTTCTCGCCACAGAAAATCTCCCTGGGGTTCCAGTTGTCTAGGTGGCAGGTATTCCTCAAGGGGTACATGGTCCTCCTCCCCGATGCCGGTCAGTCTACACAAATCGTTATCTCAAAGTAGACTCCACATCATTCTGCATAAATTAAAAACAAATGTTCACAGCTATTGAAGACTCACACGAGAAACTTTGTGCAAAGTTGTGCACACCTATTTGTATAACTAGTGGTTTAAAATCAGTACATTGTCCATTACCAGTTACCTAGTTACCTTATTTTGCACATGACAGGCAAAGCACAAAAGAGAAAGTAAGAAAAATGGCATATTTACAAAGTGTGATACCGGAGTAACAGGACTAACATTTGGTTGGTAGTCCATCCCTGGTTATTCCCTGACTTAAGTCCGTACCTTCCGGGATAGGCTCCAGACTCCTGGGACCCCACATAGGCCAAGCATAGGGGTGTGCAGATGCTTGGGATAACCTTTTGGTCAGCTGTTCAAACCCAGGTGTGAGGACCTTCAGCCAATCAGTCATCTAATTGGGGAGTTGCAGTGAAAACCCAACAGCCCTTTTTGGGTAAGCCTGTAAAACTGAATATAGGAAATGGACATATGGATTGTTTTGTTTGCTCTACCGGTTTTCACAGTATGTGCCTCATGACTAAAATTATTTTTTCCATCTGGAAACATTTGCTAATATGAAGAATTATTGAAGTTTCCATTTTTGATCAGTTGTCAATTTAGTCTTAAGGGATTAACACGTTGACCTTTTTTTAAAGGTATGGTTCTTTTTAATGTTGTAATTTTGTAGTTCATAAACTTACACAATACCATGTCCTTCAAACCTAGTTGCACATTCCAATATGAAGGTTTTCATGCCTTTCAGCCGTGTGCCACATGCCTTGCACTGTGAGTCATGAATGACCTAAATTGGGAGTAGGCCCCAAGAGCTTCCGTCCTCCTTGGAATGCCGTCACACAAGTCCGGTGCTGGGTTACCGGCTTCAGGGACCTTCTGAAGGCCAAAACAAGCGGAAACCTACTTCACACTACACAGTCATGTTTACATCTGGCAACTGGGGAGGTCACCGATGTCATGTGATTTCATCCTACTGTTCCTGAAGCCACTCTTGAATTTGAGTTTGTATGGGGAATCACCTTGGGCATCAATATGTTGTAACCAGGTTCTAAAAATGCCAATGTGTTGGGCAGAAGTCCAGCTTAGAACCCCGATGGTACACAAAACAAAATGCCAATGTGTTGGGCAGAAGTCCAGCTTAGAACCCCAGCTTAGAACCCCAATGGTACACAAAACAAAATGCCAAACACTCCAACAATATTTATGCTACCAAGTCCAAACATGAGATCCCTCAGCAGTTGT
>JAODKN010000002.1:24293026-24306078 GCA_026774425.1 Petrocephalus zakoni
ACAGTTTGCTAGTTGTTCAAACACGTGACATGGCTGTGTTGTGTTGGCATTTGTGGCTAGCCAGCAAATACTGAAGGACAGTAATTTGTACAGATAAAACTAAACAGAGTTGGTTTGCCATCTACCTTGCTGGCTAGCGGTTGCCAATATTAAATTTTATAACATGGCTTCACAGTATGTCGGTGCCTCCACATCGATTACATAGTTACTCAAACAACTGTACATAATATATTTTGAGAGTTTTATGCAGCATATGTCTGTAGGACAACACAACTAGACTTGTAGTTGCACATTTACTTGGCTAGCAGTTGTAAACAGCTAAAGAGAGATATCCTTGTTTGCTGCTGCTGAGATGTGAGTCGTGAATGTCATGACGTGACAATGCGTTGACGTGTAGACTTAAATCGGTAGAAGACAGCAATGGTGAGGGATGCGATTTGACAGAAAGCTCGCTCATTGGCCAGATTACCCTGACTGCAAGTCTCAACGTGTTATTCACAGTCAATGTAGGCACGTTATTGGTTGACGGAATCATGTTTTATCAAAATATTGGGTATGAATATGCCTACCTGAACCGACTGCCACAACACCACTGGTTGACAGTTTCAGTAATAGATAATCAGCCATATTTTAGCACTTCTGCATCGATAGTCATGTTCATGTGTGACAAGTTAAACGGTCCATTAACTGTAAAGGTTCAAGAGATTGAAGGAGCACGTACAGGAGTTAAGGTGGGCCTCACCTCCAGGAATACATGGGGGTGCGTGAAAGGCACCTGGAGCTGGTAAGCATGGCTGCCATTGGCGAAGGACATAAGGGAAACCTTGAGGCCCAACTGTCGCGCTTGGGCCCAGGGCAGAGGCTCTTCACCCCCCACAGCCACGCTGCGTAGAGACACCTCCGGAGAGAACACTCCAAAGGTCACAGTAAACATTCCCTGTCCCGGAATGGTGTCTGAGCAAGAGACAAAAGAAAAACAAAAATCCACATTAAATTTACAAAGAAACCAAAAGACCAGAACACTGAATCGTTTAAGTTCGCAGCATCCCGTCCATGGTATACCCCAACCTTGTATCCTGCAAGTCACAGTCCACATTGCTGCTTCCTCCCAGCTCCCAACACACCTGTACCAGGCAGGGAGCAAAAATGTGGACTGTCCGGTAAGGGGGCTGGAAGGAAGCAAAAACATGGACCATCTGGGATTCCCTGAGGACCATTGAAGAAAGACTGATCTCAACCCTAAACACATCTTATTAGCATCTACAGTCCATAGTAAAACTCTGTAGTACCAGCAGTCATGTGACACCCTGCAAATCAAAGATGGTACTCTGAAGCATAAAAATATTTAAGTGTGCAGAGACTCCTATGGGAACATGGCAGTGGCTGTGAGCTCTGACCTCAACCTGATATCGAAATATAAGCTGATACACAGACCCAGGACAAGACGCAGATGTCCTTGTTCATTAATGTTTTCAAAGAGGAGTGGAGCTCAACATTGGCAGCTTCTTACCAGAAATTACTGGATGGTGTTCCATAACAATCAAGATGAACAAATGGGAAAGATTTGCAGAACAACAGAACTTTTAAAGCAGATAAGATTAGGGACATTTAAATATAAATGGAAAAACATACAGAGCACAGAGTTGGTTCGGATGAGGGGGGTGAATTTAATGAAGAGGGAGGCAGAATGACTCACTGTTGATGAGAGCGGGCCTTCGTGGAATGTATGTGGTGTTAAAGGATCTGAAAGAGCGATGTTGGGTCACCCCCCAGCGGCCTTCCTCCCACTGGTGAATGAAGAACAAGTCCACAGAGAAGGACTGCAAGTAGCTCTGGTCAACAACGCTGCTCTGGAGAAGAAATCCACCATCACTGGGAACCCCTAGCTGCCCCACCTTGTGCACACCAATCCTTACAACTACGGCCATCACACACCCTAACCCTAACCCATTCATCTTTTAATGAGGCTTTGGGGTTCCCGTGGATCAGTTTCCATTCACAAACCTTAACGAATCCACCTTCTGCTCCAAAAGGAATCCGAACCTCCACGAGATGGTCCCGTAACCCAATTTCATAGCCACGCTCTCGGATGCGACACTCACTGAGGAGACTCGCTCCTACCCCAATCCTTACTCCCTTGTCCCTGAACCTGCCCTCCACCAGGGGGCTCAGGATCTGCGGGAAGGTCCAAGATAGATGCTCTCCGTCCACCACTGCTCTGCCTTGACAGAGGAAGATGGTGAAGGGAGAGCAGCCTCTCAGAAAAAGCATTTCAGAAACAACCGTCATGCTCACAAAAGCCATTACAGAGAGCAGGCATACTCAGGGGGCAGGCCACAGAGAGGTTGGCCATAAGGGGAATTTGCCGATGCTGATAGAAGACCATGGCACTGACAGCTTCCACTTCAATCCCGTGGTACTGGAATTAAGGCACATAGGGTTGGATCACTTAGGCATGAGAAGGAACTCCAGAAGTTTTCATTCTGTCCTTTAAAAGAGAAGTAACAAAACTAAATCATTCAATTAGTCATTTTATACTAGTGCAGTGTTTCTCAATAGAGTCCTTGTAGTTACACCTGTACCAGGCAGATTGTTCGGTTCAGGTGTGCTGGGAACATGGAAGGGCTAAAAATGGACAGTCCAGGGGTCCCTGAGGACTGGGTTTAGAAGCACTGCACTATTGCTTTTGTCACACATCTGATTCCCATCGGACGTGGAAATAATTCATCTTAACTAGGTGCCAATTGCTAGCTTAGGCAGTATGGAAGTCAGGGCAAAGGGAGATGGAAACACTCCTGGGGACCTGGAGCCTGTAGGACAGCGGGGAGGAGTAGAGACAGCGCATCAGGAGGCGGCCACCCGTGGCATTGATGCGGCAGCCCTGGAGATGGGCCGCTGTCACAGACATGACTCCTACCGACGTCTGGGCTGGGGCGTGGAAGGCCACTTGCCCTTGGCTGAGCCCGGCCACCTGAAAAGATGATATGTTGGGAGGTGGAGAAGGAAGAGGAGGTCAGCAAGGGGGCACTGCTATGGATGGGGGTGTACAACAGGTTATTGCAGTGCTTAAATTTTAAAAGTCATTTTAAGGGTCTCTCTAAAGAAAAGCTTTAAAATCACCAGTCCGTTTTATTTACGGCATCATTACTATCATGCCAGTACAGAAGATGCATACCTCAGAACGTCTGATGTCGTCCTCCATATTTTGGTGATTGTTAGGGACCCACCTCATTACAGAGACCTGTACAGACAGGAAAAGCCAGATATTATTCATACAGAACAGTCAGAGCATTAAGTAAGTACACAGTTACAGGCAAAGATGTGAATTCTGCACAAGCAATCTTAAAAACAGACCTCCATGTAGCCCTCCTCACAGACCACCTCACGGGGGCTCCACGGCTGGAGGAGAGGGCAGGAAAGGAGCAGGGGGTAGACCACCTCCCGGCCATCTGCATCTTCATTCGCAACTCGGACATGTAGCCAAAACTCTGCACCCTTCTGGAATGAGGCCACATGATAATCACACTCTCCTTCTAAGATATCAGTGTCTCAGCTATAGTCACGTCTTCATTCTTCAACACAAAAGTTGCCAATCGTCCACAAACTGAACCCCTTTCTAAAACTCTTCGGGGGTGGGGGGGTATTCTCCGTACATCACTTGAATCATCCAAGATCAGAAGCCTCATCTTGGATCAGTTTGTGGTGAAAAATTATCTGGTTAAGTTGGTTCCTTAAACACACCTCAAGAGTGGATTAACTTAGCTGGATGCAATCATCTGAGATAATCGCGCTGCTGGAAAAGCCTACGTGTCTAGAAAAAAGTCGGCAAGTCTCGCATTGGCTTCTACAAAATGATGGGAAAAAAAAGCACAATTTTTCACTCAAGCTGAGCAGGATGTTTTATTGGAGGGATATAAGGTCTTCAAAGAATTAATATGTACTAAAGGAAACAGCAAAAGGAGCCAAAACCAGAAAAGACTACTGACGAAAAATGGCCAAGAAATGTAATGCATATGTAGTTTTTAATTATACTTTAATTATATTTATATTAATTACTTGAATGCAGAGTTACATTTCAAAATGGGTCACATCACAGTCAGGACATGTGAGCAAATTAAAGTGAAGTAGAAAAATATACTTCAAACTGGTATTTCATGAAGAGTGTGTATAATATATATATATATACACACACACACACACACACATCCAGGAGAAACTACAAAAGCCTGGAGGATATATTTCAGGGCCAAACAGACTTTGCAGCAAACTGCACTCTGATACATTTTCCGCATTGCCTACAGTATTAAAAAATAAATAAATAAAAAAATACCAGTTGCAAGAAATCTCAAGGCAATGCACACCGTCTATGTGGCTGCGAGAGGCCGACTTTGCCTGGTTTGACTTCTAAATAGGGAGCCAATACATTGTCGAAGGTTAATATTCCAAATGGACTGAAGTGGTACCTCCCAAAAAGAATATTATCTGGAAACAAAGGATCTGGCCAGCGAGGCTGTGACTGGATGGATTTACACGCACGGACACTAACTTAGTGTGCGAGCTAATCCTCGTTTACAAAGAGCAAACCTGCTTCGAGCAAGTTTGAGGATTAGGGTGTGTTGCTATAACAATATATCCAGCAAGAGTTTAAGAACCGACAGATCTAGGATCATGCCAAATCGTCAACACCTTCATCCGGCTAAATGAGTAATCCACGTACGAAGAGTTCCCCCCTGGTCAGAGCGTTAGCGAAAATCCTCAGTTTAATTAGTGCCTCATTTAAAGGCCGTAGCCGGGAAATGTTTACCGTTTATCTGTATTGTATTTGGGGGGCGGGGCCATTGTGCCATACCTCTGGAACCAGGGTTCAAGTCTCTGCCCCAACCCCATGTGTGTGGAGTTTGCATGTGCTGCCCCTGTCATTGTGGGGTCTCTTTCCAGTCCAAAAACACGCAAAGGTGAGCTGGAGTTGCCAGATTGTCCATATGTGAGTGAATGGTGTGTGTGTCAGTGCGCCTAGCGACGGGTTGCTGCCCCATCCTGGGTTATTCCCAGCCTTGTCCCTGTAGCTTACAGGATAGGTTCCACACCGCGTCACCCTGCATAGGACAAATGGGTATAGATCATGGATGGATTGCATTGTGTTAGGGGGAAGAAGATAAGAGGCCGGAACAAACAAAGAAAAATAATCTGACTAAGCAACGTGAGAGAAATTTGGATCATAAAATGGGGGATGCGGATGGATCCCACGCCACTTGGGGAAGCCGTACCCGACCCGGTTTACTGTTCACATGGCTGGCCAGGAAGGAGGCCCGCAGGACCAGGTCTCCAGCAGCATTGTACAAGATGCTGTACCCACACTCAGCGGCTTGCTTGATGGACAGGTACTGAATGGTGCTACCATCTGGGACGACAGAGATGCATTACAGGTGTGCATATGCAAACTGGGTACTTCTTATGTCAGCTGCAGCACAATATCACAAGTCTCAAGGGTGAGAATAACAGTTTGTGAATAAGTAATTCTGTCTAGCGTGCATATATCAGAGAGAAGGAATTACAGGATGGGAGCAGCCTATCGATAAGTCACTAGAGAACAATAATACAAAATTATTATCTCCGATAATAAATCAATCTGGAAACTTGTGTCGTTATAACCTAGGCCAGATTCAGAAAGATACACAAACTAACCTTCAAAGCCAAAACGAGTTGTTTGGCCAAGAGACTGAGATTGAACATTAAGCCAAAAATGGCGGTCATGACAGGCCACCTTGAACATTCCTAGGCAGAAGGAGGGACGAATGAGATGAGTGACAGTGAAATATGTACAGCTGCGGAGTACTTGATTTATGAAGATCAGCGATAACTTACCCGCGGGAACGATTGTGGAAACGGAGATCTGTGAGAGGCAAAGCAGCAGCACACTAGACGACAAAAATCCACAAAGTTTAAAACATTTAGTCTGTACCAAGTGAGTCCAAGACCATCAAATGAGATGGATGTCCTAAATTAGTCAGGAATCTTGGTCCGACCATAATGAGGCTGTTAAATGTACTTTAAAATGAAACTGTACAACACCGACAACACGCCAATGAAAGGGTCATTTTTAAAAGTCTACTTTAAACGTTAACATCTGTGGAGTTTACTACAGGAACAATCCCATTTACTTTATTTTACAGAGGAGTAACCCAGCGCACAATGTAACCAGCTACCGCTAGAATTTTAATAAAAAAAATTAAGATGATTTCAAACGAAATAATTCGCTAAATAAACTTACCATGTTCGCTTTTTAGGAGGTATTTTAATAACGAGGGGTATGTTGTTGGCCAATGAACGTCTCATTTGAGTAACCATTTAAAGTTTACTTAAGGTTTTCCTTTTAATTTGCCAGAAACGAACTAGGGCGACTTTGATTCCCGACTCCATTTTTGTGGTTAAACGGGACGAAACACCTGGCAGGTGATTATTGCCATCGCCATACTAGCGGCTTCTGACCCCGGCGCTCAGTATCCAGGGTTCGGCAATTAATGAATAGGTACCCCTGCCCAAATCTATTTGCCCGAACTAGGGTTTACAGATTAGGTTACTTTCTGATCTATTGTTAATAATCAAAGACTTTTAATGGGCATATTTATAATTATTAATATGTAATAATTTCAGGGCTCTGCGATTATTTATTTATCGTATTTTACATTGTCTCTAAGTATCTAGTTAATTATTACGTTTAGCAAGGGTTATATACACCAGTATGCACGTAGATTGCTTTAACGTTTCTATTTATATTTAAGAATATTATTATAATTATAATTATTATTATTGCCATTGTTGTTGTTGTTGCTTTTTGCTTTTGCGTTTTTCTAAAGCGTGGCACTATGTAGACGATCCCCCCACTTCAGCCATTTCTGCTGAATTAAGGCGATCAGACTGCAGAAATGAAATCGAGATACAGGGTATACTGGGGAATATACTTGTTCGTAAGATAATTGCGGATTCACAAGACGCGATACTAACAGGTTAAAAACAGGAAGGGGAGGATCGCAGACATAATGCGAAAACGAGTAGCGATGCACTGGAGCGTACCGCAAATGAGGGAATTAAAACGGATGGTAGACTTGTAATATATTTCTCATATATAAGGATATGAGTGCCGTTAATGTAAGTATATCAAATATAAAAATATACACCATTATGAATGTGATTGTTTACAATATAAGTGGGCGTGATAGTCATATCAATAAAGGTACCGCTGAGGCAATCTACGATTCATTTTAAACATATCTTGTTTAGATGTTTAATGTTTTGTAACATATTTTCCTTCGTAGTGTAATATTATGGTGCTATATGACTTTCAGTTGCTAGGAGACTGTAGATGGTGGAAGGCTTTAATAATAGCCTCGTTCCCGTAATTTCCAATATACCTTAATTAAATACGGATTTATTTGTCACACAGACTGAAGCATTCATTTCCCTAGTAATCGAGATGATTCTGCGTGAAATGGAAATGTAGTGAAGGATTGCTCTGAGTTTCGCGTGTTTGCTTTCGCGATGAGACAGAAGCGGGAGAAGGAGCTGAGGAAGAGGCTTAATCACTTTCTGTCTGATTTGGCCATACTGGGCTCCCTGCAGGTACAGTATATGGCGTCCTCTTCTAAGTGCCGTCTACGTGCCTATTTTGTACTATGGAACATTTGTTACGTGTATGGTCGCTTGGCCGAGTTGTTAAAGGCGTTGGGTTTAGGCTCTAGCCCCTTCCGGGATGTTGGCTCGAATCCCATCGCTATCAGATCTTTCTCCATCGGTAGCTGTGATCACTTTGAAAAGTTACTCGTTGATTAATGGTGCGTTAATTCTGCTGGAATTTAACCTAGAGGAGTATATTTACCTCAGCTAACCACCCCGACCCCAATATTAATGGTTGAAGGTTAAAAGCTTTGACCAACACCCACGGGCGCAGGAGAGATTTTGGAAGAGGGGGGACCAAACAGTATGCAAAAGGTCTCCGCTTTTAAGCTTATCCAGCTGCCCTCCCCCATAACGGCCCCACCCCCCCCCCCGGCAGCTGTGCCCCTGTCCCTGCCAGAAAATAATTTTCATATCCAGCCACACAAGAGCAGAAGTGCAGAATATCCCATGTAAAGCGCCCTGGGACAACTCTGTTGTGAAGGGTGCTATATAAAAATAAACTGAATTGAAATTGAATTGAATACAAGTAAAACTGTGGTTATTAAAGTTTCATCTCATCTCATTTGGTATCTTCTCCCAGCGCACACTAACTGGTCTCGTAAATAAAACCCCATCTGTTCCTCTGCAGGGCTTCCGTTATTTCCAGCCTTGGCTCAGAGGAAGAGAGGAGCTGTTATTGACTGTGGTCAATGAAGACCAGGTGGGCGTCTGGATTGTGTGAATAGTTTTAGCCAATGAGGATGAAGTGTACGTCTGCATTAAGTGAATAGGAAAGTGAATAGGAGATTTCTTATTGGAATAAAAATGAAATCTGTGCAAAGCTGTGATCCCTGTGCTCAGGTTGTGTACCTTCTACCCCCAGGGATGGTTCTCTCCTGGTTTCCCTGTATCTGCCGCGTCCTCCCCAACCGGCATAAGTTCTGACAGCAGCAGCGACAGTGATGCTGGGACTCCGCCCCCTGGGGACCCACCCCCTGGGGACCCACCCCCCCAGGCCGCCCAGCCCCCCCAGGCCTCCCACCAGCAGAGAAGCAGGTGACCTGAGGTTTCCATACAGTAAAGCCCACGGGGTAGTTGCTTTATTGTCAGCAAAGCTGCAAAAGTAGACCAGTCCCATAGGAGAACGCGGTGTTCACCGCAGGAGGTCGGAACAGGTAGTTCTTAAAATCCATAGAAAATACTTAGTGGTTTGTGCTAATTCCCTGGCTTCTCAGAGGACTGCTCTGGGCAGGAGTACCAAGGTGGGGGGACGTCTAGACAAACCACAGACTGAGTGACTTAGTTTGTACCATGAAATGCCAAGAGGCTTTTTAGTAGAGAGAACATGAGGCAATATGAATATGGGGTAACTACTCGGAAGCTCTATTAGGGACATATACTTGCCTAAGACCTATTACGAAACATTATTATACTGACTCTGACCATTGCCATAGGTGTCTCATGTCCTGAGCTCCTCTCTTAAAGCCTGTCACATGTCACAATTTAGTCTTATGTGAGGATTGGGTGCAGTACTGAGGAGTACATGCAATACATATATATATATCAATTTTTATCATGTTGAAGTAAAACGTAAATGACTTTCAGCTCGTATTCTCTGGCTTTTCTGTGCTCAGGAATGGTGAGGCCCATCTTCTTCCAGCTTCGCCCAGCGAGAGGGAAATCGCCGTGCCTGTAAGTGACAGCGCCGTGCTGGATTTATTTAGACTTGGGCTGTCCGGCATGTCTGCTGGTGACTCCCTGGCCACTGTTTGTCGCACACAGGAAATTAATTGCACCCTTTTCCTGCTGGCTGGCTACGCTAAATATGGCCGACCTTATGCGTGGATACGGTCCAATCACGAACGACTAGTCAATATCGGGGGCACCGATTCGCTCGTCAGAGACACACCCATGAAGCTCAAATCCATCACAGACTGGTGTTCACAAGGTTGTTTTTTTCTGGTATTATTATCCAAAAACCTTGAATTGTTAATTATTACAAAAAGAGTAACAAATATTACATTTAAGATTGACAGCAATGTTTAATATTAAAACATGTTAATATTACAGTAAATATTATACTGATTGAGCAATGTGTTTTCCCAAACAGGTACAAGGGTGTGGGACATCGTGAGTGAATTAGTTGGCCTATGCACCATCCCCCCTCCTGCCAACCCCTTCTCCTTGGACATGTGCTATCTCCAAACACTTTCCCTCCAGGAAAGATTCCTAGTGTCTGGCGCCCTTATTAACTTCTTGGAGATGCTCCTCATCTACAGCTCTAGGGACCACCCATTCTACAGCAAAGGTGGGTTTGGCCAGACCGCAATACCACAGTCATCCACACGGTGGCAACCTTTATCCATATTATCTCTTGTGATGCTGCTCAAAAACGATGTGTTATTGTATGTCAGCGAGTACAGCAGCTTTTTTTGTTACGCTTACTATATAGGCAATCACATTTTTTAGTTCCAAGGATGATGCGTACTGAGTGATGGGTGAGTTGATGCATGTCAGGTATGTGAAGGTGAAAGAATAACGAGCCTGGTTGGGTAACAACAGGGCATGGTTTGTACAGAAAGCCCAATATCAGTTACGATAATCATACAACAATGTTCACAACATAGTGGGGAGAACTGAGTGTTACCGCACTATACTACCTCACTCCATATTGCCATTTTTGATACGCCCAAATAACCTTCTTTCACACACAAGGAAGCAACGTCGATTAAACGCCGTATCAAGGTTCCCCCCTCAAATGTGTCACGTATTAAGCAATAGGTACTCCGTGTTCATAGAACTTATTTCCAGCATTCCTGGTGTGTGAGAGAGAGGGAGAGCCTTGTGAAGGGGCTGCATCCAAGCTAGAATCTGCTTATCCTGTATAGCAGTTTCCCCCAGTTCAGTCCTCAGGGACCCACAGTCAGTCCATGTTTTTGCTGCTTCCCAGATTCCCAGTTGGGAGCAAAAACATGGACAGTCTGTCGTTCCCCAAGGACCAAATTTGGAAACTGCTATATAGAAGGAGTCTGGAGTCCTTGTCAATTAAATACAGGGCACAAAGCTGGAGAACAGACTGGACAGGAATCTATCACCGGGCACCCATTCATATCCCATGAGAAATTTAAAGACACCAGTTGCAGTTAGTGAAAACTGAAGGATGCTGGAATGGATGATAGATGCCAAAAATCACACCATGCACTGGAAGCCCTAGAGGACCATAACAGCCTCTCCATCTGCTTTCTCTTAGTCATGGAGGAGGTGGACATCCTGAGACGAGTGCACGTCAGCAGCCTGTGGGAGGTACAGCAGCATCAAGGGGCTACGTCTCCCCCTAGCCTGTAGACTAGGGGCACTGGTCCTTATGATGTGGATCCTGAGCCTGATTTCAATGTGCAGTGCTTCTGTGGCGAGTACAGAGAATGTACCCAGTACAACCATTTCAGGCTTCTGATTCAAGACCGGAAATGAAAGTTCATTTGTTGCAGTTCTTCACTGCAAGACTGTACCATACCATACCATACCATACCATACACCATACACCATACCCTACCGTACCATACCATACCATACACCATACCCTACCGTACCATACCATACCATACACCACTCTACCGTACCATACCATACCGTACCATACCATACACCATATCGTACCATACCATACCATACACCATACCATACCATACCATACACCATCAGAGCAGGGAGGGAAATGCAAAAAAGGGGAAGACGACAGAAGAAAAGTTATAATAAATTTTATTAAATAAGCATAAATAGAGTACAGAAACATTTTAAAAATTTAAAAACACAGGCAACTCAGAAGATGCCAGTTGTCTCAAATACATACAGTGCATATTAGTAATTAATACGTTAAAATTAATCATAAAACAATCTCACTTAGCTTTTTGGCACAGAAGGAATCCTTCCTAGTGTAAAAATTTTGAAGCATATGGCGACGCCCATAAAGCTCACTCACACACTTGGGTGTTAGCTGCTCTAAAGCCATCGGTGTTTCACCTGACGCCGTCCCACTGGAATAACGAAAAGACACGTGAGTGTCAAACCCAGGAATCGCAAAAGGCACCCGGCTGAGGGTGTGCCTGGGGAGAGCAGTGCCACATTCCAGGTAGGGGGCGAGCAGTTAAATACGGAACACAGACATAATGGGGGGGGGGGGTACAAAAACAAGTTGTGAGACACTGACCTCATTCTATCATGCAGTATCCAGAGACATTTGGAATATTCTGTATCATGTAACACTACACTGCAGGTCAAATGCAGCAGAGCTTGTGGCCCATTTCACTGAAACCGTAAACAAGGTGACATTTCCGAAGGCGGTCTTCAAATTCCAGCCCTCCAAAACACCATTAATCCCCCCCCCCGTCCCCCTGTCATCTGGCATGACTGGATAATTCATTACAATCCAATCCAACTACTGACCCACACCCTCTCACACCACATAACCCAACCTTCAGGAGCCTCAAGCTCACAAAACAATCCCTCTAACTGGTTAAGTTCCTAAACCAGTCTGATGGCCCACGAGACTCAGATCTTTCCAACCTCTGGAGGACCAATCAGAAAAGCCTCTGGTCATCAATGCCACTGAACGAGTCATCCAGACTTCAGACGTACACATACCCTGACCTGAAGGTAACAGTGGGGGCCAACCACACCACACTGTGCACCCACCAACACACACATCCCTTGGTGTCCCAAGAAAGACTGTAAGAGAAGCACGAAATTTCTAGGTGGCTCTTGCAGGGTGAGACGTGGACGTGTGGATTGGGCACCGCCTCAGGGCCAGGCCCGGCTGTCAGAGCCTTCGGAGCTTCTCCTCAGGATGGCTCTCAGGGGGCTTGTAGACAAGGAGCTCCTCTTCCTCCAGCGAACTGCAGCGATGAGAGGGGCAGAGATGTGGGCAAAATGGCACCTCACTAGCCGAAGCAGAGCAGCGAGCTCGGCACATAACCAAGTAGAATAGAGGGCCTTCATTCATCCCTGCGGAGAAGCTGGGTGGCTTTACGTTCCCCATCTTACTCGCAATGAAGGCATCCAATGTCGACACACACAATTGTATAATTATATATTATATAGAACCAGTCAAAAGTCTGGACACACCGATTAAAATCATTTGTTTTTAAACTAGATAACGATCCTAAGCACACCTTGAGGTTATGTAATAAGTATCATCTGGTGAAAAGGAGAGATTAAGTGCTGTGACAGATGACCATTCCCCCGACCCAAACCCTATCAAACTGGTTTAGGATGATTTAGATCAAAGAGTGACAGCGAGGTAGCCAACTTGTGGAAACTCCTTGAGGACTGTCGGGGAAGCATTCCAGGCGGCTACTGGAAGCTGGCTGAGAGACTGCAGAGAGTCTGCAGCGCTGTCA
>JAODKN010000002.1:24382621-24397184 GCA_026774425.1 Petrocephalus zakoni
CCCCCCCCCCCCCCCCCCCCCCCCCCCCCCCCCCCCCCCCCCCCCCCCCCCCCCCCCCGCCCCCCCCCCCCCCGCCCGGCCCCCCCCAGTCCATGTTGTCTGCAAGTGGGGTTATACATACCCAAGAAAACTGTATTTATTCCTTTATTATAGATTATGGCAAACACTTACACGTGCATGCAGAGAGTGCGAGGGCAGACCGCAAAGGCTACTCGGCGCATGTTATAATACTGTATGGGGGGAAACGGGGGGGTAAAGTCCTAAGTTTGGCTAAAGTTGGATTTTAACTCTTAGGGAGCTAAAAAAGAAGGGAAAAAAGCGGACAGTGAAATCCGGAGTAACAGAACCCGACCGTTCGCAGCTGCAGACAACTAGTGGGATTAAAAAAAAAATTCTTGTGCTATTAGGCTGGTGCGTCCGCGGCGGCTGCGGCCAGGCGGTACTGTACCTGGCGCGGCGCGCGTTGCAGTTTCTCTAGGCGCCGCCGGCGAGTGTATGTCGCTTGCGTTCTCCTCTAGGTCTCCGTCGTCTTCTTCTTCATCAAAATCTCCTCCCTCGGAATTAACCACCATGCCCTCGTCTTCCTCACAGACCCGGAGAGGAGATGACATTATATTCCTGTCACCGACCCGGCGCACGGGAACAAAAAACGTATCCCTTTCGAATTATGAAATTTATTTAATATTCAAATCGACACTCAAAAAAAGTGGGGGGCGTTTTGGAATATTTTACACTACAAGGCAGAGAAACAAAGATGGCCGCCCTTATATTTATTTTTTAACAACCCCCCCCCCAATAAGAAAAAAATCCCCTTACATAAAAAATGGCTGACTATATTATTTCAGAACGCCCCCCCCCTCCTCCTCCTTTCTCTCTCTCCTCTCTTCCCTCCCTTTTCAAAAATATTCACATTGTTACAAGAAAAAGGGGTGTTGGAGTGCGTGTAAATGACATTGTTGCGTGTTTACTGTTCTCCGTCGGTGTGTCGCGGAGTCGCGTCCGCCTCCCTACGCCGTGCCTTTCGAGTTCTGCTAATAACTATCAGTCTCCGCACTGCAGAACGCAATACAAATTTAACAAATATGGCTCCCTAAATATTCTTAAAGGCCCCCACCGCAGTATAAAATTATATCAGAGCGGGGGGTTGTGTGCCGGGGAGGGGGGACTGGAGAATTCTGCAGCGGCCATGCCCAGACTTACATCAGATTGTCTTGCTTAAAAATTAACTGCTTAGTCGCACAAAGGAAATGAAAATGCGGGCTACAGTGTACGGTTCGCCGAGTGTCATTTTTGCACACAGGCATGACAATATTCTCATTTTGACAGCACCCTTGACTTATTAAATGAAACCAAAACGGTTCACGATAAAAAATAAAACTGTATCGCAATGACAAATTTAGAGAATTGCGGGACAAAGTGTGCCTGCTGCAGCAACCCCGTGCACCTCACTTCAAAAATAGAAAGAAAGAAAGAAACATATCCGGTACTATGGAGGCAAGATTGCACAGACATTTTCATAGAATAGAACTTACAAATCCAACAGTATAAGAACACTTGAAGCTGCAGGCATAAATATATAATCAACGGAGTATATAATCAACCAGAAAGTAAAACGTAAAGGTTTTTTCTTTGTAAAATCAAGAAAGAATCTAGTGCATTACATTACGAAGTGTTTTGTCCCCTCTTTCAAAAGTGAATTGCACAAGGATTGGAATTTGATGCCTGGAGGCACAACCTGTAAACTGGGTCTGCTGCCAGCCCCAGCCCCCTGATTTAAAGTGTTCTAATTAATCTACTTCCATCCTGCAGTGCATAAGGATCTTAATTGTGTGGTAAGAGAAAAGGAAAAAGCAGAAAACAAAGATAAAATTTAAAGATAAAAAGATTTTTTTTCCCGTAGTGTAGTCTCTAACAGTCTGAACACTAAAAGGGTGGTTGGGGGGGAGGTGCGTGGAAGGCGTTCACATGACCCATTACCATGGCAACCAGTCATTATTATCTGGCTGTTATTATTCTGCAGATTTATCATACACTCCAATTTACTTTTGTGTATTTGTGTCAGCGGGGGTGGTCTTCATCTGTAACTCGATTTCCGAAAGCTCGATTCGTGGTGCAGATTTTCCCAGAAGTCAGCTGTCCACATATAGCTCACATATATGTAAAAATGAATCAGAATGTAATGGAGGAACCATGCAGAAGGAGAAGAGCCGTCAACAGGCCTTAAAGACAGACAGGATACAAATCGAGAGGACAAAAGAACAATACAGCACCGTATGTTTTTCTGTTAAAGTTTTATATCTTCACTCCACACTACCCCCCACTGACAACTTCCCGCTATTCGGTGAGATCATCATTGAAGTAAAGGCAGATGGAGGGGGAGAAGTCGCCATCTTCGTCGTCGCTGACGACGCCGTTCTCGCTCAGTGTCCTGCTCATGTCCAGGGCCAGGCAGTCATGTTTCCAGGTGTAGCTCCTCGCGTGAGAGTTGTACTTCAGGTAGCGCTGGAGAATTTCGTCCACAGTTTCTTCACAGCAGACCTGTAGGGTACCAGTGTCATCGGCCTTGTCTTTGCTTTACATATGAGGAACAGGACTGCAAAAATTCGGTGTCACATGTTATGGCTGACTGCACTATTTCTGAAAAGTGAGTAGTAGTCTGCTGCTCGAGCTGGTTCCAGGGCATTTTGCAAACTAGATGGGAACACCAGCACCTACATGTTTATATTCCTGTAACCGATTTTCATGTGTTGCAATTAGTGTCAACAAAAGAGGAAAAGAAAGACGAGGCAGACACAGAGGGCAGCGGAGTTACAGGCTCCCCTGGCCGGCCTGGCTGAAATCAGTCACTCACGACAAACCCCACATAAACAACCCTTATTTGAACTCTTACACATAATGGAAATGCAGATAAAAGAACTTCCGTGTGGTGGAAGTTCAGGCAAATAATGAAAGCTGAACGGAATTTGAGATAACGATTCAGAATGCAAATATGATTCAGGGCTGCTCATCTGTGGAACGTCACGACAGTATTAGGAGTTCTGTCAAAAAAAATGTTGGCTTCTACAGCAAAAGTTCTGACTGATAATGAAATGTCACTGATATCTTGAAATGAATACTTCACTTAATAAAGAAGTTATTCTGCAAAGCCTGGCTCACTCTGTGGTGGGCTGGCTGACCTCCACAGACTGTTCCTGGGATGTGAGCATGTTGATGATCCGGATCCACAAAGTCCTGGCAGACAGCAAGCCCACTTCATATCGCCTGTCTCTCCACCACGGTCTCTCAAAGTCATTAGCCCAGTCAGTGCGTGGACAAGGAGGTGGTATATGAAGAAAACGCCCTCTCGGGGTATAGTACTTAACACAGCCAGAGAGAGGGTCAATGTGGCTCTGGACCTGAAGAAACAGGATTACCAGTGGTTAGCATGGTGGCTATGCACACCAAGATGTGGCTTAGAGTTTGCTGGCTAAGTTTCCAAGAAGTGCATAATTTCTCCAGCAAATTATCTGGTTAAATAAATTATTAAATTTTCACTTTGGCTGAATGCATTGGCATTGCAGTGAAGCATCCAGACATCTCATGGAAATACAGCTTCACGATGGGCTGAATTATGTATGGGGCATTATCCTAAAGAAAGGCTGAATCTGAAAACGTTGACTTACATCTTTTGTTTTGGGGTCAAACCAGTGGCTGATGTCCTTTCCTGCACACTCAACAATTGGCCTTAAAAGCATATCACCTGAAGTGAAATAAAATATAATATAAACATAAATGAAATAGATAAATAAAACATAATATGAAAATAAACAGACACAACAACAATAATAACAAATACAACCTAAAAATATCAATATTTAAAATGTATTGAAGTGTTAGTCTATATAAAAAGAACCAGCAGAGGATTATCTTTTGAAGGAGGAATTAATTTTATAATTTACTGGCTCAGTCTAGCATGCAGTTTAGACAGTTAACAGATAACCTAGCATGGTTTTACTATAACACTAAACGTTTTAAAGCAAAACTTTTTTCATACTCACCCCTATGTTCGTTTACCAGCGGTGTCAAGTTGTACACATTGCCTAAATATGACACCCATATGTCGTCAATTGTATTGTGCAGCGATACTTCTTTTGGTGTGAAATACTTCGGTCGATGCATTTCTGTCATCAGAGATCCTGTTTAATCCCTTTAAGATCTATTTAACTTGTAAAGTTGTGGCTTTATTGTTGAACCCGTTTGCTTTAAAACGGCAAATCAGAGAGACGTATTCGCGTCCTAATTTAAAGAGACACACCTGTAAATATGCCTCGTTGCTTAGACAACCAGCTACAGGGCTCTTGAAAATCTGTGGCCTCTGATAACTATTTTTGTTTTAATCTAATATATCAAATTATAAAGTCATTTGTGTATAACAATTTGTTAACATTAATTAATGAATTAAATGTCGCCACGTCAATTCAAAACGTTAAAAAATGTTCCCGTCGTACTACAAACCCCACAATGCATCAGTCTAACCTCGGTTTGTGTTCCGGTTCAAAGGCGCTTTGCACCCCGGTTCGAGAAAGCAGTGCGGAAGTAGGGAGAATAAAAGTACTGATGGCATCTCCGAAAGAGGAAAATGGTACATCCTTGCACACAGTGGTAAGACATAAATAGCAAAAGCGTAAATGTCATTTAGATTCCGTATGTTATAAACTGAATCCCAGAACGGCGAGTTAGTCAGGCACACGCGATAGTTGTCATTCGGAGCTGATTTCGCTAATGCAGCACGGTTGCGCTGTCTAGTTTTTATTTGACGGTGACACGGGGGTATACACGGCGAGTGTCTGAGTTACTGCTGAAGATTTAATCGTTTCCTTTTAACGCCAACTCATCGAAACAAAGGGTTAGTCGCGGGGCAGTGTAGGGCCTGTGCTCGAACTCCTGTGCGGAGGGTAACGGGAGGAAACATGCAAACTTAACATGCATGACCTCTGATCCCAGCAAATGTCGTGCCATGCACACATATACACACGCACACGTGGTTTAATATCATATTTAGTGACAAGTTCAGTTCTTAAGTAAATGGTGCCTGTGTATTTTTTGGGATTAATATGGTAAACTGAACAATTACATTGTCGGGAGTCCAGTATTTTAATTTAGGAGTACTTGGGGAATAATATGGAAGCAGAGCCAATATCTGAAAAATGGGGACTGAGGTTTGTTGAAGATGTGCTACGGACTTGTGGAATTTTAGATGGAAAGGTCTAGCATGAGGTTTACTCATTAGTTTTATAGAAGCGAAGGAAATGATGGACATTTTAATCTCACCCTGCCCCTCAGCCAGCAATGGGGCAGGGTGAGGTATGCTAAGACACTCACCGGGTCTAACCTCATGTCAGCAGATGGAGACGTCGTCACCGTCGACCTCGTTGGCCCGTCAGAAGCTGGAGAACCTGCTGAATAGGAGCATGAGGATCCGTATGACAGACGGACGCACACTGGTGGGCCTGTTTCTCTGCACCGACCGTGACTGCAACGTCATCCTGGGATCCGCACAGGAGTTCCTCAAATCCACAGGTAAGCACGCGGTCAGAGGCGAGGCCATTGGCAGAGGCCCCGAACCAGTGACACTTCTGTGAGGTCCACGTGCAGCCACAACCCCCCTGATATAAAGAAGGTGCCCCATCCTCATTCACATGTTGCTTATTCCTATTTCTCCAAATGCACTGTGGCATGCAGAACCATGCTGGATTGTTTATTTTTTTTTTGCAACCAGGAACTGGATTAGACACTTACTGCCAACTGACAGTCAAAAATTCTAGTGT
The DNA here is from genome assembly GCA_026774425.1 of Petrocephalus zakoni. Lineage (NCBI taxonomy): Eukaryota > Metazoa > Chordata > Actinopteri > Osteoglossiformes > Mormyridae > Petrocephalus > Petrocephalus zakoni. The sequence continues at coordinate 24,388,429 of JAODKN010000002.1, forward strand.
TGCACCAACACCAGCATTGGTATTGAGTCCGATACAGTGCTCATGTACTTGCACTCACCATGTTGTATCAGCGGGACCACAAAATGTCTGTGGTGGGGAAGTACTACAGCCCCCAGGTTACAAAGATGATCTGCTCCCAAAGTCTGTCTTTAAGTTGAATTTGTAGGCAAGTTGGAATAATAATATCAACACGGTACATGATGATGATACAGTATTGATAAAAGTAACTATGCCCAGTACTGGAACTGCTGAAACCACGATGGCATTTCATTACGGCAGACTGTTAGTAAGTACGAGTTGTCTGTAGGTCAGATGTTCTTAACCCAAGGGCTGCTTGTTTAGCAGACTGCAAACTGTGCATGCAGAGGTGGTATGAAGCAAGTTTGTGCAGTAATCTAGTTAAACACTTACAAACTAAAGAGAATATGACGGAATTACCACCATCGGCAACCCTCTGCAACATCCCACAGTGCAGCCACAGTGCAGCCAACATGAAGATGTCGAATGACAGCGTCTGTTCCGTGAAAAGGACAGAAGGTCTTACGCAGTACATTGTTCTTGATGATCAAGCGCAGTGCTGTGGTGGTACATGGAACATCCCACCTCAGAAAGTATAAAAAGTTTGTGAACCACTGCTTTAGATGGCACGCAACCTGCTTTTAAATCATAATTAAATCCAGCCTGCCAGTCCATCATTTTCCACAGAGACCAAAAAACTGTTAGGGGCAGCACTAATCGGCACCCCCTTGGTTGGCAAGTTTTAACGCCAGCTATTTGGAGGATTATCCATATACTATTTTTCAGGTTGTCACTTTTTGTTTTGGCTAAAAAAAAATCCTGCTTTGTGCTGTGTTTGTGTGTGTTGTTGTTTTGCTTAATACAATGGTGTCAATGCATCTCTACAAAATTTGAGGGAGCACTGCTGCTTTGTCCTGCAATACTCAACTGCAGCTGCAAAGCCACAGAATTTAAACAGCATCAAATTTCCATCTATGGAAATGTGGAAATGGCAGCTGTACATGTGTCCGTCTTCCATAAACACTCGTGTAGGATTATGGTGAGCCTGGGATGCACAAGGCAGTGGGCTTCCTGGAGAAGATCACAGCCCTTTGCAGACAAATGTCATCTAAATTTAGATATAATTAAATAAGGAGTAGCTTATTTGTCCTGTTAGCTAGCTTAGCGGTTCATCAGACAAAATGTGAATGTGACCTAACTTTTTGCCCTCGTGTGAATTTCTCCGTCACCCCAGATTCATTCTCCCAGGGTGAGCCTCGAGTTCTGGGTCTGGCCATGATCCCCGGCCACCACGTGGTATCCATCGAGGTGGAGTCAGAGAGCCTGCTCACCGCGTAATATGCCACCCAGTACGGGAGGGGAGAGAGACTTCGAGAGAGATGGTGCAGCTCCTGACATGGTCTGACTTCCAGGAGTCGCTGAGAACACGCACTCACAAAGCCATAAACACCTTCAGCCAGGCATATCCTGGAGACGTAGTACCACTCTTACAACCTCCTGTACAGGCTTGGTCAGGAACTTGTATATGGTGCCTAGTTACCATTATGGCAATCATGGACTCCTGGGTGCAGGATGACAATGACTTTCAGGTACTAGTCCTGTCCCACCAAATCCCTTTGTTCATCACCCACTGTACAGCCACCCCCCCACCCCCCAGCCGAGGCAGATCAGAGAAACTGATGCTTTATGGAAATGGGAGTTGCCATTCATTGTGATGCAGAGTAAGCATGGATTAAATCACGCCACTTTTGACAAGGGATTATCTGAGAACATCGGTCACTGAAGACCACAACAGATTGTTCCTTTTTGTAAGAGACAAAGGTCGACATTGTCTATCTCAAACAAAAACTTGGCAAGCAGAGACCTTAGGAACCTCTTAGAATAGACAGGCACATTATCGCCCCTGGGAAAGGTGCCAAAACGGACCGTTTTGAAATATGACTGGAGAATTTCATAACTCTCATTCTGATCCATTTCTTTAGAAGCTTTTTGGTAGTTATTACGGGGGGAGAGGGAATGAAAAGAATCCAAGAACATTTTTGTTCTCAAGCTGTTTTTAATTGTCTTATCTGGAGCATACTCACGTATTTTCCATTTAAACTCAATAAAAACTATTACAAACATTTTTTTGTACTGTAATCCACAAAGATCTATATTTTCTTTTCAAACTCTTGTGAGCTAAGGCTCAGAGGAGAACAGAACGTATGGCATGTAGTAAACCCTGATATTGCCCTTAAAATGTAGAGCACATGTAGAACAGGAATTTAAGCTAAAGGATGAATGTGTTCGTTAGGGTTCAATGTATTTGACCTTTCAAACATGTAAGGGTGGGGGGGGTCAGAGTATTCATAGTTTAGCATTTGCATTAGTGATGACAAATACTACTTTGGTCAGGAATACAAAGTGGCCCTTTTAGAAACAATGAAAAAGGAGGGTACCCTGGCCCACAAAGAGTTTGGTGCTTCCAAATCAAGGGAAAAAAAAAGTAAACAGCCAAAATGAAAATAAGTGCAATTTCTGAATGACATGCCTTCGAGTTAAAAAATAAAACCAGCTCCTTTTAAAAATGCATTTGATTCCTTGCGAGCAAAGCCCCATCCCACACTGCAAGGTACGGGAAGCACTCGAGCACTCAGATAACGCTCCCATTAATCCCACGGCCAAGCCTTTTTTCCTAACTTGCCCTGAGAGCTGCTCAGGTTTCACTGTCCCACACCTGAGACCGTGGCAGGCTGAGTGCCTGCACAGGAGCCAGGCGCAGCGTTCCACCGTCTCCATGACGGCGCATGTCGGCGCCTTTACGACAATGCAATTCGAAGAATCTACAGCTTATTGTTTAGTACTCTTTACATTTCCGACCTAGGAGCGTAAACTCCGGGCCGTCTGGAACAAGGGGGCCATGGAGAGACCAAAAGTGCAAAAACGACCACAGGAGAACCGTCGTTTGCTGGAGGTTACAATGGCACAAATGGAAAAGGAAAACAAAAAAAAACCCATCCCAAATTACATTATAGGGGCCGGGATCTCAATGCACAGGCACAAGTAGCCCGGTCCTTGTCCACAGCTAAACCCGATTCATTCACAAACTTCAAAGGATCACTGCTTTAACCTTGATGCAGGAGCCTAACCCTAACCCTCCACTGACAATTAAAGGTGATGGAAAACTGACCTATAGCACTCAGTGCCCAAAGTGTAGCCCAGGGGGCCAGGTTCCCCCAAAACCAGTCCCCATATACCAGGAGTGAAAAAGATAAAAAGTTAAAAAAAAAAAAAAAAAAATTATAATCCACTTCATGTTCTTCACAGACACCCTTCCTCTATCCTTTTGAGTTTCTAGTTGTACTGAAATTTGAAGTGGAAGTTTCCAGATCCAAAGGGGTTGAAGTCAAAAGGCCATCCGTGGCCCCCGCCACCGCCACCACCCCCCTGCTGATTCTCGGGGTCCAGTGGGTCTTCCCCTGCATCGAACTTCTGTCGCATCTCTGCGAGAGAGAAAGCTGCGTATGAGGCAAGTAGGAACTAACATTACAAAGACACCTGTCATGGTCCAGTAAACGCTGTGCAGGGGTCACACGGGGTCACACGGGGTCACTGGCCGTACCTGGGTGAGTCAGCACTTCTTTAGCAGAAGCGATATCGATGAATTTCTTCTCCGCATCCTTCTTCTCTGCCTCGGACTGAAAGTTGTCGGGGTGCCACTGCTGCGCTAACTTCCTGTACGCTTTGATGATCTCCTGCTTGTTGGCATTCCTATGACATTGGCGAGACGGACAAAAATGTTTGGCAAAAAACACACACATGCGCGCGCGGTCACCCCTTTGGGTGAAACGTTGCAATGTCTCAAATGGTGCAAGTCGTTACAAAACGATAGGAAAACTGATGCGCACATGCACAATGATAATGAGGGTTAGCTTGCCGCTATCACAATCACGTGGTACTTGTGGCAACCCTGGGTACAAGCGGATCGACCAATAGGAGCTTGGGATGTCAAAGCTAAACCGTGTCTAAAAACATGACTGAAAGACGACAAGGTGTACCTGGGCACCCCTAAGATCTTATAGTAGTCTCTCTTCTGTGACAGCTTCAGTAGCTTCTGCGCGCGATCCAGCCCTTCACGGATCTCCTGGTTCTCCTCTTCGAAATCCTTGGCCTCCTGGTAGTCCTCCACAGCTGCCAGAGAGAGATGAAGGCACATTCTGCTCATCCAGATCCAAGTATGTAAAGAGGAGCAGTTGTATTCAAGAGGTCTTCTCCGTCTGTCCCTTTATTTACTTGACACTGTGTCAAACACTGAAACCAGTGTTATAAAGGAAAATATGGACGGTGGTAGACTGCAATTAAGCCAGGTTCTGGGAAGGGCTAGACTTGGGTGTAGGTGAGGAGGAGGAAGAAAGAGGGAGAACCTTTCTCGTAATCCTGGTTCTGGATGTAGGCCTCTGCCCTATCCCTGAGAATGTTCACATTCCTCGGGTCCCTCTGGTGGGCCTCGGAACACAAATCCACCGCCTCATGGCTCCTGTGGTTCTGTGGAGAAGCACGAAGAAATTGAAGGTCATGTGAAGCCCACTGGCTAGGCCATTTGGTCACAGTGCATTATGGGAAAGCCCACCTTGACTAAACAGTGACAGATCCTTTCCTTGGCTTTGTTAGTGTAGAAGGGGACGTCGGGCTCAGTCTTCATCACCGACTCGTACTTCTCCATTGCCTCCTGGTACCTGTTTATTAACGCTGAACCAGTTACAGGAAAAACAAGGCTTCCAAGGCCAAACTGGGTGAATTAACTACCCACTTGTGTATGTTTGTGACCGAAATAAACACAGTTCATTCATTTATTCACTCGTCGTCGTTTACCACCAAGTTCATCCAATCAGTGACGGCACTGGATCCTCCTATCTCCCATCAATACCAGTAGCATCATAGTATAGTCATTCCAGTTCCCATAAGGGTACCTCATGCTTCCTGATCACGTCTAGAGTGATATTAAAGATTCCCGGATGGACACTGACCTGTGCTCAGAGATGAGCTCTTCTGCGGAATCCAGCTGCTTACTCACTTTCTTCGCTTGCTTGTAGTGTGAGAAGCAGTCCTTATCGTCCTGGTCGAGCTTCAGGCATTCACGCACATGGCTAGGGCAGGAGAGAAGGACATAAACACGCGCGCGCGCGCACACACACACACACACACACACACACACACACACACACACACACACACACACACACACACACACACACAGAGGCCGAGGGGGCCGCAGCAAGGCCAAGTCACCCGAGCGCTTCCTGGTGTTCTCCCAGGCTGTAGTGCAGCCTGCTCAGCTTCAGGAACGCAGCGCGGTTGTCGTTCCGCAGACGGGTGGTGGGCGTCAGGTCCTGGATGGCCTTGCGCGGTTCCCCCAGTCGGATGTAACACTCTGCCCGGAGCTCGCGGAAATCTGGATCCCAGGGGGAGATCTGAGAGAGGGGACCCAGTCAGCTCCTGCCTGTGCGCGTGAAAAGCCGACTCATCCATTTTTGCACAAGGAACAGACTGCTAGATCATTTATTAACCATTTGATCAATTACTTCTTTTGTTCATTGTCAGGATCTTTAAAAAATTCTCACCAACACATGGTGAGCAAGCTTATATCTCATTGGTAGTTATGATCCGTAAGCCTTTTGAACACCACTGCAGAGACAACGCTGACACACCGCGCGGAGTCTCTCTCCATATGTGGGACCTGGTTTGGTACCTCAATGATCCGGTCCAGCACATTGACCGTAGCAGAATAGTCTCCATCCTGGTGTGTGCTGTGCGCCTCCTTCTGCAGCTCCTCCAGCTCCTCTGCTCTCAGGAGCTGATCACGAGCCTCCATGTGATCCTGGGAGCCCAGCAGCTGGCGAGGAGGGGAAGGAAGCAGAGGTGAGATAGGGAGGGAACCCTGACCTCGATGGCGATAGCAAACCCAGGGAGATGGGGGGGGGGGGGGGTTTACAGACATAGTTAATCCCACCACTACAACATCCACAGGAGCTACTGGAGTGACACTGCCTAGATCAGGGGTCTCCAACTCCGATCCTGGTGAGCTACTACCCAGGAGGTTTTCTGTCCTACCGGGCTTCTGAGCCACACCTATTTTCGGGTAAATCCCAGGAACAGGTGTGGCTCATCAGAAGCCTGGTAGGACAGAAAACCTCCTGGGTAGTAGCTCACCAGGACCGGAGTTGGAGACCCCTGGCCTAGATATTGGGTATTGAGGTTAGTACATCGGTGACCTACCACGGCCTGGAAGTCTTCCCGGGCTTCCTGGGTGTTACCCTGCTTCAGGAGGATGTTACCCCTCTGCAGCCTAGCCTGGGAGTCATGGGAGAGAAGCAATGGAGAACTTTACAGCAAGAAAATGCTCTGTGCTGCTCTGAACCTGTCGAACAGGAGCCAGCTGAAGCCAGACTGCACACATGGCACCCGGTGAGCAACATGATCCAGTGCTGCCAACATCAGCGGGGAAACTCACAGCCAGAAAGTCGGGTTTGAGCTGAATGGCACGGGTGAGATCCGGCAGGGCCGATTTGGACTTGCCCATGGCCAGGAACACCGCTGCTCTCTTGTAGTATGTCAGGTAGTTTTTAGAATCGCCCTCTATGCACACAGAACATAAAGCAGGCATATTTTAAATTTATACACTCCAATACACCACAGACTGATAATGTAGAAACCCAACTATTTCCCTTGGAAACTGATCATTTTTTCCCAAAATAGCTGCAATAGGCCTGTGAGATACTTTTCTAATTGCACAAGTGTGCAGCCTTATATATACAGTTCAGAAGATGGATAGCTGCACTAGTCCAAAACCCGTCTGTTCAATTGGTTAATAGATTTCCAGCCTGGGGAAGTGCTTCTGGTGCTTTCAGCTTGAGTTATGAAAATTCACTGCGTTGGAATTTACTGCATTGCTATTAAAGCATATAAAGTCAGTCTGTGATCTCATGATACCTTGTTGCAGATTCATAGTTAAAAACATACAAAGCATTTTCCTAAATAAAAATCTCACTGTGCTATTAATTAATATTTATAAGTCTGTCAAGGTTTAAAATACATGATTCCTTGGTGGCCCTATAGCAAGGTGGAAGGTGATTCTGCGTATCCGTGTGTGTACAAGAGAGGATCAGCGAGGTGCCCACTGGCATGGCCGCGACTGTGCATCACTCACCCACAGCCGAGTGGTAGTGAGACAGGGCCTCGGCCAGCTGTCCAGCTGCCAGGAGCTTCCGGCCCATTTCCAGATGATGTTCGATCTCCACATGTGTCGCACCCAGGACACCTGCCAGACACGGGTGTGGGTAACGGGGGTGGGGTCTGTAGTGTTTAGTCAGCTAAAATTATTAAATCCATTGAAATACTTCTGTAAAATTTTATGACCAATTCTAAAATAGCAATAACTAGAGTAAGTGCTACTGGACAGAGAGAGGTTGAGGAAACAAAACAATGCAGAATTTGCATAAAGCAAAACATGCATTGATACCAAAGTATCATCCGTTGTTTATCCCTATATGGCAAAGCTGTAAGTATACCATGTTTGAAGATTTTATTATTATTATTATTTTTATTATTATTATTATTTTAGTGACTGTACGTTTTGGAATCCCATGTGACTTGGATCATAATGTGCCCTCGGGACTGACCCAGCAAAACAGATACCTTAGTCTGAATGCTAGAGACTATAACAAAATATATTCAGTTATTAGTTGAAATACCAGCCATGCAGGTAAGGTTGGTAATTGCGAGCCAGGAAATCAGTGGTCACGCCCAGTTACTCGGTCCATACATACCTTTACACTGTTAGGAAGCTGGGTAGAGACTCACGTTACAGCTGCCTCTTAACATTCCTCCATTAACAACTTGTTAAACTTCTCCAAATTCAAAGCAATCCAAAAGTACCATTACGAATGACAATTCGATGAACATTATGAATGTAAATTAGTTGAAGCGACTGTAATACTACAACTAGGCCCTCGCTTAAGCACTTTCTGAAGTCCATTCTGCATCATTACAAATGCCAGCCAAAGCAGCTCTCTGCCACGGCCTTCACAAAGCAGCAGACTACTGGGTTCGCTGCCGGCACTTCTAATAATAACAACACCAGACCAAAATCACGTCTCCGGGCTCAACCTACCGTCCAGCTGCAGGTCCAGCAAGACGCAAACCAGTGACAAGGAAGACAGGACGCCGCTCAGACCTTTCCGCCTCCCCGACTCCATTTTCGGCTTATTCCCTCGTCGCACAGCGGCGAAACTCACACATGTACCCCAAACGACTTAAAAACATGAATATTCTTCCATAACGTCCACCCTGTCGGCAGCTCGGCGAAGTCCGTCCTAGAAAAACTTCCGAGCGGCAGCCTAGAATTTTACATGAAGGTTCCCACACAGATGACACTAAGGATGCACTTTATGTGTTCAACATCTCAGTCCTTTCAACTTCCAATTTGATATTATTTTGTTTTATGTCTGATGAGAGGCAGATACGCCTTTTCAATATTTTCCAAAAGTATAAAGCTAAACTTTACTCCATTATAATTTGCAGTCGTCCCGGATGCGGCTCACCCATTCTCAGACACGGCAGTGGTACGGGCTGCAGCGCGTGCGCTTCCGCAGGAACGTGGTCCCATGTGATTGGTCACTATGTTTATGGAGTTAGAATCCTGCCAAAACGTCACAAATACACGGACACGTTCCACAAATGCCCGATGATCTGCAAACAAA
>JAODKN010000002.1:24427828-24442143 GCA_026774425.1 Petrocephalus zakoni
CAGAATGACTCAAAATCCCTGAAATGCAGCGTTGCCAACTATTTCTTACCTGAACTTACCTCAACGCTGCATTTCTGGGATTTTGAGTCATTCTGCGCTGCGCAGGATTAATCCGCGTTAACGCGTTAATTTTGACAGCCCTAATCGAAACCAAACTAATTATTCTCTGTAGCTCTCATGTGACGTGAAGGTGACCATGGCTGCTATTGACATGGCGGAGCTGAGATTTGACCCTCCACAGAACATAGCTGGCTCTGTTCTAGCTGCTTAGCTTGGTCAAAGTCATGGTGGTACCTGAAGCTTGATTCCATGAAGGAAAGTGCAGAAAGTAAGCCCTGGACAGGATGCCAGGCTCAGCCTGGCACCTTAGACCCAACAACTTATCCAGCTTCCTGATGCAGGCCGCTGGTCCTGATATTGCAGTTAATATCGCAAGGTTTGACTGACACGGTATACATGCTACAGATCAGGCCCTGGTCTGTCACAGGACCCTCACTCTAAGGGAGCTTTACAGTCACTGATTCATGGCAGCAGCATGTGTTTAACCAGAAGAAAACCCAAATGAACATGAGAAGAACATATGAAACTAGGCCCTTTGCCCTCGGGTGCAAACTGGCACAAATCCAGGGCACAGATGTGAGCAGCAAAGACTGTCACTGATCGCTTTCACCAAGACCCCCGTGTTTTCAATTAATTTCTCTTGGGGCACAAGCTTTAAGCAAGAAGCACTAAAGACTCCTACGCACCCCCAGTTACCACAGCCAACTCATATAGGGTTACTGAAGCAAGATGCTGCACACACTCTGCGCTACATCTTTTTCTCAAGTTCTCCTTTTGTGTTTGTTATCTTTATGTACAACGTGTTACTGCTAAAAAAAAAGCTGCCTTTAATTTTTATATAATACTGCGGTATTCTTTATTTTTATCCGGCAACCAACTGATTTGGCCAGGCTTCTTTCTATGTATAGCAGTTATTTTGCTAGACTAGGAAGACAAGCAGTAGAATCCAAAGCTCTGGACCTACGTACCATGGAAGGGGGATGACTTTATTTAGATGAAATGCGGGAATTGAGGGTCTGCCACAGCGCTTGGCAGAGACTATGTGCCAGAGGGTGTCAGGTCTGGACAGAGGTACGGGACCGCCTTACCGCTCCCCAAATGCCTTAGTGGCAATCGGCGCCTACCACAGTCTACTGCCTCTCTAAATATCTCCTACTATTTATCGACTCACCGGGCCGCTCTCAGATAACAAACGCATAATAATATGCAACATTATACTTCTACACCGAATCAAAATCACATTTAGTTTGAACAAGCAAGTGCAACTTAAAGAGTAACTTGCGAAACACATATACATATTTACTAGGCCTATATATATACTGAATGGAAAAAAATGGGTGTTTTTCATGAGCTATTTTTGTGGACTGTGATGTGTAAGGATAAATTTATAGATAAAGACTAAGTGCTGCCAGAATCCATGAAGAGCGTATTCATGGTGCTCCTAGCCTCGACAAATAGTCTTCTGGATTTTTCGTTGCCAGTTTTCAGATTATTTTCAGAGTATTCCGGCATATGCAAAGGTGAGTCTGCAAGCTCTGTAGCTAGCTGTACGTATGCTTCTCCTCATCGCTATCATTTGCTACTCCATCTCCATAGCGAGAAGAAGATCCCAATAAAAAAATCTGGGAATTTTGTTTGGGTAACACTTATATATAGCATGTGCTTACCTGTACCAAGCATATTAACGATTATTATCATTCTTATTATTATTAAAAATAAACAAATTTAACTTTCCTTTAATTACATATGCAGGCATTTGAGTTAACACAAAGCCTATACGTACGTAATGAACTTCACTGCCGGGGAGTCAGTGAATAAGAAGTATTAAGGCAGCGTCTCCTACTGCAGTCTGCCGCCGTCTCCCATCAGGCGCTGTAAAACCAAATTACATACTGATACATTTGATGAGTGTAACATGCATGTTGAGAGTGTTTTCGTGCTGATTTTCGGTGAGATCTGACATCGGGCATCCTTTGAGAAGTTTACCTGCTCCGCCGGAAGAGGGGTCCCGTCTCCCCAGCGGGACACTAGCGGACCTGCCGGAGCTTGCCCATGGGTGCCGTCAGGTTCCCCGCTCCAGGCGTATTCTCCCCGTGCGTTTGCCGGCTGACTCCGTCTTCGGGTGGCAGAGCTTAGGCGGCTTAAACCTGGGCTGGTCGGTCAGAAAGTAGCGCTGCTGCGGCCAATCAGACCTTTCTGTACTTGATTTTATAACAATATTTTAGCTTCTACTCAGACGCATCTCCTTTGCCTATGTGCATGTGCATGTTGCCTTGTGTGTGTGTGTGTGTGTGTGATCGTCGCTGCATATGCATGCAGGTGGAGTTGTGTGTCAGTGTAACATCAGTAGGTCGTCATACCTGTACTCAGGTGTAATATAACCCCCCCAAATAAAAGAGTGAATAGAGCAGCGCCACTCACCATGAAGGGGCAGACGAGGGAGGCGTATGGAAGGCACGCACGTCTCCTTAAGGGCTGCCACGGACCACTTCATGTAAAATCATAAGTACACTTTAACACCCCTTGACTCATTTATCAGCCATGCTGTGCGCACGCCAGCATTCGCAAAAAAAGTCCAATTGCCCCTGCCTCGCGCACTGGCACATGAGCGAGCCCTGCCTGTCTAAAGAAACTGCCTCCCCCCTCGATCTTACCCTCTCATTGCTGGGGGGTTCGGTCCTGTCCGCTCCCTGACCCCAGTCCCCCCAGTCCGTGGGCTGGACCCTGTCTCTTGGCTCTACAAGACGTCCCCTCCCTCTTTTTTGGCTGTGGGACATACTCCTCTATCTGCCACGGCGATCCTCCCCCCCCCCGCCCCATCACGAACCGTCCGGCGGATCTGTTGTCACTGCAGCGTGTCACTGACACCCAAGTCCCTCAGTGGGGCATACCAGCCCCCTCCTTAACCCCTTCACTGCCAGCCTTCTGCCAATTATTCCTGCCAATTTTATTCTTGGCGAAGGAGGCAATACCATTCGGTATTAATAGAAATGCTGGCTGATACTGACGTCACGCACATCGGAACCTTCCAGAAACTTGAAAATATAGCTCTGAATCTGTCTCCTGATGAGAACAAAGACTGGCCTGAAATCCAAAAAGTTGACGACTTTCTCAGTAAAGGTGCTGGCGTTTGTCTCAGAAAGTGCCAGGTTCGAGTGTTCAGGCCACAGTGAAGACAAATTAAAGAGACAGGTCCTAAACAGCAGGGTTTTTCGCCCGCTGAGGCATGAAGTTTATATATCGCAGGTTTGCTTATCAGATTCCCCCGCCTCAGCCTTTATGCCCCTCTGCTTTTGTCACTTAGGAGCACACCGCAGGAACGCAGTGCCCACGTACGCACTGCGTGCACTGACTCAGGCGAGAAGGGCTCTGCTACAGCGGCTTTGTAAACACAGTCACCCTCATAAGGACCCACGCCAGGCCGGCATCTCACATCATGGGCATCTCGGAATGGTCAGCTTTTAACCCCAATGCAAAACTTGAGATTTGTTTTAAGTTTCTGATGGGTATTAATGCAGTTTCCAGCAAACAGGCTAAATCCACCCATCCACCTTCCATCACCACGTAACCAGTACTGGGTCACAGTGTGCCTGGAGTGTATCCCAGTAAACACGCAGAACAGAGATGGGATGCTAGCCCGCACACCACCTGCCAAGACACCAATTCTCCTTAACGGCATGTTTCTGGGGAAACCAGCACAAATTTAGGGAGAACATACAAGCTCCACACACAGAACTAAGACTGGGAATTGAACCGACAATTTCAACCGAAATTTTATTAATTTAGCAGAATAACGCAACATACTTCTTTCGCGTGAAAACAGTCAAACAGTACTTTAAGCAATTGGGGGTTTAAGGCCTTGCTTGAGGGCCCGACGGGGAAATCACCCTGCTGACCCCCCCCCCCGCTTGCTGTAGGTAAGAAGCGAATGAAAGCCCAGCTGAACGTGCTGACAGAGGCTCAAACCTGACCAGTCATCATTCAGGACCTTTCCCTCGTCTAGAGACCAACCTATGTTTGTTCATGAACAGGATGTATAAAGGTTCTGCAATGGAAGAAAACATTAATACTGAACAAGTATGCTAACTATAAATAAAAACTAATGTTGGCATAATGAGTGATTGGTTCATTAACCAAAGACAGTAAGTGGATGCCTTTTTTTTCACAATTGCATCAGAGAGGATAATAAAGAAACGACCAACAGGCATTGATTTATTAACCATGATTATTGATTTATCGTCGTTTCCCGCGGTAAAAACGGCAAAAAACACCATACAAAAATCAGCTTTATTAGAGAATATAAAAAATCAACAAAAACACTGGCAGAGCTAGAGGAGGGGCAGCCATGTCTGTGGGCGTGGCTTACAGAGAGAGGCGGGACATGAACCCACCCAGTACCGTATGGCCACCCCACTCTGCTTTGAATTGTCCTTCATGGCTCCTCAGTGTCCCGCACTCTCCTGCTCTCCGCATCCCTTTCCCCACCCGGCCCCCTCCTTAGGTCCTCCTAACAGTCATCTCCTCCAACACATGGGGCACTCAGTATATTTTTTAATATAAACCCATCCTCTAAAAGTCTCACTGCAGCGTTCCCACCCGTTTCCATAAAACTCCTGCTCCGAAGACCTAAGGAGTCTCGGATTTGCAGTGTTTCCTTCATCGGCTTCAGGATGGAGTCTCTCTAACCCCCCACCCCCCCCGCATTCCCTAAGAAGGTCCCCCCAGGTCAGTGGCCACTAGCCCCTGGGGATTCCGAGCGGTCAGGTTTGGAGGAGGAGTCAAGCACAGGGGCGGGGCCAGAGGACAGGGGCGAGGGCGACGTCAGGCTGGCCCCCTTGGTCTCCGACGTGGCTGAGGGCAGAGACACCACGATGTACTTCTGAACGGGCCGGGACCCCGCTGCACCTGTGACAGCCGCCCCAGCACTGGCGCCGCCGTGCTCCAGCTTCACCAGGGGCTGCAAGGTGGAGGCGGAGCTGGGGGCAAGGCTTGTGATGGGGGAGGTAGAGCGGGCGGAGCTTAGCGTAATCACCTGCGGGGTGGAAACAGAAGACGATGGAGGATGCAGTCAGCAACGGGAGAATTCCACTGAAACTTTCATTTTGTTTTGTCGTCATTCCACCACGACAAGGAAGCTTTCGCTAAAACGGGAAGTGTTTACGTGTGAGGCTGCCCACACTGTACTACACAGGGGAGAGAGACGTAGCAGTTTTTCCAGTGTTCCAGGGTCTGAGGAAGCAGGACCCATCACCATCTACAGATAATTTCATAATTACAGATGATTTCTTCACAGTTGAGAAAGGAGCATCCCAGCGTGCCCTGCCGCATCTTTTACGGTTTTCATAGTAGCATAGAATCATGGGAAACCGAAGATCATAAACCAGAATCATCAGAGGCATCCCCTGCTTAAACAAGTTAAAGCAACAAGCTCTGGGGAAAAAAACCAATTGGAAACTGCGTCCGTGTTTCCCGGGCGACCCGCCATGGCTCACCTGCTGCGTGGTGGCGGCCGCGGCGCTCGTCGACATGACGATGTACTTGGTTGCCGGGGGTGACGGCTGGGTGGGCGTTACTGGCCGGGCCGACACCAGGGTTTGGACCGGCAGGGTGAGCGAGCTGGGCACCTTGATGATGTTGGGGGTGCGGGGTCCAGACACACCTGAGACCCCCCCCTGGGAGAGTGTGAGGGTGGGCCGGGGCTGGGGGGGGAGAACTACATATAAGCCGCAAGCCACTTCCGTAAAGCTAGGTGAACTTAAACACGCAAGGGACTAATAACCAACACAATGAAATATGCTGAAATATGCCATAAAAATCCTGCCAGTGCTGAGAGGAGCTGTTCTTTCATGTCTATGTACAGTAACATACAGTACCACAGTCTTACACAAAGAAAAAAAATTTTTTTTACACAATTTTACAAAGGAAAATTTTGTAAATGACAAAGTGTAAAGGTGTAAAACTGTCTGTCAAAGTGTGCCAGCTTATCCATTACATAACCTCTCCTAAAGTCACCCCTGGAATTACAGCAACCATGCAATGTACCCCAGTATTTGTTTACTGGGTAATCAACACCCAATCAAGTTATTTAACCAATTAGGGCAATTAGTTAACAGTGAAATTTAACAAGCACGTAGAATGACTGAGGTGCCCCCTGAGGAGAGGTTTGGGAACCGAAGTGGTGGTCATCTAGCCAGCCAATGAGACATCACTAACCTTCTGAAGAACGGGACAATGTCTCACTGTTCATTTGGATATAATCTAGTGTCAAAACTGTTTTCCTGTTTTTTCTCCAGATAAACGGCTCTAAACGTTTCCTTTGGGGGCCCGAGTACTGTACGAGTGGCAGGGGCTGACGGGGCAAGACGGGACCCCCACCTGTGTGATGGTCAGGGTGGTCCGGTTGACCTGCTGGGCCTGCAGCGCCGCCTGGGCCCGGGCCTTCACCACGTGCGAGCACAGCATGGGTCCCAGGTAGCCGTAGTCCGTGCGGTACTGATCCGGATTGTCAGGGAGAGGCCGGGTCTTGGCGATCACGCTGGCACAGTGTTTCTGCGGTGGGTGGTAAACACAGAGGGGGTTCATGTCCGTCTCTGTGGCGCCATGCGCCAGGGGCCCGAAATGCGACCGTGCACTCGCACCCACTCACCAGCAGGAGGCTCTGCACGTGGTCGGCGCCAATCTTGTCGATGTTGGAGACCACGGGCCCCTCGGTCACCGCCTTGATGCGGGCTCCTTCCACGGACAGCCGAGGAATGATCAGCGTTTTGATGACCTGCCCCGAGGTAAAAAGGGACCGGTGAGTACACCTTAAAGGGCGCGGGGGGGCCGGGAAGAGGGGCGCGGGGGTGACACTAACGTCAGGGCCGAGTTCTGCCAGTCCTGCGATGCAGCCATAACGTGTGGTCCACTGGGTCTTATCATCCAGGAGGCTCTGAAATGCACAGACAGGAAATTATACTCAACGCTCCGGCCTGGGAAGAATCTATCGTTCTACTGCGTCGTTTCCACCGACACGGAGCCGGCACTGTGCTGGTTCTGGCCTGGTGCCTTTTGAGAACCTGCCCACATTTCCACCAATTTCGAAAAGGTTTTCCGAATATACCTGGCTGCGCTCTGTCCCTACTGCCTGTATCTGCTACTGTCTCCACGTCTGTGTGAATAAGTGTGCTTATTCTCGCTCGCTGTTTACCACTGTCCTTTTAAGGATCGCGCAATTAAAGAACCTGCTAAAAATTTAACTTTGCCGTCCGCCTCATGATCTCTTTGCCACTCGAGCGCCACAATATTTTATTTATTTGACCTGCGACATGTTTATAATTTATCATTAAATCTGGCCAGCAGGTCGTGTTGCAGAGAATGAAATGAAAATGATGGAACATCATTCTACCAATAAGCCAGCGAGATGTTTCACTACCGACACAGGAGATATTCCACAAAATTATACTGGGCGTGGATCGAATTTTCTGGTTATGCAGAAGGTTTGGACACGATAGCCCATCCCACTTTGGCTCCCCACTGGTCGTCCTCACTTTCATTTGCCTTCTACGCTAAATTAAATTAATCAGTCTATCACCTCTCATACATGCCCAAACAATTCCAGGTTCCATTCTCCTACTTCCCACTAACTGTCCTTTGCCTACCCATTTTGGGACTGGGTATGAATCAGAGTAAGCACACAGCTGGAAGCTGATTGGCTAATTGATGCGATGGGTGTATGAGCGTCGGATAGGGGGCAGTATATCTCATTAGCGATATTTGAAAAGTTAAATATTATTTGAGTTCTTAGCCACGAGAGGGGCAGCGTATTTCATCATGGCAAGCTGAAGGTCTGTTTAAAAGCGAATAGTGTCGCTAACCTTGGTGAAGGTCTTGGTGATGCGCGACTGGATGTTGTTGTTGGTGGTGCTGAAGGTCTTGCAACTCTGGGCCATCAGGCGAGCAGCAAAGTCACGCAGGGCCCAGTGGTTGTCCACGTCGGGCCGAAGGCACAGCTGCTTACTGACGATGCAGGTCACTACTGCTGGGATCAGCTCGTGGAGCTGGGGGGGGGCGAGGAGGGAGGGAGATTGGGACGAGCGAAATCCGACAGACGGCTCAACAAAGCTAGACTGCTGGTCAAGACTAGGGCTAATCAGGTATAGAAGACCAGTATGTCTCAACTGCAGGCCTTAACTAACAACGGGAGCGTTGACCGCGCTCACCGAACACGTCTGTAGTCATAGTGACGCTTTATAAACTCACGTATTTCTCCAGGTACAGTGTGGGGTTGTCCATGAGGGCCTTAACCATCCTCATCAGGTAGATCAGCAAGGCCAGGTTGTTCTGCACCACATTGACACGCACCTGCACAGCAAAGGCGGGGAGCTCTTCTCACACGCAGTCAAGGTGAAAGATGGCCTATATACGTGACAGCTCCCCGCGCGGCCAGGGGGAGCCGCCGTCTCCCGTCCAAATAAACGCTTTAATCTCTCTGTACATCAGCCGGCATAAGCTAGCTCTTCACTCGCCGACCATGCGGACGTGTACCAAACTCAAAAAAGATGAATATGAGCCAGAGGGGTGTGTTCGAGACTGAGCCACATGGTGGGGAACAGACCAACAGCGCCAGCTCACCCCTTCCGAGATGAAGGTGCTGAATCGCGGCAGCATCTGGTACAGCCCGGGGTCTGTGGCGATACTCTGTAGCGCCTCCTGGGGGATGTGCGTGGAACAGCAGCACAGCAATTATTGTCATGTTCAAATTTCAGGGCATCCCGTTAACGACCGTCTCCTAATTTGTCAGTTACTTAAATAAAACGAGACACAGTTTAAAAATACTCTCAAAAACACAGCTGTTACTTTTTAAATGAATTCCAATCTCACACAAACAGAAGTAGATAGTAGTAATTTTGGGACGTGTTTTACATTTCTTAATAAAAATGTGTCAGTTTCAGAATGGAAAAAGAACAGGCGTAGCTTCGGCCACTAGCCCCCGACTCACCGCCCTCTTGGCCTCGCAGGACCCCACACAGGCCTCTGTGATCTCCTTATAATAGAGTTGCTGCTCCACCGACAGCTCGTGCGTGCTGCGCGCCTTCATCCGCACCACACACTTCTCCTTGCCTGAAGGCAGGGGTCACAGGGGTCACCGGGGTCACCAAGGCCCGTCAGGATATAACGCAATCGCGGCGACTCCACCACCCCCATGCATTCCCGTTTATTTAATCCGTATCAGTTTGCAATATCGGAACATTTCGAGATGAATTGCTGGGCAGCGAATCAGATGACTGA
The DNA here is from genome assembly GCA_026774425.1 of Petrocephalus zakoni. Classification (NCBI taxonomy): domain Eukaryota; kingdom Metazoa; phylum Chordata; class Actinopteri; order Osteoglossiformes; family Mormyridae; genus Petrocephalus; species Petrocephalus zakoni. The sequence goes on from JAODKN010000002.1 coordinate 24,437,159, forward strand.
CTGACCTTTATTCTCAGCGGTGGCTGCCCCTTGACCTTTGCCCTGGATAGCCCCCTCCTCCTCCTGTCCCGGCTTGGCGGCTTTCAGGGGCTCAGTGGACTCGGTCTTCTGCTGCTCTTTGGGAACTGGGAGATGGGGAAAAAAGAATGGTAGGAGTAGGCAGGGGTTCGAGGAGGAGGCAGGTAACCTGATCTCTCAGATCCGCACCAAACAGAACCGAAAAATGGTAATGGCCGACAATGGACAGAACGAGAGTGACAGAACGAATAACAAACAGATTCAGTCTTTGGCTTGAAGAGAGGCCAAAAGAAAGGGAATAACAACAGATAACATGGAAAAGAGACAGACAGGTTGTACACAGGGTCTAGACCAGGGGTGGGGAACCTAATCCATGGTTGGTCGATGTGGGTGCGGGCTTTTGGGATGACCTTTCAATCAGCCAATAAGAGTGGGTCCCCAGGACTGGAGCTGAAAACCACTGCTTTATTATTGGCTGATTGAGAGGTCATCCCAAAAACCCACACCCACATCGACCAACCATGGATCAGATTCCCCACCCCCGGTCTAGACAGTGAGAGAGAGAGATGGCACATTCTCTTACCTGGGGGTGGGTTCTCCGGTATTGCAGGCTGGACCCCTTCAATGCTGAGCCAGTGTGCTGGGAAAGCAGCCAAGTGACATATCAGAAAGGCGCGAACATGAACGCTAAAGTAATAATGCATATTCTGCTATATATGTATATAATAATATAACTGATACTGTGTCCATCAGAATGAAAAATAGGTATATGATACTTATGCAGAGTCACAGCGAATCAGCATAACAATAACTGTACATATAACTGTAACTGAGGGCAGTAACCGCGGTAACGCCAGCCTGGCCCCGTCCCCCATACCCTTAAGCGAGACGTCGAGCGGCACTCGCGGGAGCGGCGTGTTGATGATGTCGCTCAGGTCCACCTCCTTCTCCTCATAGAAGTGCAGCTCCCTGCCGCCGCCGCTAGCAAAGCGGAATGGGATGAACTCCTGCGACTGGAAGCCGTAGAGAGGCTGGGGGGGTGGGGGGACGTGGGAGTCAGAGCGAGCCCAGGGGGGGCGCCGGTACGCGGCACGGAATCGGGGCTCCCCCTCTCCTACCTCGACGTTCTTCAGCTTCAGGGCGTAGTCGATGTCACTCGTCGTCAGCTTACGCCTCTTCCCGTGGTGCATGAACTTCAGCGCGTCCTGGTCAGCACAAACACACGCCTCTCAGGGGGGGGCGCCAACCCCAAGCACAGGTAACCTCAGGCGCAGGCCTACCTCTGTGCCACACACACTCACCTGGGAGCAACTTATTCACACTCTTACACTGTGATCTGCTTGCTGCACATCAGGGCCCCATTAATTATCCAGACTGATGTGTCAGTTTAATTCCAATAGGCTACAGTTATTGGAGAGGAACATCTGGGCTTGTGCGTGAGCGGGCGTGTCCGGCCGGCGGCCCCTACCTGCGCGATCTCCTTGATGCGGTAGCTGACCTCCTCGCTCAGAGCCACGCAGCTCTCCTCCTGCAGCTGGCCCACCCCCACCGACTCCGCCATGGCCTTCATGGATTCGGTGGGCAGGATCACGCTGCACGGCTTCGGTCTCCGCTCCTCGGCCATGCCTGGGGTCGCGGGTGGCGAGAGCTGGGCACCGCAGACTGGCAGGGGGAGAGCGACAGGGCGGGTGAAGGCGCCGGTGCGGCACACGTGTGGCGGCCGGACGCGGGGCACTGACTGCCTGTAGGCGGGGAGGGCTGGATCGGGCTCCCACATGCAGGTGACGGCACCGTATTTAGACGCTCAAACAGTACAGGTCCAGACTAAGCAGTGCCGTATAAAACAGCACATCTGCCAGCTAGAGTACTAAACAAAAGCCCATTCTCAAATAAAGTGAAACTACAGTGGCGCCTTGTCAGCTGAGTTCAAGCAAGCGAAAATCAGGCATTACCCGGGGCGACTGTTTTACTTTCATTTTTACTTTAATTTAACACATGAAGAGAGCTGGAAGGTGGCGATCGCAGCGGGGCAGCGAGCGGGGGTAACGGCTCCCGAAGCCCGGCTAACAAGCAGCGCCTACCTTCGGAGTCACGCTAAAGTGGCGAGGCGTCCCGGGCAATCCGGCGGGCTAAAACGGAGTGACGGCCGCGGTTCGCGAGCAATCTGCCGTATTCATAAAGCGTATGCAGCTACGATGCTCGCAAGGAAGCGCTTCATTGTTATTATTTATATCATGACTATTTCTGTTCCGATCCTTTTTTCTGAAAATCCGCCATGTTGATTCCGGTGTGAAAACCGCGTCTAGGTCCTCAAATTTAGTAATTAGACATACTACAATTACACACTTTTCTTTATATATTTAATATAATACTATATTATATAATAATTGATGTAAAATATGTTATATATGTTTACGTTTCGAGAGGAAGTATTTAATACGTTCTGTTCTTTGTATAGCTAATATTATTTTTAAACATCTTCTAGGACAGGTTGAATGTTTTCGACTATCGGCTGAACAACCTTGACTCAGGCTTCAACTGGTTGTGGCATGTAGTGCGCATGCGTGACTCTCCTCTCGGTGAAGTGGGCATGCCGATGTGGCGTTTCAACTGGTGAGAAGCGAGTGATATAAAATTAAATAATGGGCATTTTGTTATTGATGCTTTTCTTTGCCGGTAGTTTTGTCCTAGCAGATGAAGACGAGAGGTTGCCAAATAAATGTGAAGGTCAGAGTTTGTCTTTTATTTTTATGATCTTATCCTTAATCTTAAAGTCTAATGTATATGTAGTGTATTGGTTTTATAGTTTCTGTCGTTATCTGTGTCCGTTATGACTGTTTTGCATGAAGTACAGTTACAGATGCTTACAGATGCAACTCATTAGTGATTTGTGCTTTTTTTGTATGATGTATTGATTTTGATCTATGCGGTTTGTGTTGTGTTTTGCCCCTTAGTATGTAAGTTCCTAACAGTGGAGCTTCAAACAGCCCTGGAAAAAAGTGGGAGGTCTAAGGAAGTTTTGGAAGTGGGGGAGGTGTTAGACACTGGCAAACGCAAGCGGAAGATCAAGTACAACACTTCGTAAGTATAATTGAGATGGGTAATGATACAACACTCCTTAAGTATAATCGGGATGGGTAATGATATTGGCACAAATTGCAAGGGTACGAAAATATGTCTTCTGTCTGGTGTGTGTGTTTGTAGAGAAACGCGACTCACAGAGGCTATGGACAATATCTGTGAGAGAATCCTCCAATACAGCGTTCATGCAGAGAGACCTGGAAGTCTCCGATATGCAAAGGTTAATATGTTTATTCTTTTCTAAATCACTCGTAATTCACATTGAATCTTACTGATTTAGATTAATAAAAATAATTCAGCAGTTCCAGTTCTTATGGACGTGCTTTGGATGGCACATTCTAGTTCACTTAACTTCTTAAGTTCTTTCCTGAGAATGTAACATTCCATTACATTCAATCTGTACTCTTTAGGTCTCCTTCTGATTTTAATTTTGCTCCATCTCAGGGTACGAGTCAAACCATGACCACCTTGAAGAACTTGGTGAACAAGGGTGTGAAAGTGGAGCTGGGTCTGCCGTATGAGCTGTGGGATGAGCCGTCTGTGGAGGTGGCCGACATGAAGAAACAGGTGCTCACTGGCTCTCAGATGCAGAGGGGGGGTCTGATTCTGGAATCTTTAAATCATAACCAGATTGAACAGCTCCTTGGCAGTACATTTCAGTGGTTTAATTAAATCTTAATTTGTAACCTGATTGAGGAAAATGTTGTTGTAAAACCTGGCACCAGATCTTTGAGGTGTAGGCTAGTTTTTATGTCTCTCAATGCTCAATGCAGCAAATAATTGTATTCATGTCCAAAATGCGAACTATGGGGGAGGACCCAAGTGCTGGCAATGCAGGATTGGGTGTGTGTGCATGTATGAAACACTAGGGGTCACTGTTTCAGTGTGAAACCATGCTGGAAGAGTATGAGGAAGTGGTGGAGGACTGGTATTTCCATCATCAGGAGCAGAAACTGGAGAAGTTCCTCTGTGGCACCCATGTGTTGAAGGACTCTGAGATGGGTGAGGAAGATAATTCCTAATCCACACTGCATGCTTGCTTTTAAATGCATTTCAGTTAAGTTAATATGGCATTATAGTAATGGTAAATCTTTAATATGTATTTTGCTTTTCAAAGGGGTTGGGCTTTCAGTTGACTTTAGAACCACTAGAGTGGTTTATTCATCTATTTTCTTCCTATATCTACCTACATCACAGGAGACCTGTTTCTTCTCATCCTTTAGATATATGATGGGAGTTTTACTTACACAAAAATGTTCTGACGGTAGAGAAACGGTCTGGCACCTGATACAGGACCTGGGGTGGGTTTCCCGAAAGCGACCGATCGTAACGAATAACAAACAAAGTACTACTTAGGAAAATAACGAGCGAAGTTCACGTGCCTTTCCCAAAACCCTTCCTTATTTTAGAAACAACGGATGATCTTTAAGTAGTACTTTGCTGGCTCTCTCCTGCCCCCGCATAATAAAAGCGCGGACTGTCGATAACAGGAACATCGGTCCCACGTATATCAGAGGTGAAATGTGTTATATTATTGTAACGTCTGGCATAGGCAAATGTAAGAATATTATAAAATAATTATTAAATCAATAACACACCAAAGCAACCACAAATAGACAAAAATAAATGAACCTATTTGTTGAAAATCTAAAAATCTAAAAATGGGATGCTGCTTCCTTGTAAAAAACAGAGCAAAGGAGAAAGGAAGTAACATTTCTCAGAAGAAGCCTTAAAATGACTTATTGAGGAGGTGGGCAAAAATATATTTTAATATAATAATTACTGCAATGCCGTGCAGCAAAATATACACAAAACAGCATTGCAACATTCAGGGGGACATTTTAGAACTCCCAAGGACTTGTGTAGGCACCAGAATCTTCCACATG
>JAODKN010000002.1:24454413-24464899 GCA_026774425.1 Petrocephalus zakoni
GGGCGGTTGGGAGGGTGGGGGGGGGGGAGTCTGGGTCTTTGGCACTGCAGTTGTAAAGTGATATCTAGAAATGTTTATTTTAACAGATGCTTACATCCAAAGTGACATGCATTTTTTTTGGGAAAGCAGGGTGAGACAGTTCCTGGAGCAATAGGCAATTGAGGGCCTTGCTCAGGGGCCCCCTGGGGGCTTCACCTTGCAGACCATGGGATTCAATCCAGTGCCCTTCTGATCATAGGCACAACATTTCAGCCCACACATCGTTTTCTGTGTCCTGTGTTGTTTAGCTGTTTACAGTGCCTGACTGATGCGTGCCGCTGTGGCTCCTATACAGTCACTCGTCCTTCCTTCAGCTTAGTAAATGCCCCCCCGGGGCCACTGGGACTTGGCTACCATTGCTTTAATGGCGCCTTTCCTCCCACAGGCACGGTGACATGACACTCATTCCCCACTCCCCTCCTTGCCTTTCCCTTTTATTTTTCCTCTTCTCCCTCTTCCCTTCCTCCCTGTTCTCTCCTTCCCTATCCCACTCCATCCTGCGCTGGAGTTCTGCCCAGGACCCTTGCTACGAGCTGGACGGGCGTCCACGCCACTGCCTGTCGGAGTTTATAAATGCCGCCTACAGCGTACCGGTGCAGGTCTCCAATACCCTGGGTGGCACTAAGAGAAATGTCAGCTCACTTACGGACCTCCACAACCCCAACAACCTGAGCTGTTGGCTGGGGGGGGAGCTCACTGGGGACTGGACCCTGACAATGCCTCTGGGACGACGCTTTGAGGTCACCTATGTCAGCCTGCAGTTCTGCCAGCAGAGGGCGCCGCCTGACTCTCTCTCCATCTCAGTCCTCAAGTCCATGGACCACGGCCGCAGCTGGAAGCCCCTGCAGTTTTACTCCCCCGACTGCTTGGCCTCCTTCGGGCTGGCCCCCCGCACCTCGGCCCCCTCACGTCACCAGGAGATGGAACCCTTTTGCTCTGATGCTCGGCCGCTGCAGAAACAACGAGGGGGCCTGGTGTTGGCTTTCTCTACCCTGGATGGACGGCCCTCCTCCTCAGATTTTGATAACAGTCCCGTGCTCCAGGATTGGGTAACAGCCACTGACATCAGAGTGGTGTTCCACCAACAGGCAGCCAAGAAGGTGGAGCCCTCCCTTGATGGGGGCGGGGCCTTGAGATGGAGGGCAGGGTCTTCTCCATATGGGCGTGGCCATGCAAATAGGGCAAAAGGTGGGATTGTAAATGGGAGTACAGGGGTGAGGCTGCCAGATTTCGGGAAAAAAGGCAACAGCATGAAAATGTCTGTGACAGGCAGAGATGAAGGGTTTGATAAACCCTGGAAAGTGAGTAACGGGCAGACCAGGCAGCCTAAAGATGGACACAACATGACCCAGAAAGATGAGTCCTTAAGGCGTTCTGTGGCTCCCTCCAGGAAGGGCATGGCTAAGGGGAAGGGGCGGGGCCGGAGGAGGAAGGCGTGTGTGGAGGGGAGGTGTGATTGGACGATAGAGGGTCCAGAGAGGAGCTCCACAGAACGAGAACTGAGGCGGCGGAGGAATAACAGGCAGATCAATGGGGCCCCACGGAAACACTGGGGCAAAGACTCCCCATCACTCTCGTCCCTGCTCTCCCGGCCTGCCCTGTCGCTATCTGACCTGCAGGTTGGGGGGCGGTGCAAGTGCAATGGCCACGCCTCCCGCTGTCACCGCGACACCCAGGGCCGGGCCATCTGCCTGTGTGAGCACCACACGACCGGGCCCGACTGCGACACCTGCGAGCCCTTCTACTGCGACCGGCCGTGGCAGCGCGCCACACCCAGGCACCCGCACCCCTGCGTCCGTGAGTATCCCCCACTCCCCCCCACCCCAGCTTGCTCTGAATAATTACTCCAGAATTTATCCAGTAAATCAGTGTTTCTCAGCCCAGTCTTTGGAGGACCCCCACAGTCGTCCTTTTTATTCTTTCCTAGCTCCCAGCAGACCTGTAAGTTTTTGGTGTTATTGATTTGGCTGGGAACTTGGAGGGAGCAAAAATGTGCACCTTCTGGGAGTCCCCGAGGACTCTGTTAGATGCACTGCAGTAAGTCTGTCCGTGGAGGCCTAGGGCACGCCTATTAGCAGGTCACCAGTGTATTGCACACTTATAGACAGTTACATTCCATGGGCAATTTAGTGAGTCTGGTTAACTATGTGGACTGTTGGGGGTGGGTGGGAACCGGGGAAGCTGGAGGAGGCCCTCGCAGGTACAAGCAGCCAGCTGACAGGGAATGTTTCCAGAAGTGCAGCAAACATTAAGTAAAGGTCTTCTCAAAGTTGGCAGGACATGTTCTTACTGTTACATCAATGGAACGTCATTTGACAAAATTTCTGTCAACATCAGCACGATAACATTATCACCTGAACATCATCTTAGCACGAGTAATGTTGAAAAGTATTTATAAAAGTGCGTGTGTGTGTGTGTGTGTATGTACTCCGAATGCATCATCTAGCCTTGAACCCAAGACCTCAGTGTCAAGCCATAATTCTGCCCGCTGCTCTATCATGGCCTTCATTCATTTATGTAGCTGGAGTAGCTGGAGGAGTAGCTGGAGTAGGAGGGTAATATTCTGGGAAGAGCAGGAAAACTTGACACTTTGAATGTTTCCATAACCTTAATCATGATGTTTGGTAAACGTTCCTAGAATGAAAATTTGTCAGCTGGGCAGAGCTTCCAAAATCCGCCGAACCCACAGTTTGAAATGTGTGAAAAATACTAACTCACCGTTAGCTTAAAATAAGGATGGCTGTGCAGTGCGGTGCTGTGCTGTGCTATGCTGTACGATGCTGTGCTGTGCGGTGCAGCGTGGGCCCCAGGCCCTTCCCTGTGACGTCCATCCTGTCTCTCCCCCGCAGCCTGCGAGTGTAACGGCCACTCCTCAAGGTGCAGATTCAGCATGGAGGTGTTCCAGCAGTCCGGCCGCCGCAGCGGGGGCGTCTGCCTTAAGTGCCGGCACCACACCGCCGGACGCCACTGCCAGTACTGCCAGGACGGTTTCACCCGCGACCACAGCAAGTCGCTGAGCCATCGCAAGGCCTGCCGACGTCAGTCTGACTGTGTGGTGGTCAGCGTGATCGTGGGCCGTGTGTCCTGGTCTTCAGAGGCAGGATGTTCAGATCCAGACCATGATTTTGTTTCAACCAGCCAGTCGAGTACTCTGTGTAAGCGACACTTTATCAGCCAGTCGAGTACTCTGTGTAAGCGACACTTTATCAGCCAGTCGAGTACTCTGTGTAAGCGACACTTTATCAGCCAGTCGAGTACTCTGTGTAAGCGACACTTTATACTCAGCTGGCTGACTTGAGACAACATCTTGGTCTTGATTTGTGCTGTAATTCCCACCCCTGGTGGACTGTGTGGCTGTGCTGTGGTTTGTTTTCCTCACTCTGTGGTGATTATTTAGAGCAAAGTGCTGCCACAAGCACAGCAAACACTATTTATCCATGTATCTATGATCCAACTACATATCCTAGTCATGGGGGCCCTGGAGCCCATCACAGACAGCACAGGACAAAAGACTGCGATGGGTGGGTCCGGATACTAATGGTGATTTAGGGATGCCAGTTTGCATGTCATTGACCTGCGAGAAGTAATCTGTAGTATGGGGGAATATGCAAACCCCCCTCACAGAGAGCCGAGGTGGGCTTTGAAACCCCAACCCTCAAAGTGTGAGGCTTTGGGTTTGGGGTGTTTGATTTGATAAGTGTAGATTCCCTGACTTACAATGTATAACACTCTACTGGTAATTTGCATTCTGCTGAAATTCTTACATGCGGAGTCTGTTTCGCTAAAAACTTTGATCTAAACTTACTTTTGCCGATGATCTGAAGACTGCTATACCTCTGTTTATTTTTATGTCAAGAGACATCATTAGAACATTCTTAGAATTTAACTTTAAACATATATGGTCAACGTTAATGTACTCAGATTGCGAATATGACACCACGGAAACTTGTCTTTAAGATATGTAATTGTTTTATGAAGCCATTTGATGATTTAGTTTGCAGTGTTTAGTTCTGCAGTACATCTCCGAGAGTTTGTTTAAATATCTCTGTGACTGGAATAGAGATCTTAGGGCTGGACTTGGGTTTCTGGTGAGTTTGTCTAAACCTTCCCGTCAAGCTTAAACAAGTGATTATCAAAACAGTGAAAATGTTTCAGTGGCAGTCAAGACACAGCTAAGATAAGCAGAAGATGTTGGTTATAACACTGCATTTTCTTGCTTATAATTTTTATTTGATGTTTATTCTTTACAAATGCCTACTGGTCCTCCCACCTTCACTCATTTTCCTCTTTCTCAGTGCTGCCTTCCAGCCCTCTCATTTCCTGCATTTCCGGCTTTCCCCTCTCAGCTTGCCAGTGCCATCCAGTGGGCGCAGTGGGCCGGTGGTGTAATCAGACGTCAGGGCAGTGTCTCTGCCGCGATGGGGTGGCCGGCCTGAGATGTAACCGCTGTGCCCCAGGCTACCAGCAAGGGCACTCTCCACTTCGGCCCTGCCTCCGTAAGTCCCCGCCGAGCATGCCTTCTGCTTCTGCTGCTGTTGGTTGGTTGGCTGTTTGGCCAATGGAGGTAATTTTGTCTAAAAAAAAGAGAACTGAATTTTTATTACTTAGGAAAATTGTAAGGATGGATTGTAAAAGTTCAATGAACCACGTTTGTGTTCCTGGCCCCCGATTGGTCGATTGCAGTCCGCAATCCAAGATCCGTATCTTTGTGCAAAAGGGAGCCTTTATTATCCAGCGGGTCCTGTACTGAGGACCAGGATAGGCCTGTGCTAAAATCAGGCGGGTCCCATACTGAGGACCAGGACAGGCCTGTGCTAAAATCAGGTCTGGCCGCTTGCAGCATCTATCCCAGACTGCCCTGGTGTGTAATGGTGTGTAATGGTTTATCCACGTGTCTCCCAGCTGGGGCGTCTCGCTCTCCCCACTCCGCGGGCCGCGCTCAGGCTATGTGACGGAGCCCCCGGCACCTGTTGCGTCCGTCAGCCCCTCTGTCAGCCACGTAGACACATCATTCTTCAAACGGAAAGACACACTGAAAGAAAACCGTGTTTGTTTTTAAACGGCCGGGTCCCAGAGGGAACCCAGCATCCGCAAAACAAAGCCCCCCCCGCTTAGCGCATTACAGCAGGATCCCTCGCACTTATTTCAGGATGATGGTCTCTCCTTATAATATCTCGAATGATTGTGTTTACTAAATTTATAGATGATCTGAGTCCAGTGCTCCCCCCTAATTGTGGGTGTAGACCGGCTGCTCCACCAGCACCCAGCAACCACCCCCACCCCCACCCCCCCCAGGTCAGCTGTGTGAGTGGATTGGGTATCACTGCCCCAGTTGTGTCAGGATGGAAGAGGTGCAGGGCTCTGGAAATGCCTGTATAATATATGGGTGCCCCCCCCCCACCTCAAGGCCTTTCATGGCCGGGGTCAGTGCTCGCGGTGGTGGATCTCAGAGGCCGCGTAACGTTAGAAAGATGCTCTTGAGCGTGCCGCATGGCTGGCAAATCCCCGGGGGTGGGAGGGGAGGGGGGGGGGGTCATGTTGCGCAGATGCTCCCATAATTCTCTGTGGACCGGTGGACAGTTTTGGATGGGGAGGGGGGTGGTTGGTTAACCAGCTCGACCCTTGAGGACCACACACATGCACGGGTTGGCCCAGATGCGGCCTCCCGCGTCCTGGCATGCGGCGCGCTCAGAGAGGAATGTTAGCGTGATGCACATGTTCGCATTCCTGCTCCCGCCGTGCACACAGCCATGGCGGCACTAGGGTAGCATCCTCGCCGTTAGCATGGTCAGCCTGCCACCAGCTTGGATTCACATTTTTCCTACTTTTTTTTTTCTCCACATAGTTGGTAAGCTGACCTTCAGAGCAGGACCACCAAGCTCCCTATGTAGCACCTGCTATTTGGGGAAACTCGAAGATCCAAAACTTCCTTTTTTCGTTGCCTGCTGGCCTCTGACTTAATTATGTGTGTGTTTGTGTCATCGATGCAGGAATCCAGGAGCTGGTCCCTACCACTCCAGTATACCAGCCCCAGTACAGCATTGGTAAGGTGAATAGTAAGATCAGTGATAAAATATGATCTGCTCTCAGGTCCTTGCAGATAACAAGCTAGTCACAAAAATAACTATCAGGTTAATAGACAGCACACACTAAAGGTAACATGTAACAACCAGGATGGATTCTGCATGTTTTCACTCTCACTTCGCACGCTGCTTACGTCGGGGTCCCCAAGCGGGAGGCCGTGGCCCACTAGGGGGCGTCAGCGAGCACTGTAGGGACGGCGCAATTACAGATGGGGGTGGCCAGTAGCCTACCTCAAATTTTTTTTGCATGACACAGTAGCAAGTAAGTAAAATTTATATATAGAGCGCCTTTCACAGACAGCAGTCACAAAGCGCTGAACAATGTGTGCGCTAAAAGGTCCAGAACAAATTGGTCGCCAGAGGGCAGATTAAGGCATAAGAGAAAGCTGATGTGGTAATGTGCAAAACACAAAAAGCAAACGATAAAAATGCGGATGATTGCGTACGTGAACAAATATACATACACACATATATACATACATGTATACATACACATATACATATATACGACACAATACAAAAATACACAAATATCCAGGAGTTAAAGAATTATGCCGTTTATATCGATTTACTTTAATTGTATGTTAAAATCATGGCTTTATTAAAGTGGAAACCAATAGCCTTCCTTCCTGGTTGTAAGCAGCATGAGAGCTGTGGTCATGACGTCACGCAGGATCCCAGAATTCACAGCTAAAATCAAACTGTTAGCGGCGTCTCACGGGCAAGCGGATGGGGGGAGAGGCGAGCAGTTATCGGGACTTGATTAATTTTTTTTAAACACTGTCAAAAATATTGTAATTTGAAATATTTGTTTTATTTTAAAACCTTAAAATGCGGGTCTCTTCAGTTATTAAGCGCATGTTTAATGGTTGACAGGCTTCTGATTTTAGAGTTTTTTTTCCCTTAACAGTAAACCCGCTGTTCTGAGAGCCCTGTCACAAACTGAGGTGTTGGTGGACATAGTGGAGTGAAACCTTGAGTCTTGTTCAAAATGAATGACATTTTTTGGCAGTGTAATCAAATTACGTTTATAATGGTAAACACTGGCAATTTTGTTATCATTGCAGAACGCAGATGAGAGAAACAATACCATAAACCGTGCAAGGGGATCCAAACATATTCCTGGACTCGGGGGCTCCTTAGATGATATAAGTTTGAGGACTACTGGCTTATGTGATATTGTCGCCATCTTGTGGCTACTGTCCGAAACACTAGGAAAATCTGTGCGGTGATCGGACTCTGTTCAGTCTGATCCCGCAACGTGCTCCCACTGTCTCGTCCCTTACAGGTGAGCAGTGTGGCTCTTACTGCCAGCCGTCCCAAGTCAAAGTCAAGATGAACCTGGAGACGTACTGTCTGAAAGACTATGGTGAGCACAGACATAACCAAACGCACATCAAAGTAATAGTACAGGAGTCATTCCCTTTTTTAAATGCACTATTTCTTTTAACTCCTCCGCACTGCTTCATCTTCACCTTAATGGTCAAATAGAAACATTTCCCTTGGTACCTTAACCTGCAGCCTTAATTTCTGCGTGATCATGTCCTTAAGTATCGTGTAAAATGGAGGATTAGTTTGATTACTGACCCCTGACCTATGACCCCAGTTCTGAAGGTTGAGGTCAGGGGCATGGAGCGATCAGGGCCCTGGTGGCAGTTCTCGGTGCTGGTCCAGTCCGTGTTCCGTCTGGGGGTGGCCTACATACGGCACGGCATTCAGGCTGTCTGGGTACCGGACCGGGACTTGGGCTGTGGCTGTCCCGCCCTCCAGGTGGGCAGAACCTTCCTGCTCGTCGGAGCGGAAGCCAGCAGTCACAACTGGGGACCAGAGGAGCGCCGCCTGGTGGCCGATCGCAGCACACTGGCCCTGCCTTGGAGGGAGCACTGGAATCCCAAGCTAAGGGGTTTCCGGGGTCAGGACAAGAGGGGCCATTGTCCTCCCAGACCACCGAGAAGAGCCACCCAGCCTCGCCCGGACCACACCCCTCCTCCCCCAACGCTGTCACCGTCCCGGCAGCTGACCCCCTCTCAGAGTACTGGCGCTGGGCCAGCGACATCACAGGTGGAGGAATCGGATCACGGGGCACAGCCCTCAGCTCAGCCTCAGACACAGACACCCCCCGCGAAGCCCATACCCCAGCAAGCTCCTGAGCCCTCCCCAAACATGCCCCTGGAACCCCGCCGCGAGTCAGACGAAAGGGGGGAGAACTGAGGTCACACTCGCAGTGAGCACGTTGGGGAGAGGACACGGCAGCAGCTGGAGGATCCAATCCCCTCCACACATCTGCAGGAAACCAGTGTCGAAGAGAACAAGCAATACACACACACTCACACACACGACTGCAGATGTGAGGTATGCCCAAGTCCAGCACCTCACCCGTAAGACACAGAGCCCGATGTTCTCATAAGTGGGTGGCGATTGAGCTGAAAATTATAAAGACTACCTATTTCTAACCAATGACAGACGGTCAGATGGTCCTCTCTGGGATTCAGTAACTGTTGCTAATCCTAGATGGACGAAGACCTGAACACCCTTGATGGACTCCACCAATCTGCCTCGAGAAGAATGGGAAAGTCTGCCGTTTACACGTGGTGGAGCCCCAATAATATTTACTGCAGAATGCTAATGATGTCCAAGACTGCAATGTATCTGTTCATGTAACATGTTTTCCAAGCAGGAGCTGGGAATTCCTGGTTGTTTGTCTAGAAAAGTTAGCTGATATAAAACAACAGTATGAAGCAATTTTTACTAATTTGAACTTGTTTTTCAAAATTAAATTCAGGGGACAAAGATTGCTCTCTTTAAGCATCTCAGTTATACTATTACCATACCTATGGTAGGTTGTGAATAATAATAAAAAAAAACACTTAGTCCTCTGACCCAGTGTTTCCTAAACTTTTTTTTTCTGCCACAGCACACGTTTCATAAAACGGCGTTTTTATTCTCTGGCTGGGCCGTTTGACAGGCTGTCTAATGCAGAGTAGGGCGAGATCCGTCGGCCCTGGTTTGTAGTTTGATTGGCGGCAATCAATCCAATCACAGTTCAGACCTATACTCCCGCCAAGCCAATCAGCAGCAGCCCCAGGATTTTATCGCTCTGACTTGCTCACAGGGAGTAGGCAGATACTGACCTAGAGTTTATGTTGGAAACATAAAAAAAAAATCCAGACATAAAAATCCAATTTGTCAAACTCAATATAATTTTAAATGCATTTGCGAATGTCTACCCCGGTTACACCCCCATCTGAAAATAAAAGGAAAGCGGAGCCCACAGGAATGACGGTTTATCCATGGGGTACCACCCGGACCGAGCCGCACCTGCTCCGTCTGTCCAGGAAGGACATGTCATTCCCAATCCGCACCGCCAGCCCCTAACAACTGATTGTTTGTAAGGGTGTTTGAGGCGACATCTCCCATCACAGGCAGCCCATTTATCACACATACTGTGGCAAACACACTATATAACTCACACGGACAGTTTTATTATTTCTCCGTTTATGCACGTCCGGGTTTTCCTGGCAGAAGCCGGACGCTGATGTCATTCGCGCAACCCTTAGTAAATGTGCCTTATAGCGCATCTATATACAGTGACAGCGCCGCGCGTACTGCGCGTACGCATGCGCGCACACAAAGACGCGCACGGTAGCAGCCGGCTGGGGATTAGCTCTGACACGACCGGCGTAAACACCTCCCGCCAGGAGATGCCAGCTTTACTGCCTGGCCGGGGGCGACTTTTACGAGACGGGAGACTGCGGAGCCAAGGGTCAACGAGCCGCGTGGATCCGTGCTGCCGCGGGGGCGCGCTTAAAGCCGCCGGTGCGCGCAGGGTCCGTGCGATCGGCCGCACGAACGCGCGTTTCTGGTGCCCTTTCCCCTGCACCGACACAAATAGCCACTGCAAAGCGGAACAGAAAAGACCGTCTTCACACCCCCCCGGGTAAAAGGCGGACACCGCTGCCACCCGGCCCAGCATGCCTTGCAGCTGCGGTGCAACCCGACACCCTTATCGCCCTTAATTAAGGCTCCTCTCCTTCCCCCGCGGTTTGCGCAATCATCCGGTGCAATTCAAATGGGAAATTAAAGGCAAGTCATGTTAAGTTTTTTAATATATAGGCTATTAACACACAGGAAGAGAAATAACCAGTTGAACATGTGCACAGAAATGTATCGCTCAGTATCCAAATTGTAATGAAAGTTTCTGTTCCTAATATTGTTATATGCTTACACACAATCTACGTTTTATTAGCAATGGTCATTTATGGCACAGGGATTAAAAAACGGGCTGTTGTTGTGTTCGTGGGTTTGCGGTCAGTCTGGGCTGGGAGTCCGGCGGCGCTCCGGGCTCTCCTCCTTCCCAGTCGGGA
>JAODKN010000002.1:24491046-24501770 GCA_026774425.1 Petrocephalus zakoni
TATAGGTTAATAGGGTATGTATTTTCGCTAGAGGAAACAGCTGGTGTGACGATGTAACACAGCGAATATTTTGACATTTTTGTAAACTGTATTTATGAAAAAGGACTGCACTGATGCAGATATAACAATTTATCGAAACACACACCTTGGCTTAATCCTCGCTCTGTGATGCTTCAGTTGAAGACCGCGCTGAAAGACGGGGCGGAGCCGAAGTCTGCCGCCGTTTTCATGTGAAATTTAAAGGGGACGTGGGCGATCACAAATCACAAATTCCAGCAGAATGGTGGGCACAAATTTTTACGGAGAATTTTTAGGGGGGCTGAATGCAAATGTTAGGGGGGCTAAAGCCCCCCTAAGAATGGCCTAGCGATGCCCATGGACTAAGGTACTTTCAGGAATTTAGTCGTGGTTGCCAGGGTGTAGAACCAATAGTTTTAGTATTTTTGTTTTTCTCAATTCATTATAGCACGGCACCATTAAGTGCCGTTAAGGGCTTTCCTGTTAATGGCTTTCCTGATTCCTTGGTCCACTTATTTTTTCAATCCAATTCGACACATATAGAGTATGAAGTGGAAAGCGAACTTGGAACTGCGCATCTATGAAGCAACAGCGGTCCTGCGGAGCTGCTGGAATTATGCAATTTTACCAATAACCCATTAGGGGTCAGTACAACCACACATAATAATCTATTTTCACATTCCCTGTGTCACGCCATGCCCGTCCGATCCTCCTGTGTGCCACGCCCCCTCGTACTACTCGTGTGAATTCCTGCGTTTCCCAGTTGTTTCTCGTTCGTGTCATTAGTGCTATGTATTTAAGACCGCGTTAGAGTTCGTTTCCCCAGTCTGGCCATTGCCGTCATTACGCTGTCTTGTGGTGGTCCCTGCTCTTGTCTGCAATAAATCCTTGTCATCTTCATCTTCTGGGCTCCTGATCATGCTTCCCCGCTCAGCACCCGGCACCCATCGTGACACCTTGTTTTACATCTGGTGGTAAATTCATTCTTATGACCAAATCTGGTGGCCAAGATACTTAACACATATTTTCACTTTCAAGAAGAAAAAAATAAACAGTGCTTTACCAAGTGTTTGCATCTGCGCATAATGTACACCTGGTCTCAAAGAATAAAATTTTATATTCACCACGAACATTTTTTTTTCTTTTAAATTATATCCATAATCACCGTATTATTAAAAGTACAGTACTACATTCTTTAAAAAATGGCCTATTATTTTACCAGTATAACCACACGGGGTCTCCACAACCACACATTGTATTCAACAGTCTTTTCATTCACTTAATTCAAATTCAAATTCTCATTTTATTTGTCACATACCCAATCATACATAGTACGACATGCTGTGAAATGTATTTGCAGTTTCTGACCAATTAAGAATTACAAAAATAAAAGATAAAGAAATTTAAGATGATAAAACTGAAATGTAATATAAAATGTAAATATATAAAATTCTAATTTTTCATTACTCAGGGGAACTGGGGTATCAGTCCTACACTCTTTGTCACTACGTCAATATTGAAATGAGCTTTTGCAAGGGTGCTGTTGAGACTGTTCCTTTTCGATAAATAATTAGAATAAGCCCAGATGCTTTGTCACTGGCTGATTTTACATGAGCAACCATCATACTTATGTTTCATTTAGGCATCATCCTTGCAGCTGAGACAGTAGTCTAAGAAGCCCGCCATCTCACAGAGACTGGGACAACTGGGGGGATGTCGTGAGGTCCCAGCTAAAGTCCCTTTGTACCATGTGCGGGAAATATGCGTGATGGGCAGAAATGTGACCCACATCACTGTCTTCAAGGCTATTAGCTTATGCTACAGACACATCAGTACCTATATCCTTTGAAATATAATATAAAACTACAAATCTGTATCGCAATGCTAGATATACAAGGCTTATATTATTCAAAATGTGCATCCAATTAAAAGAGAAATGTGACTCATAATGATTCTTCTAACTGCATATTGTAATGACTAAAGTTTAAGAACTGCCCATCACTAATTTCAATACTCTGTGGCTCAACAGACAGAGTAAAAAGTGCATCACACCATTAAGGCTCTATGCTCTACGTTTAAGTTTAAATAGTTATGCTGAATCATTATAGATCTGAAAAAGAAAACTCTTTAAATTAGTTTGAGGTTAGAACAAGATAATACTGAAGCCAGGCAGTGGGCCTAAGGTCAAACACAATTTCAAATGACAAGAAACACAATTTGTACTGCAAACTACAAGAAAGGCATCAAAGCAATTAGATGTGTAAATAATCATCCAAGTAATTGTCATGACTTGAGAGACAAAGGACTCGAGGGCAGGCGTCGGAGCGAAAGCATTTATTGAACTTAAAGAGAATCTGGAAACAAACTGGACCACGAGGAATCAAAACCAGGCGGGCTGCCAACCAGACAACAGGTTTTGACATCAATGTGTGTCTGAAGATTAATATGAGTTTAATATATTTATTGTACTTACGTAATATGGGGGATATTTTTGTATACGTGCTTGGGAAGCACGTATATATGGAACTAACGAGGGAGCTAATGAGAGGCAGCTGGGAGTGATTAACAGGAGGGTTAGGACGGGAAGGTAAGATAAACGTGGAACAGGCGTGCTCGTTAGGGTCATGCTAGGAAGGCGACAGCAGGGTCAGGTGGACATGGCGGGCAGGACGTGACAGTAATAACATCTTCCGCAGAAATAAATTTCATTCATATGCGAAGGCAAACTTATTAGATGACACTTTAATTTATTAAAGTTATTAAACTGTCCATTCAAGGTATAAACGGTCTAAAAACGAAATCGCAATTTGTCTAATACGATTGTTTAGCGCATACATGTTTGTGTGTATATATTAATATCCAAACATAAATATACTGTAGCCCCATATTACGTAAGTACAATAAATATATTAAACTCATATTAATCTTCAGACACACCTGGAGACTTTTAATATTGAATATTAATCCAGCAGCACCCTTAATAGAGAGTATTAATGTACGATTTGGAATTAGAGACAATCAAAAAGAATGTTAATGAGTTTCCGTAGTAATAAGTGCCTAATTTATGAGTCTGGCGCCTTGCATATTGCACTTGGGTTAGATATCAGACCCAGACAGTGTCATCAATTTTTTTAAGGAGGGTGTTGTCAGTCATTCCGATAGAGCAGCATTCACAGCATAGAGGAAGCTGTCAGCACAGTGTTTAACAAGAAGTAAGCCGTGTAGGAAGGACTCACCGCGGAGTATACTGCTTCAACGATTATATAAGTGATCTAAGCCAATTAACTGTAAGCAGCAATCGAATAAGCGTGGAAAAGTACAACAGTATTAATTAGGATGTGAGAAGATTTTTGTGGACATTTTGTGGAAATTCAAGTATGGCCAATTTGAAATGCGACGGCATTTGAAACTACAAGGCACTTGAAACTACAGCAAAGAAGTGGTAATATGGAGAAAAATACGACAAATGACACAATCAATTACTACCCCGATATACGCGTGTACGCATCGGGAGTATGTTTCGTAATAATGTTGTTTTTCAACGTCATAATAAACTGGACTATAATGCGCGAGGAGCGGCTCCGGGGGCACGCGCGCTTCGTCCTCATCTTCCACCTCCTGTTTTCGGCGCTGGTCTATTTTGCAGTCTGCTCTGCCTTCTACCTGCAGATCTACCTTCAGTTGGAAACCTCCAGCTCTGCCTGCAGGACCGTTATAACCTTTCTGGTCTCCAGCGCGTCCAACATCCTGCTCACGCTTACCGCCATGGCCCTGGACCGCTACTACGCCGTGTGCTTCCCGCTGAAGTACAGCTCCACATGCTCGTGGCAGTGGCCGTGGCTCACCGGACTGTTGACTTGGGGTCTGGCCTTGATCATCCCCCTGAGTCTATTCTTTAAATTAGATGATGCCACGAATGGTCGTTGCGACCGGCTGCAGCTAAGGAAGGGCGAGATTCACAAAATACTTTTAATATCCATTTGCCTAGCTGTGATCATCTTCAGCTACATCAGAACTTTTCAAGAGAGCCGGCGCCTCGGAGTACTGAACCGGCGCAACAGCGTCGCTTGCAGAACGATCGCCCTGCACGGCACCCAGCTGGCTGTATATCTGCTGCCAAACTTTGTCAACTTCTTCCTGCACAGCCTGGAGAAATACGAGCACCTGGGACGCCAGGACAAAGAGCTGTACGGGGTGGTGATCTTCGCCTTCTGCAGCCTGGCGCAGTGCATCGCCCCCATCGTCTACGGGCTGCGTAACGACGAGCTGCTGGAAGACATGCATCGGCGGTTCCCTCAGCTGTCCTGCAACCTGAAGAGCCTGGTGGAATGGACCATGCGGAGCACGCGGGAGCGCATGCAGCCCCATGCACGGTAAGCGCGCCTAGGCTGCATGGGTGCACAGACGCTGCAGGAGGGGAAAAGAATATGCTACATCCCTGTCTTAAGGAAAAAATGCTACGAAATCGAATAAACGACAATATCTATAAGTAGTCACATTGCTCCTACAGAGTCGCTTCACTAGTGAAAACGCGGTGCGAAAGTACCTAGGAGAAACCAGATTATCATTTTTCATTCAGCATCGTCTTATTACTAGTTTCCTTGTCGCCTGGTATTTTCAGACATTATAGAAGATTCCGTTTATGACTCTGCTGCATTCTACAGGAGCACTTTTATTTGGTTTTCGTTTGAGCCAGCAGTTTACTGGGCAAGTCGCGCGGGAAACCCGTAATCACAGGTGTCCTTATGCGTATTGACACAATAGCTGTGTAAATAACCAACGGGTAACTAAAATAAGACCAGGAAGCCTTCCTGGCAAAACGTGCACCAGAAGGCAGTGGCATCGTGTTGGTTATGCAGAGATACTCACTGGAGCCACTGTAAACATTAACAGGCTCATGTTTGTTTCAGGGAAAAGGCCATCGCTTCCGAGACTCTCATCTCGATACCACCGCCTGTAACACCAGTGTGACTGGAAAAGCAGCATACGAAGAAGTGGGGGAGAGACAAGACAGCGTGATGCTGCCGTCCCGGGTGGTAGGATGTATGCCAGAGGGTGCAGATCCTGACCGCCCGGCAGACCCGTGCCCCAAGCGGAGGATGCCGCTGGCACCTCGGAGGACCCGCTGTCCCGGCCGAGATGACCCAGTCAGAATGGGGTGACCGGGACCTGGACCCGTTCATGGAGTTTTCTCCGCAGTTGAGGACATGGGGAGTTATACTGCATGACTCCTTCGACCCTTGGATGGACAACTGGATGTAGCCTGTTATTACCAACCAACCAAAACACAAAACCAGAAATGAAATTATGTGAAATATTACCTACTATTCCACGGACATGACAAAATCATCCTGAGACCTTTCCCACATCTATGGATAACTACATACTTAAGTCTGTATATGTTGGAATACATTTATTTTTGTGAATATCACTATGTTTCATTATATTTATACTGTGAATTTTTTTGTATTTACTATTACAATAAAATGTCTTTAGTACAGTTATCCAAAATAGTTATACATCACTTTGTCATTTTCAGCCTGAGAATCCAACTGCGCAGACCCACAGAAGGACCCGGTACAGCTGCACCAGCTGCATCTCGAGTAGAAAGTATTGGGATATTTCAGATCCTGCAATCATATTTGGTTTAGGTATTAAAAGATACAGAGGCTGCCATTGCTGGTAATCATAGAAGGAAATGGTTATATAACGACAATTATTAACAAAAAAAACATTCAGATTGCTTACTGGGGATGTTCCCTGAAGGCAGTATATCACATGACTTGTGATAATCGAAAATGTCTCAGTTCACGGTGGTTTTATCTGAGCTAATCTGCAGATGCTATTGCACTGCTGGATTTAGCTTTTCGCATCGGGTATCGCATTTCCGGGAACTACACGGGAGCCTTCTCTCACACGACACACGTTTCCACCGTCAGGCCTGCCACCTGCAGCTTGCCAGCAGCCAGTCGACTGTTTTAGGCCATGTGTGAGTGAGATGCAGTGCCGTGCCTGAAATCATTCTGCAATACTCTCTGGTTCACAGACACACTAAATGGAAAAGTGGCCATTCCGAAAAAAATAACACGACGAATGTTATTAATATGAATATTATTAATATTAATATGAATGTTATTAATATTAAGAATGGATTATGTCTGTGTGTGTTTCTCACAGAAATCGCAGTTTTTCTCGGTCACAAAAGCTGCCCCTGGGTTTTTTTTCTTCTCTTGCGTATAAGATAGACAGGAGGGTGAATCAGGAGCAATGAAACCCAAAGATTACCGTAGACAGCCCCCCCACTCCCCCCGCGCACTGGCTCTGCTGCAGCTCATCCTCGGATGGACGGTATTTTATAAGCAAGCATGCGGGGTTAAGGATATGCAACAAAAAAAATGAAGTTTGTCAGGGTAAGGTGGGGGGGGCACTTGTCAAGGTAAGGTGCAGGGGGGGGCAAGGAGAAATGAAACTTTGCATACCAAGTGACATTTTTAGTTAGTTACAAACTGAATGCGATCCTGGACTGAGACGGCCATTGTGCTGTGAGACACCTCCATGACAGACTGTAGCTCCGAAGTCAGTTTTCGCCCCTATTAACATGGAGGTGGAATAAATTATAGGGCTTCCCGACTGACTACAGGATGCGTGCTTAATGTCCCATATTGTGACATCGACACAGAAGTGACATTCCCATAATGTGAGATGGACCCAGGGGACACCCAGTGCTTTTTAATGTGAGATGAGCACTGAGAACACTTCATGCCAGTTTCGTGTTCTTACATGCGAGACACAAACACTGTACTTGCACCATCATGCGGGAAGTTCCCAGCATCTCAGAACAAGAGCATCCAAAACTTCACGTGAACCTGGCGTTCTCTGAATAAATGCTGCATTCATTTCAGTTTGGTTGTAGCGCCTTGTGCATTTTTCATGTATTAAAAGTCTCAGGTGTCGGGTATCAAGACAGCTGTTCATCAT
Organism: Petrocephalus zakoni; assembly: GCA_026774425.1. Lineage (NCBI taxonomy): Eukaryota > Metazoa > Chordata > Actinopteri > Osteoglossiformes > Mormyridae > Petrocephalus > Petrocephalus zakoni. Next base: position 24,498,043 of record JAODKN010000002.1, read on the forward strand.
TTTGCGAGGTGCACCTGCTGTATCGCGCTACATTTGACCTACGGATTGATCCTGATAAAACTATGTGTTTTGTTTACTATACAGATACGGAGGATGGGAAACAGGAACATGGGAGCGGGGGAAACAGCAGCATTTCGGGTGAGATAACGGCCCATTGTTGAATGAGGCAGAACTTTAATAAGGTGCATTTTATTCAGTCTCTGCAGCTGAAAATGTTTCATATCCCACCAAACACAAACGCAGCAAAAACTAAAAAAAAAAATCTCTGAACAGGCCTTAGTCAAGCGGGGGATTTGCCAGCTGCCGCGGAGTTATCGAGAAACAGCCCCATTTGCCATTTGCTTTTGCAGCACGCTCTTTGGGCGCATTAAGCAGCAGGGAAATTCTGAAGGCTGCATAACGAACCACAGCTCCGCACTTCCTGCTTCAGCAGCAGTAAACACGGCCGAGCTCGGCGCACTTCGCAGCGGAAGGGAGGATGACCGCCGAGGACTGTGCCAGTAATAGTTACAGAAGTCACGCGGGAGGGGGCCGCCAACGGCATGGGAAATAAAACGAAAGCTTCACGTCCCTCTAGCCGTATTTTCATTAACGCAGCATTATTAAGTGCTCTGTCTGCTACATGCGAAAAATGCAGGGCCCTGCTGGGACTTCTGCTCCGTTTACAGAGTGACAATGAGAGCAACCACCTACACACCGCTCCAGTTAGACCTTTATTCCTGCCCTCTGTCAACGGCAACATTACCCAAGTATTAACCAAAATCCTCTGCTCTATCTGCGTCCTATGATTCAATCTGCCCTCAGGGCAGTATGTGTTATACATTAGCCTCCGAACCCGTGTCCACCTGGGGCAGTGAACTTGGCACCCGAGATACCACCGTGGCGATTTTGAGGAAGGAGGTACAGCCAGTATGGGTGACACTCAACATAGTAAGCACTGCTGACCACACGCTAGTGGTGCAATGCTTCATTTTCACTGAATCATAGAAACCAGCTTCGTTGTTTTGATTGTTGGTTTGTTTGTTAAATGGTCCATCCTTTTCATCTTCTTATGTTGGTCAGTTTTGGAGGGATGATGGTGGGAGGGGGCTGGAGTTATTCCACGCAACACGCGACACAAGGCTGGACTACACCACAGGACACATGCATGTACAGATTCAAGACACCACAGATAATTTAGAATCCTCAGCCTAATTGTATTGTAATGTACTTTGCCAGGTAACCAGAGCAGGCAGAGGAAACCCCAATCCTGGAAAGTAGTGTTACCCACCCAGGTCCGTGGCGACCCACAGACAGTCCACATTTTCGCTCCCTCCCAGACAGTCCACATTTTTGCTCCCTCCTAGCTCCCAGTAGGTAGAGAGCTGGGAGAGAGCAAAAACATGGACTGTCTGTAGGTCCCTGAGGACAGGATTTGGAAACACTGCTATAAGTATACAGAATGAAAATGAATGAATGAAAAATATTTCCTGGTGTAGCTTATTGGGCTGGTATCTCAGGATAGATCTATAAGCACAGATATGCATGCTGTTTCCTCAGGCAGTGTCCATGATACTTAAACGGGCAAACTGGGAGATGTTTCGAAAACACAACACGGCAATACATGAAAAACCAGTGCAACCAGCTTATAACCATAGGATAAGCACACTTGGGGGCATAACATTAGATGCACCTAACCTGCTTTACATTTCCATTTGTGTGGCGAGCGCACAAGAAGAATGCTTTATTTAAACAGGTTAGTTTACTGTCAGATGGGTAACGTGTGGCGTACGTGATGAGGAAGTATCAGATGATACACACCCACACATTATACCCAAAGTATTTCTGTATGTGTATGTCCAAAAGCAGTGTAGCGGTCTTACCTGCAGCTAAATTGGTTATCCTAACCAGAGCCAACTGGTATAATTTCACAGTAAAATTAGCACTAACAACCTAGTTTAACTGGTTTAACACTGTAACATTGAAGAGGCTGGTGTGCTTGTAATCGGGAGGTTGCCAGTTAAAGTCCCAGAACAATGTCACCGTTAAGCCCCTGCACAAGGCCCCTAACCCCAGCTATCAAGGAAACCCAATTTTGGTAAAAGTATCTGCAGATGGCCTTCTGAGACTTATAGATCTGCCTGGAGGGTATGGACTGTTGGGTCTGGGAGTCCTCCATGGCCTTCTCATGGGCTAAAGAAAAGGCAGAACGGGACGGAAGAGGGATGTAAATTTAGAAAGAGGAAGGCAACAGTACCCAGGAAAGAATGATGATGAATGTTGATAGAAAGAAACATCCATCTTATTTAGCACACTCTTTTGTCCAAAGTGACAGGCAAGTTTGGCAAATAGCATATTACCAGAGGTGTCAATTTCAGGTCCAGAAAGTAAAAATCCAGACCAGGAATTTGTTTCAACCAATCAGTTGCGCATAAAGACCGACAGTCACAGAGTGCTCAACTAGTTGGTTGAAACAAATTCATGGTCTGGATTGTTACTTTCTGGACCTGAAATTGACACCTCTGCATATTACAAACATACCTGCTGTCAGTGAGTGGTGTAGGCATTGGTGCTGCTATGCTGGGCTTCCGGTGACTGCCCAGCTACATATGTAAGCGCTGTTGGAGCAGCAGCCATACAACAAGTTCTAAGAAAGCATGAACCTAAGGAGACTAATATCCAATCAGCAAAACCATGGAGCCATGAAGGAAAAAGGCAAACGCAGGAACGAGGGGGGGGAGCAGGAAGGAGAGAGGGAGGGAAGGCAGTGGGTGGGACAAGGAGAGCATAGACCAAAACGTCTTAGATTTTATTACAGCCCCCCCGATAGGTGATATTCGGCAGGCCCCTATATCTCCTTGGGATGTACCTACCGTGCACATCTGCGCCATGTTACACACAACGTCATGTGCTAGCGGCTGAAAGCTACGGACCGAGATGCACCAGGGACAAGGACAGTCAGGCGACCGTTGGCGGTCTCCATCTGGCAGGGGAAAAGAGAGGAACGGAAGAAGGGGCTGGCAAACGAGTGCAGAAAGTGAGGGAGAGTGCAGGTGTGCGGTGGCTGTGTGTCAGCGCGAGCCGCATCTGGACGGGACATCGTGTACATCACATACAAACCACCCGTGCAAACCAGCCGTGCCATCAGACGGCATCCTCAGCGGGGGCCGCACACTTGAAACGCAACGGCTGGTTTCACTTCCATTCACAACTCGACAGCAACATCTATAGTCGCACGCAGCAGCAGGCTCAAAGTCAGAATCGACTGAACTCACCTAATGCATCACCGTCAACAGAAAAGCGATGCTAACAACAACAACGGCACCCAGTAACACCCACAAATAAATAACGGTCGGCACGTATCAAACGCAGAAAACTATTTGACGACTGGCGGCAGGAGAAGTCAATGCCAGCCCTCCTATCTGCCCACAGAACCGATAGCATAAGTCTGTGGTATTAGCTGGTTACATGCTGTCACACTTTCTCCAGTTACAAGATAAATACTCTATATGAGATAATACTGCAAACGAGACTCCACTTCAGGATGCTATGCATGTATACTGCCTACTTTGCCTACACTTTTCGTGCGTTCCTTTACCCTTGGGAGGTCGGAATCCGAGTCAGATTCCGAGCCTCGAGGCCGGAAGTGACGACATGCGCGCTCCCGTGTCCCGAAAATCCGAGACAAAAGCTCGGGCAGCCCAGAGTGCCCCAAGTTTCGGATTCAAGATGGCTGCCCAGTGCAAAGA
>JAODKN010000002.1:24581939-24595249 GCA_026774425.1 Petrocephalus zakoni
GTGGCAGTGTAGAGCGGTGCTGCTCTGGCCCAGCCCTGGAGCAATGGCAGCATATGAGTGTGACTTGAGTCCGGAAGCAGAGCTACCTTGGCCACTTTGGCAGGAAACCTCAGCAAGCAGCAGTGAAAGGCCTCAACAGGAAATGGCGAAAGGAGGCAGAAAATAACACTGGGGGTTGGGGGAGGGGCCAGCACCATTAAACCTGCCGGGCTATCGTCAGGTCGGCAGATTAAAGGGGAGGGGTCCGCTTCCTGCGTCCTGTTTCCCTCTGGGACGTCCTGGCAGATATTCTATGGTACCTGAACCCTGTGCTGCACAGCCCCCTGCCCCCCGCCCCCACAGCCCTTCAGTTAATCTTCCCATGTCCTCCATGCCTCAGTCTGTCGCTGGCGTGTGGCCAGGTAGCCTGAGACGCGGTGAGATGGCGCTGTTAGTGCGAGCGGCCGCAGGACCGCCGGCTTCCCACTCTTTCCTTCTCAGCTCCTTTTCTCAGCCTGTTTTTCATGTTTTTTTTTTTTGTCCTCCACTGGCTGACACGCTTGGTTCCATTATACCCGCATTCCCACAATGCACCTCTCCTCTGGCAGCATGTTCAGCTGGTACTGAATTCTGCACGAGAGAAGAGAGACATGGAGCAGAGGCACACTGCCATCAAAACCAAGGTGGGCTTCCTCCGCTGGGAGGGGGTGGGAAATTCAAGGGTCTGGGCAGCACATGCTCTCGGCCCCATCCCAGCTGAGCGATGACCCACCTGTCCCTTCACCTGCCCGCAGGACGTGTCCTACGACGACTCTGTGGCCGACTTCAGCCCGGACGCCGCCACTGGGATCGTCATGGAGGGCTACCTCTACAAGAGGGCCAGTAACGCCTTCAAAACCTGGAGCAGGTCCTGCACGGTCACCCTCGCTCTTCCGCGCTGAGGCCTGTCTTCTCTAGCCCTCTCTAGCTTCCAGCCATATTTGTAGTTTTTCTTCTGGTTTTACTTTAGGTTTTTCCGAAGTGAAGACCAGTCAACTTTATTGTCATTTCACACACAAGAAGCAAAATTTCATTTATGTAGCGCATCAGCCAACTGGAACAAAGAACAATAACCATTTAACAATAAATACTGGATTAAAAAAAACATCAATGCATGAAAGTACAGAACAATAACTCCTTTCAGTAGTGCATGTAACCGTAGCTGTAAGCCGGTTCATGTAGACTGTAGGTATTCATATAGGCTGAATATGTATTTTATAGTATTGTACGATCCTTTGGGGATCAGTGAAGTCTTAATCTTAATTGGCGCGTGTCCTTGTGTTGAATCCGGCCACCCAAAGGATGAGTCGGGATCATCGATACGCACTTCAAGAGAGAGACTCTTGCTGGAAATATGAATTCCTTTATTCACCAAGTAATTCAAAGAAGAGAAACAATATCATATTGTGCAGTTGTGGTCAAACATTTGTATGTATTCCCCACCGCCCTCCCTAGGTACTCCGACCAAAAACCCACACCTCTTCCCTTTTAATGTATATACCCTCGTGTGAAACCCTGAAAGCGAAACTGTACACAATACACTCGACTTAGCGTTACCAGTGAACCGACCTGCCACAAACAAAACACAGTGACATTTTATTGCACGCTGATTCGATGGCTCCTGCACTGCAATTTTAGTCTTAATTCTAAGATGCCGAAGAAGCTAAAAGCTTCCTCTGAGCCTCTTGCTCGGCCTCTCCAGTTCTCCATCTCTCTCGATTCACGTGGCCAGTTCATATCAGTATAACACAATACAATTGCAAAGCGGAATCATCCATCTTACATCTGCAGATCCTGCTCAGGATTGCCAGGTCAAAATGATAAATATGTAACTACAAATATGTACGAAGGCTGATGTGTTCACTGAAATGGGCAGACATTACGGCCATGTGCTCCCCAGCTATTAATGCCACCCCTTTTGCCGGCTGTCACAATTGGACAGCAGTGGGGTGTTGTGTCCCTCCCCCAAAACGACAGCCAGTATGCCCCTGTCTCACATCATCTCCCTCCACCCCCTTCACTTCTGTACCATTCTGCAGACAACTGTGGAGCCAAAATATATGTAAATTATATGTTATGACAGCACATATATTCCTCTTGGCAGGAGTTATGGAAACAGCACAAATGGCATATCATTATGTGTTTAAGTGACACGTGACGTTGTTATTTACTTGACTGCTTGATGGAGTCACAGTTTCCTCTGACTGGACAGAAATGGGTTTTTCCCCGAAAGCTTTCAGTTTGTCTCCTGCTCTGCTAGGCGGCTCGAACCCGACCCCGGGTGCCATGCTACCGCTTTGTGCCTCCAGCTGTTGCTTCACTCCCCTTTCACCCCTTCTATTCACTGTTCAGACGGTGGTTCTCCATACAGAAGAATCAGCTGGTTTACCAGAAGAAGTTCAAGGTGAGTAAAGCAGGCTAACCGTGCTGTGCACTCCGACATACATGGCACTGACTGAGCCCCGGACTGACCCCCCCCCCCCCCCAGGACCAGCCCACGGTGGTGGTAGAGGACTTGCGGCTTTGTACCGTGAAGCCATGTCCAGACCATGAGCGCCGGTTCTGTTTTGAAGTCGTCTCCCCGTCCAAGTGAGTCTAAGGGTTTAGTGCCAGTTCCAGTTCGGAACCTCATCAGTGGCCGTGTAAGTGACAGTTGATAAAGACATACCTGTCCGTAGTAACCCCTATGGTGTGTGTGTGTGTCTGTCTGTCTGTCTGTGTATCTCTCTGTCTCTGTGTGTGTCTGTGGGATTCACCATGTTGTGTGTGTGGATCTGTGTCTGTATGTATGTATGTGTGTGTGTGTGTGTGTGTGTGTGTGTGTGTGTCTGTATGTGTGGCTGTGTATGTGTGTGTGTGTGTGTGTAGGAGCTGTCTGCTCCAGGCTGACTCTGAGCAGCAGCAGCAGGGTTGGATGAGCGCCGTACAGAACAGCATTGCATCGGCCTTCCAGGACCACAGGGAGGACACGCTCAGCCCGGTGAGGCCTGTCACACACACACGCACACACACACGCGCGCGCGTGGCTGCATTCCAGCCGGGCCCCCGCTCCCTCTGCCCTCTCCTCTACCCCCTACTCCTCTCTCGCAGAGGGGGCTGGAGCGGACTTGGTCGCTGTCAGCTGGCAGCGGGGTAGTGCCAGAGCAGCCCAACGCAGGACGGGGGGCACTGGAGGAGGTGCAAAAGATTTCAGGCAATGGACAGTGCTGTGACTGCGGGGAGCTGGGTCCCGACTGGGCCTCCATTAACCTGGGCATCACCCTCTGCATCGTCTGCTCGGGCATTCACAGGTAAAGGCCCCACCACAAATCAGGACTCCTAAATGTCAGCGCTTACACATAGAGCACCACCCCCTCGCGAGTCTGATTGGTCGGCACAAACACACATAGCCCCGCCCCTAGTGATTACGACAATTCTAATTGCTCAGTAAATACATGCATAACTCTCCACCCACAATAATATATCCTCCGTACACCAGCTTTACTTAGATATTGCACGGTACACACTTGGCATTAGTGTGTGTGTGTGTGTCTGTGTGTGTGTGTGTGTGTCTGTGTGTGTGTGTGTGTGTGTGTGTGTGTGTGTGTACTTGATCAGTCATTCTCCACACAGTATAAATGTAATTCCAGCAGTGTACAGCTGAGTGATTGAGGCTTGGTTGCTTTCCTCCCTCTGTGGCTGACAGGAGTCTGGGTGTCCATTTCTCCAAAGTGCGCTCTCTTACCCTGGACTCCTGGGAGCCTGAGCTGGTCAGGGTAAGTGGGTCACACACACAAACACATGCAATTTTTTTTCAATGGCTAAAACATTAGTAACATAATTATATCACACCCACGTGCTGAGCATTTTCGGGGTATTGTAAAATGTAACATGGATTCAAAGTATTAAGGATTTACTGGCATTTGCAAGGCTTTTCTGAGATTTTATGCCGTTAGGAAACCGTGCGTTCCAACCAAAGATTAATGTTATTACGTTATTAAGGTTATACTTCCATTGTTATTAGGTAAAACCATGGATACGTTCCTGGATTTGTCATATTCCAGTAAAATCAGTTTTCTTCTCTCTCCTGTGTGCAATTATAGCCAGAGTTTGGGAGTTTTCCCCAGAGTTTTCTGTTGGGTACAGACAACCTGATTGGTTCTTACTGGGCTTTCCCACAGACAGTGGCCATTTAATTGGTTCTTGTTGGGCTTCCCCACAGACAATGGCCATTTGATTGGTTCTTATTGGGCTTCCCCACAGACAGTGGCCATTTGATTGGTTCTTAGTGGGCTTCCCCACAGACAATGGCCATTTGATTAGTTCTTAGTGGGTGCTCTAACCGTGCCCCTCCCCACTCTCTGACAGTTGATGTGTGAGCTGGGAAACACGGCCATCAACAGGATCTACGAGGCTCGCATCGACGAGATCACCATCAAGAAGCCCCACCCCACCAGCCCCAGGTGGACATCGCCGGCCAATAGCCACGCTGTTATTATTTATGTCCCGCCTTCTATATGGAGCTAATAGACCTAGTGCTTCTGTTTTTCTTTGTTTGCTGATTTTACTTGCTTACACAAGGCTTCTATTTATAAACTTGTGCAGCTGGAAGTTTCATGGGGGGATTTCTCAAATACAGCACAGGGGCCCTGCCCTGGGGCTTAGATAAGTAACCACTGGGTTTTCAGTCCGGCTCTTTGACCGCCCCCCCGACCCTCACTTCCCGGCTGCCCTGCATCCCAGGGATTGTTAGGAATGCTGGAAATGACTGACTGCAGCTCACTTTACTGAGATGTGATGGGATGAACATTTCGGGATACCAGAATATCTGAGCTGTTATCAACAAAGCCGGTTTAATCTATCTTCAGAGCAGAAACCCAGCAGTGGAAAATGGCTCTTCGTTTCCCCCTGGTGTTTGAGAGGCGGCAGTGCATGCTGCCTTGATTCTTGGGTTTTTACACCTTGTCTCCAGAAGTTATTTTGAACACAGCTATATTTGTGACAGTGTCATTTAGATGTCAAACTTCTGTCACCAAAGTTTCCTGATCTATTTTTTGAATTCCATTTTTATCCTGCTCTGCTGTGCACCAATCAGGAAGCTGCACTGCCAGAATTTGCTGATGTGTCGTTCCTGAACCCTTTCCTCCGGAAACAAGGCGCACGGATGCATGGTTCCATGATAATTTATTTATTTAATGCCAGCTATAAGCAAATGCAGGCTGTCTTGGTGTGTTTTACCCACGTAACTGCAACAGGTCATCGTTGAACATGAAACAACAAAGACATTTATTACTGTTGCTTTTTGTGGCTTCAGCAATCAGGTTGTGACCTCCTGCTGTGTGTCACCTTCCTTCTGTAGGCAGGACAAAGAGGCGTGGATCCGATCCAAGTACGTGGAGAAGAAGTTCATCCAGAAGCTTCCGGAGACGGGCCGGGTGGCGCCGCTGCGCCGCTCTAGTGCCAGACGCAACCGGACCACCAGCACCACGCAGGAGAGGCCCGGTGGGCGCCCCGCCCTCAAGCCCAAGCCAAACCGCGCCACCCTGCCACGGCTAATGGGTACGGCTCACGAGCGCACAGGGGTAGCCACCGAAGGCGCGGCTATCAGCTAGGGCAGCCACACAAATGCCAGGGAAGGGTGCCTCAGAGATCGATCGTTCGCGACCACTCATGCCGACTAGAAACCCGGGGCCTGCAAAGCCCTGAGGGCCCCTGCTCTGCTAGCTAACTGCAGGAATGTCATGTGGCCTCCCCAGGTGTGACTCTGAGTGACCTTGGACATAAGAACAGCACTGGCAACCACAAAGGTAAGGAGCAGAGTCCTTCAGGAAGCGGGACCAGCTGTGTTCAGGTTGCACATCAGTTACCATCACGGTGTGAGTGTGATCGTGGCACTGAATGAGCGTGTATGTGTGGGTTATGCCCGTAGAAATGAATGGGGAGTCCCCACAAATATATGAATACAAACTTGGATATGTGTGTGCGTGCATGTGTGAGAGACTTGGCCTTGTAATGTAGTAGAACCTTCCAGAAGCCTACCCAAAATGCACTGGGCTTTCCCAGAAGCACCTAGAAGCTTCAGGTGGCACGAGACCCCAGCAGCAGTGTGACTGATGTGACCGTGTGTGCAGAGGAGGAGGAAGAGGAGGAGGACCTGAGTGGCCTTCATCCCGGGGCGCTGCTGTACCGCGCGGCCGCCCTGCAGAACTTCCCCGTCATGGCGGACGCCATCGCTCACGGCGCAGACGTCAACTGGGTGAACGCGGCGGAGGACAGCGGCACACCGCTCATACAGGCAGTGACGGCGGTCAGTGTGCAGGGCTGTGCATGCATGATTGTGTGTGTGTGTGTGTGTGTGTGTACTGAGCATGTGTTTGTGTGCTGAGCTTGTGTGTGTGTGTGCGTGCACGTGTGTGTGCTGAGTATATGTGTGTGTGTGTGTGTGCTGTGTGTGCGTGCGCGTGTGTGTCTGCTGAGCATATGTGTGTGTGTGTGTGCTGAGTGTATGTGTGCGTGCGCGTGTGTGTCTGCTGAGCGTGTGTGTGTCTGTTGTGTGTGTTCTGTGCGCATGTCTGTATGCTGAGCTTGTGTGTGTGTGCGTGTGTGTGTGTGCTGTGCGCATGTCTGTGTGCTGAGCGTGTGTGTGTGTGTGTGTGTACTGAGCATGTGTTGAGCGTGTGTGTGAGTGTGTGTGTGTGCTGAGCACGTACTTAATCCCCCCTGCTCCCTCACCCCTCCTTGCTTGACAGAATTTTCTGGCTGCCAGCGAGTGTGTGTGTGTGTGTGTGTGTGTGTGTGTGCTGTGCGCATGTCTGTGTGCTGAGCGTGCATGTGTGTGTGTGTGTCTGCTGAGCGTGTGTGTGTGTGTGCTGAGCTTGTGTGTGTGTGCCTGCTGAGCGTGTGTGTGTGAGTGTATGTGTGTGTGTGTGCACGCACTTAATCCCCCCTGCTCCCTCACCCCCCTTGCTTGATAGAATTCTCTGGCTGCCAGCGAGTTCCTCCTGCAGAATGGCGCCAACGTCAATCAGGTCGACTGCAGCGGCAGGGGCCCCCTGCACCACGCCACCATCCTGGGCCACACCGGGTACCAGAGCCTATATATAATATATATATCTGCATGTGTATATACAACTCCCCGAGCTGTTTGCATGGTGCTGCATGAGCCAGACGCTCTCACACGTGCTCCCGACATCTCGTCCTCCTTAGCCTCGTGTGCCTGTTCTTGAAGCGCGGGGCTGACTACAACGCCAAGGACAAGGATGAGAAGGACCCCATCACCATTGCCGTGGAGAATGCTAACGCGGACATCGTCACTCTGTAAGAGCCGCGGGGGGCCGTAAACGGGACAGGATGGGACGACTGAGGATATGTAACCTAAAAGTGCCACTCAGGAAAAGCCGACCCCATTTCTCCGTGTCTCCCACAGGCTCCGGATTGCCAAGATGAACAAGGAGATGCGGGAGATGGACGGCGCCTTCGGCCAATCAGGTCACCTGGGGGGGCCTAGCTGCTCGGGTGGAGGGGGCGGGGCTGCGACGGGCCAACCAAAGAAGGGCTTCCAGGCTCTGAGGAACCAGCTGACTGGCTGGGCGCTGGGGGGGTCCGAGTGAGTCAGCGGGACCTAGGGTGTGCTGGTCTGCAGCGTGTGCCAGGACTGCACTGGCAAACGAAAATCCTCAGTCGGGCTTTTCCCGGAGATGCAGAAGCTCCACCTGGCCAGTGATTTAACGAGGTTCCTTTGCCTGGGGATCCCGTGAAACCCAGAGTTGGGGAGGGTCTCCGGCAAGGACGCGTGGCGGGGGCTTCCATGCTGCGTGATGACCCTGTGCTGCACAGGAAGGGCACTTCAGTGTTCCCAGAGGTGACCCTCTTAGGCAGACAAACAGCAGCAGCTAGGCGCCAGATCTGAGCCCTTCTGCACTGTCACTTGATGCAATGTGGTGCATCATGCAGTGGATGGTTTTCGGGTGCCTCTCCTGCCCTCAGAGGGTCCCTGTTCCATGACCTTGTTTTAATTGTCTTATTAGTCCTGCTGTGGTAAATTTCAAAACCACAAAGGCACCCTGTACTGCACCCTGAAGATTCGAATGCTGTTAATTTTGCTAATGCCTTTTTTTGCGTTTTTGTTCAGCCGTAGTTATACGTGGCCTATTTTTTTATGGCAATGAAAAATAGCTATAGCATCTGTGCAGAGGGCTTTGTATAGCCTGTGCTGGGACAGCTCACAGCTGAAGTGCTGGGGCAGCTTGCAGAGGAAGTGCCCAGTGCCCCCTATTGGCCTAGCTGTGCAATGTCGTCTAACGCTCGTCTAAATTCCTGCTCTTGTCTGACGACTGCGGAGCTTCCTGTCTGCGGTTGGTCAGTGGTACTCGTCAGGGATGTCAGGCTATCCTGGGCTGGGCTGGAACCAGGCAGATACCCCCCCGCCCCCCCCCACCTCGAGTGTCCGCCGTTGCCATGCTAACAGCCGCGCATTCGCCTCCATTGACCTTTCTTCCTCGTCGCCTGGCTCCCTCGTCTCCATGGCGCCATCCCCCACCCCTGGCCCCCACGTTGCCATGCCGCTCACTGCTGTCTGTCTGTCTGTCTGTATCTCTGTCTGTCTCTGGGTCCGACGAGGCGCCCCGTCCGTCTCCGCCGCTTCTGCCGTCTCTCGTGTTCCGCCACGCCGCTCCCGCGGAACAGGTAACTGCCCGCTAGCCCTGAGCCGCACCCCAGTCGCTGCCCCTGCCCAGCTGCCCGATTCACTCCAGGTTTTCCCCTCCCCCAGTGGGACAAAGGCCCATTCCCAGGGGAGCTAAATCCTCCGTGTTTTCCGAGAGGCCAGATTTGGCTCCGGGCTGTTGGGGGTGGGGATATGGGGGTCCTGGAGTGAATCACAGGTGCATGGTTGTGTGTGCGTGTGTTTGTGTGACAGTGTGTGAGTGAGTGTGTGCGTGAGTGTCTATGTATGTGCGGACATATTTATATTATGTTGTGAGGACCCAATGTTCCCACAGTGTGATTAAAAACCAGTTCTTTTCTACCTTGTGGGGACATTTTTTTGGTCCTCATAAGGATAAGCTCAGTTTATAAAAATCAGTGTCTGCAATCAAAAAACTAAAAATGCCAAAAGTCTCATATTTTGCTTGGTTATGGTTAAAGTTAGGGCTGGGTAGGGGTTAAGGGCATCATAGCTGGGATCAGGGTTATGCCCATAGGAATGAATGGAGTGTCCCCATAAAGATAGGAATACATGGTGTGTGTGTGTGTGTGTGTGCGCGCGCGCTAGCATATGCATGTATGCTGCACCCTGGGTGTGAACCAAGCTGTCTGCAAGCCAGAGGCAGAGCAGATAAAACATAGTCACATAACTGTCATAGTTCTAGTCCACTGTAGCCATTTTGTGTCAGAAAGACTGCATGCTTCAGAAAACTGGTTTAAGGGTTAGTACAAAGCTGGGGGATAGGTGATACAATTTTCCTTTCCTAAATTACATTTATATTTTTAACTCTGTGTGGGATGATAAACTGTAAGAGAGGAGATAGCCGTGTCGCTCCCCGAATCTCCACACCGTTGCCTTTCGTCATTCTTCTCATGTCGTCTTGCCTTTTGCAGGGGATGAAACGTATCACGATATCTTCAGGGACTTTTCCCAAATGGCGTCCAATAACCCGGAGAAGCTGAAGCGGAGAAGCGCTGACATTAAGACCCCCTGACCACCAGGTGTCACTGTTGCTGCGCCACACTCTCCCTCTCGCACGCAGCACAGACGCACAGCACAGACGCGCGGCACCGCCTTCCTCACAGCGGGACTGTCGCGCGCCGGACGTAGCGCCGTCTCGGCAGCGGTGCTCTGCTGTGTCGCGAGCTCCCCATTCCCCTACATTACATGAATGTTTCTCCAATGTTCTCTAATGTTTCAATGGCTGGATAATACTTTTGTATTTATGTTACCGAAGTAACAGGGAAGTGTTATATATTATGCTGATTTTTTTTTTTAAGATTACAAACCATTTAAAACGTTTTCAATTTATTACTCATTAGCTGTACATTTGCAGATACTGAAATATGGTACTTGGCTCTGCTGCTGCTTCAAAGGCTGAAATGTAATAGGATTAAAATTTTACACCTTTTTTAAACCAATCAACTTCGCTCTTGCCGGGATAACTTTGGTATATCGTAATACAGAACCACAAATCGATATTTATTTCTACTTGTGAAGGAAATCTGATGCATTTGTTTAGACAAAGGCGAGGAATGGGGGGGGGGCTGTGTTGTTCAGATTCATAAAATGGATTAAATTGTGGGTTACGTGGTCACATGCTGCAAGTTCACATGACCAGATTATCGGCACCACAGCCCTGGGCAGAGTGCCACACAGAACCAGGGCTTAGCCCTGATATGTGCTGACACGAGCCGGGGGGGGGGGGTCTGCTGAGCCCAGCGCCTTCCAGCCTGCGCAGGACCACAGTCTGGTGCAGGCATGCTAACTGGCCCGATTGTGAGCTTTTGATTTCCTGCTGTGGTTATTTTGCACACTGTGTAAGTGACCCCAAGGGTTGTTCCCGAACATTTAATGGTCCTCCCTCGCAGCCTCGCTTCGTGTGCGTCAGTTGTGGCCGCCAGCGACCCCCTCTCATCGAAGATTAGGGTCACTACCTTTAACATGAAAAATAATGTGTATTTTGTCATATGCTGGACATTTTTCATTGTCATTTATAGAAGCCATGTCAAATTGAGTCTATTAATAAAATGTTAGCAATTATATAGCCCCCTCTGGTGCCTTTTTTTCTAAGTATTAAAGGTGAGTCACAAACCAGCACTTCTAATGCTGACCCCCCCCCCCCCCCACCTTGCTCACTCCCGCACACACGCACACACACTCATACCATGTATTCCTGTCTTTATGGGGACACTCCATTCCTATGGGCATAATCCTGATCACAACTAAGACACCCTTAACCATAAGTAACCAAACAACATATGAAACTTTTGGCATTTTTAGTTTTTTGATTGCAGACACAGACTTTTATAAATTTGAGGTTATCCTTATGAGGACCAAAAAAATGTCCCCACAAGGTAGAAAATAACAGGTTTTTATCACACTGTGGGGACATTGGGTCCCCACAACGTAACATAAATATGTCCACACACACAGAATCAGAAGCTGAATGGACACTTTTAAGTAAATCATGGTAAAAGATAGTATAACCAAACCACTAGTATAGCTTCCAAATGAGAGCTGGGTCTCCAGTCTTACTGTTTTTAAGCTGTTAATCTTTAGAAGCAAAAAAAAAAAAATGTGTGTACAAACATGTTGAAAATGCCAATAACGTGGAAATGTTTACATTTTATTGCAAGACTTTTTGGAAAAGGGGTGCCCACGAAAACATACGCCCAATGTTATTCATCAGTAATTGGTAAGGCAGGGTGGCAAAAAGCCTGCATTAAAAAAAGCTGAAAAATACAGTAGGAAACATACAAATTTAACGATATAAGGCAATTGAGGTTTCCAGGCTGTTACAGCAGTCAAGCTAATAAGAGCTGCTTCTAGAGGCTTGAAGGATAGCAGGAACCCATTCCTGCAGATCAGCTTGAGTGGGATATCATCCGGGTCTACAGACGGGTCCCGAGGGCATGGCGATGCCCTGTGGTCTATCAGGCAGTATTCAGAGCTCTGTCTGTCGGTCTTCTTGCCCACTAGCTTGACCTGGGTGCCCACTGGGGTCATCCATCACCTGCACTATCACGTGCCCCCTGCAGCCATCGTGTCTCGCATGCATTCCTGCACGTCATTGTCTATTCATTGATTTGTGTACTGTTCCATGTACTGGGTGTGGCTGGACGAGAAAGCCTCCCAGTACTCAGCATCTCCAATGCTCAGTGAAAGGGCAGTGGTGCCCTCATGTGATGGGAATGTAAACCTGCATGTGGGGAAGCGCTAAGCTAGAGGCCAAGTGATTAAGGCTGAATTCATAGAATGCCAATACACCTGCATCCTAAGGTCTGCTGATGTGAATGTTACGCGACAGCCACTCATCACAGCCGATGCTTAGTCCCTTCTGGCTGACCTATCGTAATCAAGCAGGGGGGAGTGGCCTCCAATAGCTGCATTTACCACTGTGATTAGCTGCTATCTGGATTTCATAATCTCCTTCCAATTTTATCTTTAACATGCGTCAAAGTATATAATGAATTTGGGTGAATCTGAATAGGGTGATTAGTGTAACTAGTACAATGTCATCTACACTCTCACTCAACTGATTCAGGAGCTCACAGTCAGCCTCTATAACCAAGAACAGTTTCACCTAACTGAGCCAATGCATCGTAATTTCTGTAGTTCAGCGAGGACTCGGCCTTCAGCTCCCGTTTAAAGAGCCACTCGCTGGACCCTGGCTGATGGTCTCAAATGGTAAGGTCAAGAAAGTCGTGGACACCTGCATGGCGATTAATACCATGACATGATTTTCTGATACAGAAGATACACGCTTCAGCACACGAGAAGCGTTCTGATGATCTCTGCTCCTCCGACACTCAAGGATGCCTTCAGAGAAATGTTCACGTCCATAGCAGCTGATTGGGGGTGGGATGCACATGCTATCATGTGACCTTGCAAAAGTATACAAGAGGGAGAAGACTGTTGCCAGGCCTACAAACACCTTGGCAACCACCTTTCAAGCTCTAAATAAAGCACAGAAAACAGGTTCTTTCCCAGACAGGCAGGAATTCGATGGGAACCTGACTGTGCAAAGAGGTACGTTCCGTTCCAGTAAAAGATCCCCTCCTCGCTTTCCTTCCTCGTGGATGTAACTAGTCATCCAGTTTGAACCAAAAGAAGGTAACTGAAAAAACTATTTTTGCTGGTCTACTGAAAGATTTGGTAATTCATTGTAACACATTCATAGGGTATTATAAACATGACTATAAACATTTATAAAAAGACATAACAGATAGTCATGCATCATGAATGCTCTATGAAGGTCGCATCTATAATGCACTATAAACACCTTCATAATGCATTATAATGGTCAGTATAAGCATTTAGGATGCTTTGTGCTCCGTTATGAAGGTGTCAATAGTGTAGTCTATAGTGCATTATAGACGAGACCTTCATTCATAAAGCATAATACACATGAGTAACGTGTAATGTACCTTTTTATAAATAGCTATTACCAGGTTTATAATGCTTCATGAATGTAATACATTATGAAGATATGTGTATTGCAGTATAATGACTGCTTTAAATGAAGTGTTACCAAAGACTTTTTTGCTATTAAAAGGTCTGGGTCATCTTTAAAACACACGCTGGTCAGCACTGTGGTCCTGAGGGG
>JAODKN010000002.1:24613450-24623699 GCA_026774425.1 Petrocephalus zakoni
CCAACAACCATGCCACGCTCAAAATTGCTTAAATCACCTTTCTTTCCCATTCTGACATTCAGTTTGGAGTTCAGGAGTTTGTCTTGACCAGGATCACACCCCTAAATGAATTGAAGCAACTGCCATGTGATTGGTTGATTAGATAATTGCATTAATGAGAAACTGAACAGGTGTTCCTAATAATGCTTTAGGTGAGTGTATTTTCTCACTGGTGATTTTAGTGAATCAGCGGTAGGAGGTTTTGACTTGACTGCCTACAGCACTTGAGAAGCCCTTCCGAATCTTCTGAAGAAGCACTTGATTTGGTTCTGTTGCACAATTTTAGAACATTCAAGAATGGTTTGGGAATATACCGTTCCTCCACCTCAGACTGAAAACCCTGGAATCTGCCCTTAGAAATGGTTGCCTCAAAATTAATCTTTTATTTTTTTCTTTATTTTTATTTTAGAGCTGAAACATGTTGGATTCTTAACAAAGAACCTTCTAGCTCCATTTGGTCATCATACCTGCACTGATGGCAACTATTATCATCAGCAGCACCAAGGACATGAAGACGCCAAATGCAAGCGTGGGCAAGGTGACCTTTCCCCGCGCTCCCACTCTCCCGCTGGGAACACACCGCTTCCTCTGATTATTCAGTCCGGCAGACAGCCCCCAGCACTCATTAACATTTTGACTGAAGTAAAGGCTGTCAGTGCCAGTGGCCACACGCCGAGATGATAAATCCACCCGTGTGAGTTACTTCCCAGCATCTCCTCAACTTCCTCCTGCCCTTTAAGGACTCTCCAGTAAAGGTCAGGCCATTTAAACAGAAGTGTTGTTGGTCTGCAGCATAGAACAACCTTGTTTATTAATTTATATTTGCAGATATAGAGATATATAAAACTAATTTTAAAATATCGTTTAGTTTTCTGAAATTCTTTTGAGGAAAAAAAATCTTTGGGGGTACTTTCTCCAGCTGAATTTGGCTGACTTCAGTTTTGTTTTAATTCCGTTTTATCCTGGAGAGCGTACATTAAAAAGTATTCATTTTAATGGTCATAAGCAGTTTGTGTGGGGAGGAAAACGCTTATTATACCTTTATCTGCGACACCTTAGGGCAAATTAAAATAGAACGATGAGCGATAAAAAGGAAGGCGCTAGGACCTGAGAGAAACGCCTTGACTGGTTTCGCAGGGAAGAAAACGGTACAGAGTATCGTATATATAACATCAATGCACTTGCTGCAGGCAAACATTTTGACCAAACATGAAAGATCGCCAGCATACTATCGGTAGCAACGCAAAGATCAGAATTTACCCACTAAACCTGTTCTAAGCAGAGTTATTTCCAGCCCGGGCAAAATTCACGCCGGTGAAAGGAAGTCTATTCCAGGGGACGGGTGCGATGAAAGTATTCGGCCAACTATAACATATCACAGAGTTGCAGCGATGGCACTGCACTTGAGACTGCGCGGCATTGTACTTTAATCCCCTGTATAAACTGGGTTTACACATTTAAATCTTAATTGCAGAACTCTGACTGTAAGTTAATACCAAGGAAAACTATGTCCAGATTGAGAATGGTAAGGGAAATGTCACCCAGGAAATGAACTAGTCGGCCAACGGGGTTGTAAACAGGAAAGGGGAAGTTCAGCGGTTTTTCGGGCACAAAAAGGAGCGACGGTCGCGCTCGGCTTACATGGGGCTTGGAGCGAGTCCGGGGACGCGGCCGCTCGGAGGGACGCCGCATGCCAGCGCACCCAGTGCGGCCACTACAGCGACGCGACCCGGCGGTGACCCGCACCGGTGCGGCTCCTGTCGCTAAGCCGCCCGGCTGCTGAGCGCCGAGTGCCGCCGCCTGCCGGAGCCCGGGTCCCCGGGAGCGAGCGGCCGTCCTGCGGGTGCCCGGTTTGCAGCGAGCGGCTTTGCGCGGCGCGGCCGCCATGCGACGCCATGGCCCTTGACGGACGCGCCGGGATGAAGCGGCGCGGCGGCGGCGGGCCGGCCTCGCCGCCGGGCTGCGGGGTGTCGCTCTCCTTCCAGGGCGAGCTGGCGGCCGCCATACACGGCGCCTTCGAGGTGGCCGTGGAGATCGCCGTGCTGGAGGTCAGCAAGCTGGTGGGCCGGGCGCTGGGCGACGTGCGCGACCAGATGCACGAAACGCTGCGGGAGAACAAGGCGCTGAAGGCGCGCCTGCAGACGGCCGAGCGCCGGCTGGACGCCGAGGCCAAGGCCAGGCCGCCCCCCGGCTCCGGCAAGGGCAGAGCGGCCCGGCCCAGCAGGACAAAGGGCAAAGGCCCGAAGGCGCCCCGGGAGCCGGGCGGCCCAGTGGCCGGCGAGTCATTCAGCGAGATCCGGGAGGACGGCCGCGTTTGCGCTCACCTCCTGGAGCAGGAGCCGGGCCGGGGGGCAGCAGGCGGCCGGGAGCTGGGCGACCTCCCGGGTACGGTGTCAGTCCGGGGCAGCTGCGTGCATGAGCGCCCTGTAGATGGGAGGGAGCGGCGGCTGCATGGGGCCGCCTCTGGGGGCCGCCTCCCGCCCCCTCTGCGCACACAGCTAAGCAGCAGGGCGGTCTGCTGGGGGGCACTGGCATGCCCTCCATTCTTAGTCTGTTTCTTCTCTCTGGTCAGATGCCAAGGGGGCTGTGGACCTCGTGGTGGCGGTGAAGCTGGACGGGGAGAAGGGGGGCGCCGCAGCCGGACTGAACTCCTCACCTTCGTCCTCCTCCTCCTCCTCCCCGTTTGTTGCCGTGGATACTTGTGAAATCGAGCAGGTGAAGGTGAAGGAGGAGAAGTCGGAGCTGGGCAGCGCCCCCGAGTTTGGGTCTGACCCAGGTGAAGTGGGGGATAAGTTTGGACCCGACACCCTTTCCCTAGTGCAGTCCAGGCTGCTGGAGGACTGGAGGCCTGATCCGCTGGAGCTGAGCCAGAGCTGTGCGGGGGAGCGCTTTGCGCCCTGCACCAGCCGCTCCCTGGGTGAGTCCTCTGGAGCGCCTCTGGGTCGCCCTTGTCAGGGCGAGGTCGCCGGTTCCGGCGCGGGGGTATGAGTGATGAAAGTCACAGACAAGGTGTCTTTGCTCATTTTGTTCATTCATTCTTAATCGATCTTTTGCAACAATCTATCCTTCAAAGGATAGAGGAGATCAGACCCACAGCCCTGGGGGACCAGGCCTCGGTGCGGCCAGGATAACTACTCATTCTTTTGTGAATAGAATCCTGTACCAGATAAGCTGTTGGAACATGGATGGATGGACGTATGTATGTAGTGTGTTCGTGAATATTGTCCCACATAGGGCTGAACAATTTGGGGGAAAATATCTAATTGTGATTTTAATGACAGATATTGTGATTCGATTTGCGATACAAGTGCTCAACAGCTTTTTTTACTCTTGGTTAATGTTTCCTGAAAGTCCCACGTACACAAGGGTTAAATTGGCGGAGAGCAGGCTAATGTAAAATGCTTCTCACATAAGCTATGACTGTGTCAAGTTAAAGTAATAAAATATTAAAAATTAAAACAATTCCAGTAAGATGAAAAAACAGGAATCCTGCAGATAACGCTGTTTCGGGTATTATTGCCTGGATTCACATGACTAACAAAACGCTGATCCTTTCACCTGCCTTCAGGACAGAAAGAACAGGGTTTCACTTCCGTTTCTCCTCTCGTGATGCCGATCTGTAGTTGATGTGGCCTCTGAAGATATGTGCAAATGTCAAGTTGCGAATCTCACTTTGAAAACGCAAGTGTGTGAAACGTTTCTGTAAGCACAAACTTGGCTGCATGATTATACAAAACTAAAATACAAATGCGCAAATCTTTATGGGTATAATAATAATAGGACCTTACTGTAATCTCTGACCATGGAATAGGCAGGTAATTCACTTCAGCAGAATCGGCATTCTTGTTCGGGAAACAAACGTGACGTTTTCCTTGGGTTTCACGGATCTATTCAGCCCTAACCCAACAGATTGGTTGGTTTGGGGTTTCCTAGTTAGTTAGCAGTCTCCTGTTGGGTACATTCCTGCTTACACCCATCCCCCCCCCAATAGGTGACCCTCCCGTCTCAAACCCGGAGCCTGCAGCCCCAGACAGCTTCTTCCCCCCTCCCTTCTCGAACCCCTACCAGCCCCCGGACGCAGCGGCCGCGCCGGTGTCCCAGGAGCATTACGGCATGCAGGTGAGCAGCGCTCACCGGGTCCACGCGTGCCGGATCTGCGGGGAGGCCTTCCAGCTGCCTGGGGAACTGCGGCGGCACCACAGCCAGCGGCACGCCAAGGCGGCAGCGGGCCGGACGGGGCGGCGGCAGGCCTTTCCTCCGGGCCGCAGCCCCTACCGCTGCTCCCAGTGCGGCCGGGACTTCAACCGCATGGAGAACCTGAAGACCCACCTGCGCATCCACACCGGCGAGCGGCCCTATGCTTGCACTGTGTGCGGCGTGCGCTTTCGCCACTCGGGGGCGCTCACGAGGCACTTCCGCATCCATACCGGCGAGAAGCCCTATGTCTGCAGCCAGTGTGGGAAGACCTTCCGCAACTGTGGGGGGCTCCGCTTCCACCAGCGCTCGCACACGCGGGAAGGACATGGTATGGTGGGCTGAGGGGGAAGGCCCACCAGAGTGTCAGGCCAGTGGTGAAGAGGTGGGCGTGGCCAAGAGAGGAGGCGCAACCTGGCATGCGATTGCCGGGTTTATGGTGCTGTTGGGCTGAGCTGCAAATGTGTGTAGAACATTTGGTTCTGAAAATCAGACTTAGGCTCAAATTATTAAGTAACATGACTGAACAGCTGGGATGTCATGCAGCACCGGTGAACTGGACCTCTTGATATCAGACTAGATTTCGTAAAATTTAGCTGATTTTTTTTAGCTGTTTTTTCTATTTCAGAAGTTAGAGGGTTAGAGAGAATTTAGAGACAGTTAGTGACTTGCCCAGCTGAGCCTACAACATGCTTTCTGGCTGAGAGCTTGGGCAGACCTGGAGGTGATTTGTCAGATTGATGATGTGATGTTACTGCTGATTTTTTTTTCTCTTTAAGCTCACAGGACCTAGCATGTCAGTGTTCTGTCACGTGTGTTTAGGAAGGTCTTCTGAATGTATATTAGACTTAAGATTTTATTCTTTTATACATTTTTACACATGCCTGGATGTTTCCCCACATTCCTGACCTTTCCAGAATTCAGAAAGTGTCCTGAAAATAAAAAAACACACATCTGTGGATATTTCCTCTCTTGTGTTTTATAAAGCTTGACCACTGAAACATTGAAACTGAAAACATGTACATTTATTTTTGAGATTTAAGAATTTGATTTCCCAAAGTAATGATACCTTTTAGATTTTCTGGTTTGTCACACAGTTTAAAATGTACAGCTGTACTGTAATTTGAATTTCAAAGGAAAAAGAGGCGTAGTTTGGAGCATTAGTCCTGGCTAGTTTTGTCATGAGGATTTCATTATAGCGTGGTATGCCATATTACCTTAATGCTGTCTGAGTCTAGACTAATGATTTTAAAACTGTTCATAAGTTTACATGCTGCTCATATTTGTGTTTGTTGCGATACGTCTACCGTATCCCGGTCTGGCGGAACATCACCACTGTGTGCGCGCGCCCGTCCCGGTCTGCCGGAACATCACCACTGTGTGCGCGCGCCCGTCCCGGTCTGGCGGATCATCACCGCCGTGTGCGCGCGCCTGTCCCGGTCTGGCGGAACATCACCACTGTGTGCGCGCGCCTGTCCCGGTCTGGCGGAACATCAGAGCTATATGCGCGCACCCGTCCCGGTCTGGCGGAACCGGGCAGCTGCCATGATCCCAGGCAAATGTAGCACGAATACTAGCTTCGGCGTGCACAACGATCCAAAAGCACATGTGGAAGAGTTAAGCATGCATTAGCCTTCAGTCTCGGTCTCCCGTTTAGAGAAATACTTTCAAAAGTGTATCTGCACACTTGCCTATGACGTCTCAAGCCGCGACTTTCTAAATGCTGCCGTTATATCGAAGAATCAGATTTGAGTTTTAAATGACCATGTACCATAATGAATGATCTGCAGTACTGCCATCTGTGTAGTAGGTCTTATCAGGAAATCTTTATAAAATTGAAATGTGAGACTTAATACATATTAAACACACAATGTGAATGTAATCTTTTTATTTTACGTTTAAATCAATATGTTAAAAAAAACAGTACACTGACAGCATGGCGTCGATGCGTTTACGATAGTTCCCGCGGAGTTCAGCATTGTTTTCCCAGACGGCCTCGATCCCTCTTCCCCAAGGCAGGCATGTGTGGCGATCACTGAGCTTTGTGCTTCTCCCACTGCTCTGGCGTTAGCGTCTTCTGCTCGAAGGCGTGAATGTCCTTCAGCTCTTCGGACAGGCAGCTGTTCACCATCCTGCATGACGAGACACAGCAAAGCAATAATGCCAGTGAGCCCCAGCACCGATCAGCCCCCCTGAAGCCCCCCACCTCTGCGGCTCTCTTTCAGATATTTTCTCACTTTTCCCCTGATTATTTACATCCACACACACCCTGGGATCGGTCTCACACTGTCCCCCATCACGCCTTCTGAATTACGGCATTCGCTGCTTTTACTTTGATCTCCATCCCATTTTTCTCTGCACTGACCGCTTCGTTTATCCCCCTCTGTCGTCTTACCTTTGTCTCTGCAAAAGTGTCTTGCCCTCGAATTCTGGTGACACCACTAGTACCTTGAAGCTGGTAGCACATCTGTTCGCAGTTGTATCTTCCACTTCCTGTTAGACAGGATCATTTTATAATCTGGCAGTGTGCAGAAATTATGTCGGATGCTTTAATATCAATGAAACATATACATACTACATAAAGGATGCAAAAGGGACGCAAATAATTCTAGAAATAAATCAAACAGGTTTATATTACCGTAAGTGGCGACGGTTATATGAAATGTGAATTGTGCAAAAATAAATTGGTATGACAGGAGCACTTGATACGTAAACATTCCGAGCAATAGAGATTTCCGGGAGGGGACTCAGATTAGCTTGCTAGTTTGAAATAAATTTAGGTAAGCGTTGCATTTAGCGCAATAACAATAGCTAATGTTCAATATTATTGCTTGGTTTTGCAACCTGTCAACAGTACACATTGTGAAACGGCCAATAGTGTCTTACATTTATCTTTTTGACATAATACAATTATTCATTATCGACAATCATTCTAGCATCCCATATCCGCATCCATAAAGTAGAAAGTAGCAGACGTCTTAATTATGCATATATTTTACGATGAAACTGCGTTTTTATCTAAATCGGACATTTCAAATCCCGTTTCACTACATTCAATGAGCACCATACCCTGACCGCATCACCCACATCGACCCAGTCTGAACAGCTAAGTGTTTCGGTATATGGCTTACTCACTAAATACACATACCACATGCACTGCTCCAATGTCCGTCGTCAGCTTGTTGCGAATGTGATCTGCGGTTATTGCCATGCTTTAAAGAATAAAGCGTTTATTACTATTCAAATATCCTCTGGTGTATATATAACACAGACCCTCCTCGCGTGTTGTAGAAGTTCCCGAATCATCAACCGGCGCCCTCTAAGACTGGCGTTGAACAGAACTGACCAATAAGAACGCCTGATTTTCACAACGGACCGTCGCGTACGCACCGTGAACCAGTCAAATTCCCCCAAAGTAGCAGAGGGCGGGACCAAAGAGGGTGGCTCACCAACCAAAAGAAGGCTTCTTTGTTTGGGTCCTCTTCTTCTGAACCTATTTTTGAACGCCTGAATAAAATTTCTAGAAAGGTTGTTTTTTAAGCAAGAATATTACAATTTATTTATGAAGCGAAAATAATACTTTGTACATATTTTTGTATATATATATTTAAATACGTTCTTCTACTTTCTTTGAGAAAACCGCTAAATATCTTAGAATCAGGCAACGGAAGAAACAGCCAAGTCCGCAGAACGTATTTTATTTCGAATGGAGCAGCTGGGTGCTCTGAGTATCAAAATGTTATTGTTGTTTAGATAGCAAATTTATTTCGGCCTAGCAGTTGGTGTGTGTGCAGGTTTGTACCAATTTAAAGCCTCCTGTCGTGTAACTTTTTTTGTATATATAAATTATTATTATATAAGTGATGCATGGGTCATAACCACAGATGAAATATTCTCGCTGGTTGTACTGCATGAACGTAATAGAATATGCAAGATATATACATGACTTATATATTTCTATGTTATTAAAGTATGTATATACATTACATACCACCACAATTCATGTGCACGTTTATGGACTCGTTATTCCATTTTTTAAAAGGTATCTAGATATTTGTGTCTAATGCTGCAAAATGCCCAGTTCACATCGATGGTGTATTTACTATTTGTTTTGATCATTAGTTATTTGTTGCCAGATGTGTTTATTCTGAGAAACATAGTGGAAATGCGCTTATCGTGCAGCGGGACGTTTAACGGACTAATCGGGTTTACTAGAATAACTACAAAGGCACGAGTTTATGAACATAACGCCGTTCTTCGTTCGTGTTTATTAGCGCCCTATAATGGTGGTGGAAGTGGAGGGCTTCTTCGGGGTGTACATGCTGTATTGCACAAACCCGAAGTTTAAGGGTCGCATATACATCGGCTTCACCGTGAACCCCGAGCGCCGGATCGGGCAGCACAACGCCGGGCGACACAAGGGGGGAGCCAAGCGGACGAGCGGCCGCGGACCGTGGTAAGGAGCAAAGCAGTGCATGTGCTGGAAGGGTGCTTTCGTGGAGTCACGACTTCCTTTCATTTCCATTGTTGGTATTAAGTGCCTCAGAAGTAAACATTACAATTGAAATATTTCTGTTATTTGTTGATAACAGACATCTTTCGTACACATTGTCCGTGATCTCTGAAATCTGGTTCCTAAGGAATGTCCGATTTGCAGTGGGAATGTTTTTGTGACTCTGTGCAGGGAGATGATCCTCATCATTCATGGCTTTCCTTCTGACATTGCAGCCTTGAGGGTTAGTGTCCCTTTCAAACATATCACCAGCTCTTATCTTACAGTTTGGGGGCTTTCAGGGATTGAACTGTGAAAGCCAGTTCATTTAAGAGTTTTTAGCTTTTTAAGAAACTTCACTGCCTCCCCAGCTCACTGGCCAGTCGTTTTGATAATGAGTTCACTGTGTATGAGCTGACCTTAAGCCTGCACTCCTGTTTTTAGTTCGAATGGGCATGGCAGCACCCGCACTCCTCTCGGCGCCTTTCCCATGTGGCACGCCGCTCACGACGTGAGTCCAGCCTCCAGTTCCACTGGCGCGTGCTCTCGCACATGCTCCAGGTGGCGCCGTGGAGCCGCCTGCCCCTCACCGCTCGCTGGTTGCGCCAGGAGTACCGGCTGGACTTCGAACCCGGGCTCCAGCCTCCGCTGCATGTGCCGGTGGCCTTCGGCAGCGTGCGTGCCAAGAAGCAGCGGCCAGTGGCGCTAACAGAGCAGGGGGAGGGGGAGGAGAGGCCTGGGGAGAAGTGCCACCTCTGTCTGGATGTGGTTAGGGTGAGTAGGGGGAGGACTCTTTGTCTAGGCTAAGAAAAGCGCTCATGGGAGTTTCATGTAAGAGTGAAAGATAATCAAAGAGAGGTTCAGAGAGGGAACCAATCTGATCTTGCCAAATGTCATACCAACCAATCATATGTCTTGGTCTTGCCCCCTCAAATTGCTTGGACCCGCCTCCAATCTGATTGGTTACCTATCTGAACCAATAATTTTTCGTTCTGCCCTCAGAACATTTTTTGTGTAAGTAAAATTCCTACAAGCAAGAAAAACCTGCTCTACTGGAAGCACAAGATTAGCATATACACATGAGTCAGCGGGGAGGATCTCACGATGCAAAATACTTACTGAGGTTTTGTTTTTGGTACTCTACCCTACATGACTCTTAGGACTAAAATCTGCCCTTACCTTTCTCAAAGGTTTTCTGCTAGGCTCTTACACTCCAAATCCTCTTCTAATGGGAATTGATATCTGTATTAAACACGTGAAAAAGCAATTGCTGCAGTTATTTTAATAATTGGGAGAAGCTTTTAGATTCAGTGTAATTTTAAACTTAACAGTGGAAATATAACATATCCCCTTATGTTTTTTTTCTTATCGCACTGAACAATTCTCATTTTCAGGTTGCGGACAGGCTGTCTTGCTTCTATCCTTCTTGTCAAATGGTCGCTCACCTCATCTGTTTGGCTAAGCATTTCCTGAAGTCCGAACCCGCCCATCTACTTCCTGTGGGGGGGGAGTGCCCCGGTTGCC
>JAODKN010000002.1:24643564-24653706 GCA_026774425.1 Petrocephalus zakoni
CGTTATTCCCTTATAACTGCGTTATTCCCTTATAACTGCGTTATTCCCTTATAACTGCATTATTCCCTTATAACTGCGTTATTCCCTTATAACTGCGTTATTCCCTTATAACTGCGTTATTCCCTTATAACTGCATTATTCCCTTATAACTGCATTATTCCCTAATAGCAACCGCACAGGCATTTTAAAGTGACAGAACACTAAATCAGAATACATATTACACTAACATATTACACGCGCACACGCACACACACACGCACACACACACAGTATTACACCCCTCACTTCATACAGCCTACATGACATACAGAGGACAGGGGTCTGCAAACAGAGCAGGGAATCATTAAAGAATTAAAGTGAAGCTGGATCCATCAACTTACCAATAATAAATTACAGCGGTTGTTAATTGGAAAGTTACAATCTCCTCTCTAAAGGCCTCAATACAAATTTGTTAACAAAAGGTCGCTTCATGAATTAAAATATCTAGATTTTCTGAAGAAAAAAAAAAAAACCCAGGACATAGATTTCTTATTGGGCTGGACTGACCAAAGAAATCCCCCAATGCTCTGGACTAAGATTCCCCTTTAAAACCTGGAACTAGTGACATGCTTTGGATTTTACCAAAGTAAAAAAAAAAATCCAAGTTACTTTTTACTGTAGACCTACAAGTTCCAATATGATTTTAAGTTAAAGTAAATACTAAGACGACTGACACATTATAGAGTGAATACCACATATTCATTCAATATGAGAAACAGCTACATCTAAAATTCTTAAAATTCTCCCTCGCCACCCTGTGCACGCTTCCTCCAAGCACAGCACCTGAATGCTGGTGCATTTCCTCATTTTCTGTGTACCAGGGAGCCTATTTCAAGCCGCCCGTGACGGAATCCATGGCAACCGGGCAATCTAGCAGTCATCTGACAGCTGGGAACAGGTTCTAGGGGTTATCTTACTGGAAACCAATGGCATAGAGTCTGTTCACACAGATAAATACAAAAACATTTTATAAAATGCAGAGAAACAGGCCAACAGGCAGGTTGGGGGGTAAGCAGGAGGAAAGGGTGTACCTCCTGACAAAAAAAAAATAAATCACGAGTTAAGTACCCAAGTTCCTCTTTCCCCCATGCTACTGACAGGCACAAGTGTTCACTAGTCACAGAAAATGGAGCAAACTAACTGGTTTTCCCCTGGTCAGGGCTGTGTGAGGTGAGAATCTGTACACTAATCACATTTAAAATGACCAGACTTAAACCAAAGATAAATGAAAGGCACTATTCTAACTATGCGCCATCTTAGGTTTTATCAGCAGAATAGGCAACACTTTACTCGATGTGGCACAAATACTAAGTAGTCATAGTTTAGTTATTACTGAAGTACAAGTGATGAACAAATATAGTCGCTACTTGAGATAAGGGATGAGTCATGATTCATTAATGATGAAAAAACCTGAGATCAGTATTTAATTTGTGCACATGAGCGCCAGGGTGGGGGCAGTTCGGACGATTCCAAGTGCTGGGGCAGAATCCGACTGATCTGGGTTGGGGCCCAGTATTACATACTTTCATGGGGACCAGAGTCTTCAGCAGGACTCCCGCTTGTGTTTTTCATGACTTGTTCCCTTAGTAGTTCACAAAAGTTTACACAATTTACAGATATAATAACAAATATGGTAACTTTGTAATAAAACATGCCTCGCGATTCATTGATGATGAAATAACATCAGATCGTTATGTAACTAAAACTTGGTTTAGGGTTGTAATTAATACATAGGCCTCAGTAACAGCGTAATTCTATATTACTGGTGCCCCCTCAAGTAAAGCGTTACCGCAATGAATCCAAATTCCCCTATTGTGACAATTTCACGGATATTTTGCATGAAATGCATTAAATTCCAAACTGATTCTAAAGAATTTTATACTAAACAGGTGCTCAACTTGCCCAAAATTTCGGTAACTGTTCTACCACTTAATGAAACCCGTTTTAAGTGGTCTGCAGTGCATTTAAACACACATAAAATTTTTCTTACGCTATAATTCATAAAAATGTTTCATCGGTCCACCATTTAGATTACTCAGTAACGTCACAGTGCAACAGTCGACGTTAAGGATTAAAGCAGGCACGCCGACGTACTTTTACATGCCAAACAGTAATATAAACATTAAATCGCACAAAACGAGGACAGATCCAGCATATAGCTTCATTACAATCTGTCCAAAATGCTTATTTAACTCTCCGATTTCACATTGGGGTGTGAGAACGAAAACACACAACTTCCCTCGCTCTTAAAAGCTTTCCAAACCTTCAAAGGTTTCGAATCAAACAATTACTTTCAAACGCATTACAGAGGATTTGTTAAATGCAGCTCTATAAAAATATGGATATTTTGGGTAATATCTTCCGTGCTCTCAAATGATACGGCAAATACATGAACTTTAGTTAAAATTGGTGATAAGAAAAAGAGTCTACGCAACGTCGTACTTGTGGAATACGTTAAACTGATACAACTTAATATATCAAACGCTTTATTTGTGGACATGCACTTGCTCTACTTTTAACATATGTAGGCAATTCTACCACTAATGCAAACGGTCAGCCAACGAGAACACGGGGTGCCAGTTTGATTTCGTCCACTTTATACTTCCGAAGAGTTTGTCACAAAATAGTGAGTTTTAAAACATATATAAAAAAATGCATACCCACTGCCACGGCACAGGCCAACATGAAAATCAGAAATGCCCTCTTCATTTTCACCCGGGAAGTCCGATCTCGTCCTATGTGCAGGCAGCCTTGACTATGCCGAGTGGGGAGCGCACCTCCAGATGCTCTGCGCCATAAACCGAAGAAACGAAACTAAATTGCAACTTCGGGGAAGTGCAGAAAATGACCCGGGAAGTCTCCGTTTGCGCAATCTATACCGCTCTCCAGCCAATCGACAGCGCTGCCTTCTTACTCTCATTTTCGCTATTTGCAAGTTTAAACACGTTAGAACGTTTGAAACAATGGCTTATTGACTCGCTATGGAGCCTATTGATTCGCGTAATCCTATATATGTAAAGTGCGGTGTTGGGTTGTGTTGATCAAAGTGAATTTTACAATGAACAAGTACGTATTTAAAAACGTACGCAGCGTATCTGTTTTTTCCTCGTACTGAAAACGTTCTGCCTGAAGCAGGCAGAAAATCAGGCAGGATGTCCATGCTCCTGGGGTTGCACCTGCTGACTGACATACACCAGGGTCTCAACCGTGTAACTGACAGCATGAATACAGTCAGAAGACAACATATGAGAGGAAGCAAGCCTCTGCATTTAAATACAGGAGTATAAAATCTCTGGAACTCCAGAGTTACCTCACTTCATAACCCCCATAGCATGCTGACAAAAAGAGGTCAGAAAGTGGTGTGTTTGTATGGTGCTTTCTGGTATCTGTACTCCTTTAAATTGCAAAATCTATTTAATATATTTATTAGACTTCCATTAGTCAGACACAAGAACACTGAGATTAAGCTGGTATTAATGGATACATGGCACAAACTATGCAAAAGTCTAGGGGCCGCCAAAATGATCTAAATGACTTTCATATTGGTGTAAAACTATATCATCTGTAGCTTAGCCACTTCAAATTCTCCCCTACAGTCAGCCCAGTATTTCTCTTCACTCTGCCATTACCATTTAGCTAATTAATACTTCATGAAATTATGTAACTAATTAATTTAACTGAGCTGGTGGTAAACTGTAACAACTGCATGGAATAGCTAGGATGCCCCTGAGGGGAGGTTTTGGCAAATGAGGCGGAACAGCAGAATTTGTTTTGCATTATGCTTGATGACAAGTAGGAGATCCAATAGCATAAAGTACAGGTCTGTTCCCACACTTGATGTCCAATGGGAGGCAGAGGGTCAAAAACCAGGTAGACATGAGCAAAAGTAAACAAATCCGGTCCATGGTCCAGAGACACAGTCCAAAAATAACAGAATTTGATAAAGTGAGTGCTGGGCAAGTAACCAAATCCGAAATGTCAGACAAAGACTGACGAGTCCTGGGGCATATTTTACGAAGCTATGTCTTGCTTAGCCAGATAACTTGCCGGATTTAAGGTCACAACTCAGACTCATTTATTGACCTTCAACCCAAGACAAATCACATCAACCTGGGTAATCCATCCATCGTGAAAGGTCACACAAATGAGCCTCTGATTTGAACCAGGGTCTGAGCCCTATGCTCTTGGAGCAATGATGATGACTTAACTGTGGGCAGTGCTCACTGCTGTTGAAATAAAGTTGCGGTAAGGTGATATGTAGCTCGATCAGCAGGTTATGGATCTTTACCCATGTCCAGAAGGTGGTAGGTTCATATCCTGTGGTTGGAAGAGTAATTACAGCTGTGCTGTGCCATTGAACAAGGCCCTAAATCCCAATGCTCCAGGTATACTGGTTGACCCTCATTCTCGCTTACACGTTGCTTTGGACTAAACAAAATACGATAAAGCAGGTATGTGAAATAACGTATGATAAAGCAGGTATTTGAAAATAACGTATGATAAAACAGGTATTTGAAAATAACGTATGATAAAGCAGGTATGTGAAATAACGTATGATAAAACAGGTATTTGAAAATAACGTATGATAAAGCAGGTATGTGAAATAACGTATGATAAAGCAGGTATTTGAAAATAACGTATGATAAAGCAGGTATTTGAAAATAACGTATGATAAAGCAGGTATTTGAAAATAACGTATGATAAAGCAGGTATTTGAAAATAACGTATGATAAAACAGGTATTTGAAAATAACGTATGATAAAACAGGTATTTGAAATAACGTATGATAAAACAGGTATGTGAAAAAATCCAAAGAGATTCTTTGTCTCGGAAATAAATGATCATCTTTTATGAATGTATTGTACCCTGTAACTGGTAGCAGTCTTCTCCACTTGGCAATGAAGGCTTCAGATTGCAGTTGGTTGCCAAGGCATTTATAAATTAATAATGAAAGTGCATTTTCTTGTTTGGATCAGAAAGAGGCACAATCCAGTTTGTTTAACAGGCCTGTTGAACATACATGTCCTGGGGTTAGTGTATTCTTTCTGGTCCTCAAGGTGTACAATCTTGTTAGTTACTGACAGTCAGTGCAGAAAGCGAACTGAAAAAAAGTGCAGACCCACGCGACGTATGGTGTGACTTATGCTGAATTCATGAACTCCGAGTGGTTCATGTGACTGAAAAACAGGAAATGAGCAAGAATGTTTCAGGGTGGCTGCTCTTATGCGCTTTTCCCCATCAAGCATTTGCTTAGGGTATTTTTTTTCATTAATTTTCCCCTTTCCTGCAATGAGTACAATACTTAGTAGAAGGAAGATCATATCACTGATGGACACTGGAAAAGGGGCCTTAATCCCAAATGTGGCTCTTTCACCCATAACTGTCTTCAGTTGCACATTGCTTTGGACAGAAGCTCCTACTATCTGAATAGAAGGCCTGGGTGGAAACTTGTGGTCGGAACAACAGACTATAACGTTTCATCACACATTTCGACAATGTGATGAATCACCGCTGAATATAAAGGATTTTTGTCTGGTTTTTAAAGTTTTGCTTTACACTTCCCATTGGAATGAAACTTTTGTGGACCATATAGCTGCACAACTGAACCATACAGTAACTCCAAAAGTATCCAAATATGTATTGTTATTATGGAACACATGACTCAATCTGCAGTTTTTGTATTTTACTTTTCCCAGAAGTAACTAATATTTCATACAGCCAGCAAAATACGTTATGTTAAACTATCCTTGTGTAAGATACTTGCCCTGATTTTTAAATATGTCTATACAATATGAGAAATACTTGACGGGGCACAAATAATATAGTATTATAACAATAGTATTATACTATTATTTATATATTAATTAACCACAAACCAAGTCTTAGTTACATACCTATCTCATGGTAATTCATCAATAACGAATTGTGACAACCATTTACTGCATTTGTTACAATTTGTTAATTCTGTAAACCTTTGTGAACTATGGAACTATTGAAGGAACAAGTAGTGGATAACACAAGAAATATTGATCTAATGTTTGTTTATCATCAATGAATCTTTTATCAAGTAGCAACTAAATTTGTTTATGATTTGCTTATAATTTCCACTTCAGTAGTCAAGTGTTACTGAAATATTAAATCTGTACTCCCTTCCAAAAAAAAAAAAAAAGCCTCCCTCCGCACGTCATAACATTGCGACCGAAGGGATACCTTAGGGGCAGAACGGCGTTGGTAGCAGTCACGTATTTTTGTTTTCACAAAAAAGAGTAAAGCGATCAGAAAGGCTGCTCAATTGCCATCCTACGTATAAGCGTAAAGAAGGACCACAGCCCAGGCAGGCAATGAAGGAAGCTGGTGGATTTTCTGCATAACGCTTTTAAACAGACAAGAGAGTCTACTTGTAGTTCATTTATAATCAGTAGCAGGGCGATTGTGTGTAAATTGCACCTGATGATACAAAGTCGCATGACGCAGACAGAGGGGGAAGCCACAGAATAATCCAGCCAGCTTGCAGTCTTTTGCAAGAACTGTTCTACTTTTTTCCCCGATTAGCTGATAAGGGTGTTTCGCAAGCCATCATGGAGACCAGCGTGCTGTTCCTAAAGTACGAGCTGACCTCCACCATCGAGCAAGCCGTCCAGTGCGCCGTGCAGACGGTGCTGCGGGAGGCGGCCAAGGTGGTGGAGGCGCGGCTGGCCGAGGCTCACTGCGCCGCCGCCGAGACGCACCGGGAGAACCGCAGCCTGCGGGAGCGGCTGCGGGTGACGGAGAGCGAGCTGAAGGCCGTGCGGTTCTACGTGTCGGCGGCCGAGAGGAACATCAGGCAGTGCCTGCTCCCCAGCCCCGAGCGGCCGCCGTCGCCCGTCGCGGAGCGTCCGGCGCCCTGCGCCTCCCCCGCTCCGCCGGCCGCCCCCGCCGCGTCCCGCAGGTATGTGCAGCCCTTCGGGGATCCGCCTCCGGGAGCTCAGACATCGAAGTCCTCCCGCAGTGTTGTCCTCTGTTTACCGACAGTGCAGTCGGAATGGAGCAGACCCGGCAATAGCCAGA
Source organism: Petrocephalus zakoni (assembly GCA_026774425.1). Lineage (NCBI taxonomy): Eukaryota > Metazoa > Chordata > Actinopteri > Osteoglossiformes > Mormyridae > Petrocephalus > Petrocephalus zakoni. The sequence continues at coordinate 24,650,651 of JAODKN010000002.1, forward strand.
GGAGAAGCAGATCGCAGACAAATGCATCGTGCATGCCGTGCCCGGGACGGAGCTCCCGCCCGCAAACGCAGCGTTTGGGACCTGGAAATGAGTATAATGACTTGTATACCGCAGCAGATGAGGGCGTGCAAGAAGGTAAGGCGGACCATTTATAATACACATTCCGCTGCTGTGGTAAAATCTAATGGAGCTTTCACATGGAATATGCAACGTCGGATTGGGTTGATTTACATATATTTATTCAGCAGATGCTAAGTGACGTGGTACATTACAACATACAGCCGTCAAGGAGTCGCCATATGTGCATAAGTGCAGCTAGGCTGAGCTTCCAGTGAGCCCCCATTAGAGCAAGCATTTATATATAATGCTATAAAAAAGCATTTCAAACCTAATAAGCCTATTCAATGCAATGGGTCAGATTATGTTTTCAGTGATCTAGATTATGTAAATTGGTGTATCACTATATTAATTCACCATCCTTTAACAAGGACGAGTGTCTAATGTCTAATCTTGGACAAGTGCACGATCATCTTGCATGCTATAATTTAGCCACGTATTCTGGTCAGGTTACTAACCTGTTATTATAACAAATCAATTACTATTATGTATACTTTATTGGAGAGGGGCTGTTATTGTAAAATGATTGTTGCTGCTCTCCTCTTATCAGACTACACTGGAACTACACAGAGAACGACACAGCAGGCTGCAGGTTTCCACCAGCAGGGGGCGGCAGAGACCCCCAGATTTCAGTTTGAGAAAAGTTCCCCTGCAGCCAGCCATGTGAGTGAGCTCAGCCTGATCCAGGTGCTGGATGAAGAGGTGGAATCCAAAGAAGGTGTCATCAAAGTGGAAGATGAGTCCGGGTCCGAGCCGGATCTGCTCGGGGACTCAAATCGGGCCCCGCAGGACGTCCTGCCTCCTCCCAGGGCTTCCGACACTCGGTCCGTAGAGCATCCGGAACCAGCGGAAGCTCAGCAGGTTCTGCATGGGCGCCCTCAGAGCCCGGACAAGGTCCATCTCTGCAGCGTGTGCGGCCGTGGCTTCCGCCGCTTCTACAACCTAAAGACGCACCAGCGCATCCACACGGGCGAGCGGCCCTACCCCTGTCGCTACTGCGAGAAGCGCTTTCGCCACCTGGACAGCCTGCAGAAGCACCAGCGCATCCACACGGGCGAGAGACCTTACCGCTGTGCGCAGTGCGGCTGCTGCTTCCGCGAGCTGGGACACCTCAAGAAGCACCGGCTGGTCCATGCCAATGCTCCCCTTGTTCTGCCTGACCCTGCCCATGGCCCGCCTTACCCTGCCCAGGCCCCGCCCCCTGTCACCAGTGGTCACACTTGGCCACACGTCGCTTCTCAGCCCTCTAACTTGATATAAACTAAACAGAAGGACCTTTCGAAATTCCACTGCTTCTGAATTCTGCTGTGTCAGGGTTATCCAGAAATGCTGATTTTAGAACACAGATCTTGGCATGAACAATTGTTAGCCAGATTCCGGTGATGAGACTGTTACTTAAAGCTGAGGCTCAAAAACTGTTAACGCGATAAAAAAAAACAATATTGGTGATATCGATAATTATCGCAATAAATGTTTATAGGCAGATTTTTACTCCTGAATTAAAACTGAAGAAACTAGGTGATTAATCATAGTTAAAAAGTGTTGTTTATAGTCAGAACGTGACAAACGCTTGCCAAACAGTAGTGACGGCCAAAATAATGCTTCTGGAACAATTTGCTCTATTTCCTTTCCTTCTGTTCGAAAAAGGGCTCTACGTGCTCTCAAAAATATTGCAAACGGTTCATGAGACGTCCTTTTGGCCATCACTACCAAACAGCATTTTGCATTTCAGGAGTCTGAGATAGAAGATGAACAGGTTATTTTAGTCAACATCGAAAAAACGATACGGCTGGCATTATTTCTATCGTTTCTTAATTCTCTGAATTATTACTGTGTGGATTTCTCGTGGACTCAATTTTTCCTGTGAACTTTCCTTTTGGATTTCGCTGGATTACCCTTATTGAACGGGTTGCTATGGACTGCTCTCCCGATGAATTGCCCTGTTGTTTTGAATGTTTTGTCTTATTGCCTACCTGCCCTGTTGCATTCCCTGGTTTGTTCAATAAATTAGCCATTTTCATGTCTGTTCCTGCGATTACTATCAGTTGTCGGTCCTGAGAAGTAGTCACAGAGCAAGTGACATCATCTGACATAAATGCTCGATGGAACTTTGATCATCGATATCGAGGCCAGCCATATCACAAAGGTTGTTATTATCGTTAACCGTTTTGTCTTTTCATTTTACAATTTAACTTTTCATTTTTCAATTTGCTTCTTCACTTTCAAGTTCACAGCATGCAAATGTCTGTTACCTGGAGCGGGGAAGTGGGCGGAGCTATGGATCAGAGCGTCCCGGGCGCTGTAGTGCTTCCCCAGTGCTGTTGTGGATTTTTGCACATAAACTTGGAGATTGTATTTTTATTGTATCATTACCATTTTATTTTTGCAGGAAATACCTCACATACTGCTACTTAAAGCAGAATGGATCTTGGACCTTCATGACCAGACTTGGGAATGCAGTTCTCCGTATTCTAATTAGGTATTATGTTTTTTAGAGCGGGATGTTCACTTCTCTCGTTTCCTTTGCATTGCATGGTGTACAACATCAGTCAGTAGAGCCCAGCGACTCACTCACTGTGCTGTAGGGCCCCAGAAACCTGATATTTTCAAATCAGATTCTAGTCACTTTCATATGTGATCCTAGATTGGATACCTATCCGATTTCTGTGTGTTATGTGTGCCCAGTGTTGGGGAAGTTACAAAAAGTAATCCATTACAGAAAAGTTCAGGTCCAGAAAGTACTAATCCTGACCAAGGTTTTGTTACAACCAACCAGTTGAGTATTCTGTGACTGTGACTCTTTATAATGGAATTGTTTTATCTTACTTTATTTGACTTAACACAGTCGCGACTTTTGTGATAGTAGTTTTATGCGTCATTGTTCTCTGCTAATTTGACCCTTGTGTACGTGGGACTTTCCGGAAGCACGTTACTAAGGG
>JAODKN010000002.1:24686577-24698908 GCA_026774425.1 Petrocephalus zakoni
CCCTTTTTAAATACTCCCCCCACCTCCAAAACCCGCAATCCCCCAAACTCGGGCTAAAAAAAAACCCCGGGCCCCCCCCCCCCCCCCCGCCCTTTCCCCAGCTCTTCTTAACCCCCCTCAATGGCACTTCAGAGCTGAAGAGGCACATTGTTTCTGGGGGAAAAAACCTTAAAAGTGTCCCACTTATTTGCATAGTCTTACGGACACTAATGAAACAAATATGCTGAGACTTTACTGTGTGTACACTGAACTGCCAGCCATTACACAGAAATTAAACAGGGTCTAATTTGTCCACCTTGCAAGAAAGGTTTTCATTCTTTTTTTTCGGTAATTAAAATTTAATTATTAAATTATTTAATTCATATTAAATCATTTTAATGTACATAATAACACTGAATTTTCACCTTGCTGAAATTCTGCAATGTTCATATTTTCAGTGTACCCAGGTTTTTAAGCACAATGTTGTTAATTTCACCAACTTTAACCAATTCATCCTTTCTCAAGACTGAGGTCAGACTTTTGAAAAGTGCCTGAATGCACTGAATGCCTGCTTGCTAAAAATGAGTGAGATTATATGTCTTCTGTCAGGAATTTCGCTATTTTCTAGTGGAAATGTTTAATAAATTATGAAAATAAATGTAAGAAATTGTCTCCCCTTCCTTCCACAGCCATTGTATCATTCTTAGCTACCAATAATAAAAATATTTTAAGGGCAGACCATACCAAGAGAGAACAGCCCATAGCTAGGCCAGTTTTGGACAGTATGCACTGCAGGGGTGTTTTCCAGCACAGACTCGGGAACTATCTGGAACCGCCTGCGGACTCCCCGTAGCTGATGCAGGATTAATGGTGGCTGAAATGGATGCTTTCAATGGGTGTTCCCAGAATTTTGTGCTCCTCAATTCCCCATCAGTGAAGAAGGATCAGAAGAATGTCAAGGATCTTTTGGACTGTGGTTCTTCAGACTGTTAGACTTCTGACTACATGTAATTTGTTAGAAAAGCCATTGGATGCATTTTGTGGTATTTCAATATTATGTTTACCTGTTGGAGGATTATGGGGGATTAGCATTGTAAAAATATTTCTACAAGTGATACATTAAAACTCTTCTAGACACAAAATATGCACGTAGTACTGAAGCTAAGTGCACAATCACATGAACCATATTCAGTTGTTTGCTAAGTGGTCTTTGGCTGTGGTCCAGCGGGATGAAGGATTAGGGAAAGTATCCTACTCTTTTTATCAGTATATCTAATTGGCGGGCAATATTACATTTTAAACTGTTTATTTACTAAACAAAATCGAGTGTCAGATGCACACATACAATATATTTCTTATAATCCGTACGTTTACAAGGATTCTGCAACACATTCATAGTATGATATATACATGTTATATAGATGTAACACAGGATGAGATGTATTAATGCAAAATTAATTTAATAAATAAAACCCGTATTATTATACGGAAAAGCAGCATACTCGCTGGTTTCCGTAGGCCGTCCCGTGCGCCATTACCGCAAGCGCGTTTTTTCTCGTTAGGTTTGTCCTTCGCCGCTGTCCGTCCTGACACTTCTGTAAGCGGCACTGACGGCGGTGCGTAATGAATGGCTCGTCAGTCGCAGAAGCGGAAAGGATGTTTTTAAATCAAACTTTTAAATGAACTTTTCTTTCTCATGACACAAATGTTCTGTTTATTAAATTTATACAAGTAGGTAATTGTTCTAGAAAAATCGATTTGGCCGTGTATACAACTTGCGAACATTTAAAGCGGACGCATGAGAATGAGTCAGTTTGACCAGTAAGTTGTTCGACCCGCCGGCTTCGCTCCGTGTCTGTGGGCGGGCTGGGTACGGTGTACGGACTGGGTACGGGGTATGGGCTGGGTACTGGGCATGGGCTGGGTACGGGCTGGGCACTGGGTACAGGCTGGGTACTGGGCATGGGCTGGGTACGGGGTGTGGGCTGGGTATGGGGTACAGGCTGGGTACGGGGTACGGGCTGGGCACGGGCTGCTCTCACCTTGAGTTCAATACGTGGTTCTCTAAGGAGATTAACTGGAATGCAAAGGAAACGGTCTAGAAAATGCGGCAGATACTCGGCAGCCTTACAGGAAGTGGATGGTTTGCTCTTAGGTACTGCACTTTGGATAATGATGCCAATGGGAACCAGGAAGAGCCGCAGGGCAACGGCAACCTCCTGAGCAAGGTGAGTGCGGCGTCTCATTCGGTATCTATGCTACTTTTCTTATACTGTAGTGTTTCCCAACCCAGTCCTTGGGGAACACCGGCCAGTCCACGTTTTTGCTTCCTCTCAGTTCTCAACACACCTGTACCAGGTATTCGGTGTTCCTGATTGGCTGGGAGCTGGGACGGAGCAAAAACGTGGACTGCCCGGTGTTCCCCGAGGACTGGGTTGGGAAACACTGTTATACTGTATACCTTCTAGGGACAGATTTTTATTATATCAGTACATATGGGCACAATGGTAAATACATATATAATATGTACAATATACTACTTCTCTGTTTCGTCATTTTAAATGTTATTTAAAATGTCCCAGCTAACACTTACCATTGCGAATTCTATCAGGTATATGCATTTAAATGACAGTTTGTTATGGTGCCGGCTCCGATGTGATTCTTCCCGTTGTCTCCTCCTCAGCCGGTCAGCCCTGGGGGGGGGGAACACCGTCTTCAGTACAGCTATACCTTCTGGTTCTCGCGCCGCACACAGAGCCGCCCCGTGATCACGCAGAGCTATGAGCATAATATCCGGCAGATCGGGACGGTAGCCTCGGTCAGTACCATGGGGATTAAAAGAGGGTGGGAACTGACATGGAGATGGGGAACCCAGCTGAAGTGAAGCGTATTCATGTGATCCGTTCCAGGTGGAGCAGTTCTGGAAACTGTACAGTCATCTGGTCCGGCCTGGTGATCTGACTGGTCACAGTGACTTCCACCTCTTCAAAGAGGGCATCAAGCCCATGTGGGAGGTGAGTGTGCACCCTGACTTGATGAGTAGGAGCTTCCAGTGGCTGTCCCAGACCCACTGTTTAAGGTCTGCCAAGCTAGAGGTCGTCACCAGCATCCTGTTAGTGGCTGTTTGCCGGTGCGGTCAGCAGCTTCTTAATGAATGGTGGCAACAAGGGTAGTGGGCATTTCTCTGTCACTGATAGGGGCTGCTCTGTGTACTCTAAGAGAACGTACACATGGATAAAAAGCTGAGACATGAATGGGTGTTCGCTAAGCAGCTAAGTCCCTTTGGTGAAATTATGATGGCATCAACAAATTTCAAGGTTATAATTTCAATTAATAGCATGCTTTATTTTGTGGACTCTAATCCACAAGCATTTCTTTTAGATGTCAGTTCGGGGATTTAGGCTTGTGTTTAGGATGATGTTGGATTTTAAGATTGAGGCTGCAGTCTGGCACTTTTTTGCTCGTGGTGGTTGTTGTGCGACCTGCGCATCGGCTACGCCTCTAGGACAAAGCCAACAGGAGTGGTGGGAGGTGGATCATCCGGCTGAAGAAGGGGCTGGCCTCACGTTTCTGGGAGAACATGGTCCTGGCCATGCTGGGGGAGCAGTTCATGGTTGGCGAGGAGATCTGCGGCGTCGTGGTGTCCGTCCGCTTCCAGGTGGGCATTTTAGCGTGAGTAGGAAGCAGGGTGTTGTCCTGAAGCCATCCGTGGATGTGAGCGTGTCCTAGGCAGCTGGCTCAGTCGCTGTAACTGAGGAACTGTGGAATTATGGGAGTGATTGCGTTTGCTAGTTGGCCTACAGGGAGATAACTGATGACTACCTGATGGCACTGCAATAAATTACTGAACTGGTGCAAAAGTCACTGAAAAATTGACGAACTGAATCACAATTTGATGAGTAATTGCAATAGTGATACAGCTCTAGTATATATGTTAAAAGTATAAATTGTGATGTGTGATGTTTAGAAGCGGCATTTGACTTTTTCCTCTCTAATCTGTGATGACCCTACAGGAGGACATCCTATCCATCTGGAACAGGACGGCTAATGACCAAATGACGATCTCCCGTATCCGGGACACCCTGCGACGGATTCTCAATCTTCCACCCAACACCATCATGGAATACAAGACCCACAATGACAGCCTCAGGTGCGGCAGTGCAGGAACACGCGTGTGCATACGCACAAAAAAAAAGTAGAATGTAGGAATAATCGTGTCACAGTCTCACGTTGTGCATTATTGCTTGTCAGACACGTCGGTGTGTTTATACTGGCGTGTTTTATATGTACGCACATACTATGTACTTGCCTGTTCCTATGCGTGCTCTGCTCTATACCCATCTCTATACTCGTCTCTGTACTTGTCTGTAGAGACTTCATACACTCTGTATTCAGGTCTGTCTCTTCTCCTACAGGGATAACTCCAGCTTCCGCAACACAAAGTTCACAGTCTGACCAGCGTGCGCCGGGTTCGAGGGCACCCGCCCTTCAGCTTTTCTACAAGTTAAGGACATGTTATTGTCTTTTTTAAAAATCGCCACAAATGAAGGAGAAATGAAGCGCAGCAGAAGTGACGGAAAGAGGGGAAGCAGAGGCTGGCGGTGATGGCTGGGTGGATGTGTACAGGCTGGAGGAGGAGGTGTTATTGTTTCTTCTGTATGCGTATACATTGATCTACTGGGGCTGTTCTTCCTTGTTTTGTTGTGTTTTTCCCCCTTCAGTGGATTTTATCTCTCTGTAAATAGACCTTGGCTTCTTTCACTCTCGATTGAACTTTAATTTGTGACATTCATTTCCACAACTGTTCCAGCACACTTTGCTGTAAACCTGGAGACCGCACCAGGAAGCCGCGCTCACTTAAGGGACGGGGGCTGAGGTTCCCTGATTTTAGAAAATAATTTCGAACGGTGACATGGTACTAAAGCGTCCACTCAGGTATTATAACTCAAGATCGGTTCAAATCGTAAATGAGGGAAGCTTCAGATTTGCGAATGTGAAGATGACTGCAAACGCTGCGGAGAGCTAAGGCCTGGCTAATCAGTACCTGCTGCCACGACAGAAGCATGGCTTTATTAATGTCCTTCAGTTTTCCCCACGTCCCCTTACCTGCTAGACTTTGCACACTTATGCACACTATGCACACTTATGCTGGTCTGCGTGGAACTATGAAGAAGCGCTTATTTTGGATACTGAAATGACGGGTTTTGTGATCGCAGCTAGGTCAGACTAAGAAATCCAAGTCAGTTTGTGACGGTCACTTATGGGCTGTTGGTGGAAAAGGGATACAAACCAAAAGTGAAACTACAGAGAAAATCCCCTCCAGCTACTTTTACTTTTACTCTGCGATAAATAAACTGCGTCTCTTCAGCTTGTGCGTTACAGTCAGAAATCAGTGGGTCCAGACCAAGCTTTGATTGTAGCCCGAAGAGACAATAAGAGTCATGGTGAGTCATTAAACATTAACGATCTTCAGCAGGTCGAACCACCAGCCAATATCGATATATTGGTACCTTTTTATCCTGTTCAATGGTTCCGTGACTGCATACTTCTCTATCTGTGGTGACAGAGCAAGACCGTGAATATGGACCGAAATGGAAGCCAAGCACAGGTACTTGGAGACCCCCAGCTATTAAGGCAGAGCGGCATAAGTTTTATCACATACACAAACGCATACTGTACGTGTGGGCCGGCTGCTTCCTGGGATTCACTCAAAAGGAAACACAAAGATAACGTCAAATTAAAATAATAAAAATAAAAAGCAATAATATTAGTAACCTACAGAAATCGAGAACGCCCGTGCTTGGTGGTGATTTGTTATTATTATTATTATCATTATTTTTTTTTACTTTTCAAGTTAACGAGAGAATTTTAATGGGCCGGCAGCCTACATGCAGGTCACTTTGATATCTAAAGGCTGCTCTGTGGGTCTGCCACTGCGGAGATGTCGAGCGCAGCACATTTCGCTTAGTGGAATAACCCGCAAGGATTCAGACAACGTATGTAGATCTGAAAGTGGCTGTAAAAGTTTGTCTATGTCAAATGTCAGTATTTTTTTACCACAATATCATCTACACACGTTGTGTACAATGATGTGATATATAGCATTTCCTAGACCCAGGACATGGCCTGCACTCCGCTCCTATTTCCAACATTAAATTATACACATATTAAGTAGCTGTTATAGTACATATAGGAGTAGCGCTGCGAATGTTTATTCTTGTAATTATTCAAAGAAAATGATCTCGTCTTCTCCAGAATAAAATAAAAAAATTAACCACTGAAATAACTGCATGGACGACCATTCTCGGCTTCCGCGGTAACCGTATTTTTGGCCATACCCATGAAAACAGAGTAGAAGCCAGTCGTCTATCAACGGCCAAAAGTCGCAAGTCTGGCATCTTACATGGTCATGTGCCATGGGAAATATGCAATAATAAACTGCCAAGGTACAGCAGCACAGCGTGCATGAAAGAGCGTGATAGTCCCTTGATAGTTTTAAATAAACGTTGTAAGCTATATTTTGTGAAACTATGTGTGTTTATATTTACCTTTAGAGATAATACAATTATTTTCGTTGTAACTGCATTTCAGACTAATCTATAGAATTTAGACCATTGAAATGTTCCGCGTTGCAGCGCTACTGTGCAGGTTTTGCAGGTTTTTGGTAACCTGAATTTCTTTCACTGCCCTCCGTCAGTGTCCTAGATGCCAGAGCTGGTGTTCTAAGGGAAGTCTGGGCATGCGCAGTGCGTGCAAACTCTGCTCCACGCAGCTGCGCCGAGTTTACCAGTTCTGCTGGGCCTGCAAGCGGGAATGGCCTGATAAGGAGGCCGCTTTGGAAAATATCTGCCGCCTGCCACAGTGCGAACTACGGGCAGCCCTCCTCTCATCCGAGACCATCACGGACCCTAGGGCGTCTGTGGTGGGATGTCCCTTGTTCCGCGCCTGCCCTGCATGCCATGCGCTAATCTCCCACTTGGGCACAGGATGCCGCAACCTCACATGTCCCGACTGCAGTGTCCGGTTCTGCTTCCGTTGTCTGAACCAGGGAATCTGCTGGAGATCGAACTGCAGGATTGTAGATAACAGCTCATCTCTGAGCGATATGAAGTTGTAGGAGCTGATATAAGAGAGGACAAGTAAAAAAGGGGTCTTTAACAAAACCGCTGTGATATTTAAATCCAGTAATAGCATTTACTCACACCAAATCAAAGTGGATATTATTGTTAATTATATTATGGATATATTGACTCAGTACATTTGGATAAGCAGTCAGAAGATGAGTGGATGGCTCTCTTGTTATCGTACAGTTATTGCAGAAAGGTTTCCTTTTAAAATATGATTAAAATGTATTTTTCTTCATGTCCTGTAGTGTCGTTCGTTGTTTTAATTGATAAAAAAAATCCCTAGTGCATTTTTGTCTCTGCCTCGTTATTATCCTAAATTCAGTATCAAAGAACAGAGTGAACAATTATTGCTGAGAAATAGTATATAAGATGGATGGATGAAGAAGTACTTCATATACAGGCATGAAACATAAGCGCGTGCGCCATCTACTGTTAACTAGTCAAAGAGGCTGCCACAGTCCGAAAGTCACTATGCAGTGCTAAAGTACATGTGACTAAGCGCTACAAAGGTAACTTGGATCTTAATGCGTTATTCATTAATAAGTCATTATGCTATTCTCATATATAACTGAACAAAAATATTTTATATATAATTATACATTTCTGATTTCATTTTAATAGTTTTTTTTATTCGAACAAATAACGGAATATCCAAAAAATACAACACAGATATAAAGAGACGATCACGAAATACGTGGTAAACATACAGGGAGAGTATAGACAAGCAGGGTGATGAATTTAGTAAAAATTAATACTAAGTCAATCAAAGGACAAAAAAAGCAATAGAAAAAAATATATAAAAACAATAATAAGAAAAATTCACTTATTCCACATTGAAAAGTTTCTTGTAAATCATCAAAGTTTTAATACTTTTTTTTTGCTGGATACAAATGCCAAACATATATTTTTCAAATTCGCACAAAAAAGCTTTAAGGTTTTGTGACATTTTGGCAAATTTCCATTTGTGAATGTGAAATTTACCGAGTAAAAATTAAGAGATTGACCATAAACTCAAGATGAAGCTTGTCAGTTTCATAGTACATAAGAACATTCTGAGAAGAGATTGTAGTATTTTCATTTTCATTGTTCGCTTTATAAAGTTTATAGAAGTTACATCATTCAGGGGTGACTATACGTACTTGCGTCCTGCTGTCGCTTGTTGATGACGAAAGCACGTCGTTGAGATGCGCGGTTGCTATGCCGCGTTTGAAATGGACGGAACCCTCCCTGCCCATAACTGATCTCTCGCCTGGGGATTTGGCCTCAGTGGGGGGTTACCAGGCAATTTTTAACAACTTATTCCTCCAGGACAGTACTTATTACCGGTAAGCAAAGTGATTTAATTGGTTGGAGGTATTATATTCCTCAGCCCCGATGTGTGATGCTAATTTAATAGCTACCCCACAGCCCGTTAATTAGCTATAACTGTTCATATCACGTGCATACTAATATGCAGAGCCTTCGGTATTTTACATGGTTACAGTGCGGACTAGTAACCGGGCTCCGTAACCTAAGGCGGAAGGAACGCGTGCATGTAGTTGTGGCATCTATGTGTGCTTTACCTAGCTAATTATTTGTTTATGTTTGTTAGTTGTTATTAGCTGGGCACTGATTAATGGCTTTAATGCTGTCGCTGAATAACTGCTGTCAGTCGGCGAGACGCTTATTGGATGTGGATCTGATGGTTATGATTCGGTTTATTTGTGACAGTTGACAGCCAGCCCATCGCGGAGCTGAGCACGGATTTGTTCATGCACCTTATGTAGTTACGCCCGTCATTTTTTTGTAATGATGGACGATGTTTAATGTGAGGAGACAATGTCGGCGGTGAAGAAGGAGGACTTGCTGAGTGATGTGGAGCCCCTGCCGGCGTCTCCGAGCGCGTCGCCCCCTCGCTCCTTCCTGCCCCCATCCCTGGCGGAAGCTTGCGTCCCTTCCTGCTCTCCCTCCTTGGCAGAGACGTTGCAGCCGTCCCTGGCTCGTTCCTGGCCCCCGTCACCTCTCTCCACCCTCGCCTCCTCCAGCCAGGTCACCGCACGACTCTATGCCTCACTGAAGAGCAGCGAGAAGCTGGGCCTGGCCGCTTCGGCTAGTCGCCTTGTGACTGACCCCACAGAGAGACCCAGGTGTGTCCCTTGCTGTAGTCTATCTGAGTGCTTCCAAACCCAGTCCTTGGGGGCTCCAAGACCCAAAGACAGTCCCTGTTTTTGCTCCCTTCCAGCTCCCAGTAGCAAAAACATGGACTGTCTTTGGGTCCCGAGTAGGTAGGCTTGGGAAACACTGGCCTGCCTTATTGAACTTCCCACGCTTCCTCATTAGAGTTTCGGAAAGGCCACAGACCTTCTGTCTTTGAAACAGGCCCCCTTCTGCGTATGTCTCCCAGGCAGGTCACCTTCAGCCTCTCATCGCCCAGTCTGGCCAGCGACATTTCTGCTGGCTGGATGAAGGCTCCCCCTACACACTTTCTGGGACAGCTGGAGGAGCAAGAGGGGGCCGAATGCAGCACCCCAGCCACCCTCTCCCCCAGCATCGGTGACCCTGCTGAGGGGACTGTGCGAGCAGTCGATGAAGATTCGGAGCTGGGGGAGCTGGCCGACAAGATGAGCCGCAGTCTACAGGCCAGCTCTGCCTCGGTACTGGTCAGCACATGGGACTGTGGGTCGCAGCGTGGCCCAAAAAGCAAGAAACTGTTCTTATTCCTCCATCCACCACTGTAGCAGCACACAGCTATTTTACAATTGAGATACTTTTTTTTTTAAGTAATACAGTGGTTCTGACAGTATATCACCTTAGAGTGAGTGTATCTGTGTATGTATATGACTAGAATGTAAAGAAAAATATGAATGGTGATTTATGGCGTGTAACGGTTCCAGAATGGCAGGGAGCACATCCAGGACATGGAGAGCGTACGGGGTCACCTGCAGGACATGCTGAGGGCGGGACAGGAGGCGCTGGAGCAGGAGAGTGAGTCACATGACCAGAGAGAACCCCAGCTCTCAACACCTCAGCTCCCTCACCTGACTTCCAGCTCTGTTATAATTGTTTATGTGCTGGCTAGGGTAAACTTCCCCAGACTGCCACAAGAGGGTGACATTTGGCCAAACCCGCCACCCTCATGCGCACCTGTCCTAGCTTGTCATTACTCTTACCACCTGCAGGGGCCAGCAGCTACCTGTCTGGCTTCACGCAGCTCGACGCGCAGGAGAAGGACGAGTCCTTCGACAGTGACGCCACCTCACACCTACTCAGGTGGGGAGGCTTTGATATTTATGTAGATTTTCTCCAATTAGCCTTAATATTTCATTAAGCTGTGGTTACTGTGCTAGCATCGCTGCTAGGTTTTGTGAAAGTGTTTGGCGGCTGTTATTTTGGCTGGTCAGAAGTGGCTTTGGGGGCTGTAGCCTAGGGGCCCTCCTGGTGTGAGCCTGACCCTGTGTCTCCCCTCCCCCTAGTGCCCCCATGCTGGCTTCTCCCACTTTGTCCTTCAGTGGCCTGGACGACCTCTTCCCCCGCTACTCCCGCCTGCGGCCCGACGAGGGCCTGCCGACGTCCGCGGAGGGTCAGGTCCTGCAGGACTGCCTGGACCGGGAGCGCACGCGGCGGAAGGTACTGCTGCCGGCGGGGTGACACTTCAGCCGCAGTACCCAAACGGTACTGCACACTGACGGTTTCCCGAGCCCTACCCACGCTGACGTGGCTCTGCTTATTAGCGGGGCTGAAAGCGAGGCTAAAGCGCGCCGCTTGTGTAACCACCACAGCCCTGCTCGGGGTCAGGCGGCCTCGGGACGGTGCGTCTCCCGCGGAGCTAAGCGGCTTGTGTGCCGCGTCTGCGTGGTGCCTTGATTTAGCGGCCAGGGGCCCACTGAGGCTAATCCCATCACAGCACTTGGACCTCGCTGCTCCTACCCCTGGGACGTCCCCTGTCCACCTCCCTTCCCAAGTCTCCTCTTCCCCTCCCTCTGTTGCTCATTCCCCTCCAGAACTGCATCCTGTCCTGTCACTGGCAACCCCCCCCCAACCCTGCTCCTGCCCTCAGAAGAGCTGGTTATCCTTAGCTGGTAGTCTGACATGCCCCCGCTAGCCCTCATTAGCCCAGTAATGCCATCCCCATTTCCTCGCTGCTGATTCTGCTGTTCAGGGTCTATTAAAATCTTCTTAGAGTGGCTCTTGCTTGCTTGGTCAGTGATGGTGGTGATGGGATTGATGTATCCATGCACTGCGGTCTCAGTCGGCAGCTGTCTTGGTATTGTCCCGGTCCTACTGTGTAGCTGTGCTCCGGGGTGCTGACCTCTGTGCTCCCCCACCGTGCCCCGTCTTGGCTTTCCACAGCACTGTGAGAGGCAGCTCCGAGCCTTACAGAGCAAGGCCCTGCATTTGCAGCAGCAGCTGGCCCTGGCCGCCTCCACTGACAGGAAGAAGAATGTCATGATTGAGCAGCTGGACAAGGTGGGCGGCTGCACACAGCCAATCAGCACCTACGAAATGCCCAGTTTCACGCAGCCTATCAGCATGTACAAAATGCCCAGTCGTCCACAACCTATCAGCATGTACAAAATGCCCAGTTGCACACAGCCAATCAGCACGGCCAGAATGCCCAGTTGCACACAGCCAATCAATACCTACAAAATGCCTAGTCGTGCACAGCCAATCAGCACGCACAAATGCTCAGATGCTGCAGCCCTGTACACTCTACACTAGAGGTGGCCAGTCTTACACAGAAAGGGCCGCTGTGTATGCTGCTTTTTGGGATAACCTTTAGGTCACCTGTCCAAACCCAGGTGTGACGACTCATCAGACAATCCGCCCTTTAATTAGCATTAGTATTAGTAATTAGTGATGGAGAACCCGCACACACAACGGCCCTTTCTGGGATAGATCGGCCACCCCGGCCCTGCGCATTCTGTATGAGCTAAAAACAAGCCTGCCCCCCTCCCCCTCCCCCCCAGACTCTGGCGAAAGTGGTGGCGGGCTGGAGGAAACAGGAGCGGGAGCAGAGTGAGCGAATCGGGAGACTGCAGGAGGAGAGGGAGGCGGCGCAGAGGGCCCAGGCCAAGCAGCAGGAGGTCAGCCAGTGTCTGTCTGTGTCTGTCTGTCTGCCCGCGTGTGCATGCTCGTCTGCAAGCATGTCTGTCTGCATGTCTGTGTGTGTGTGTCTGTCTGTCTGCCCGCGTGTGCATGCTCGTCTGCAAGCATGTCTGTCTGCATGTCTGTGTGTGTGTGTCTGT
>JAODKN010000002.1:24737061-24756559 GCA_026774425.1 Petrocephalus zakoni
TTATTGATGATGTGACTGCTGACAAAAGCAGCACGATGAATTCTGAAGTGTTTCGGGCAATATTATCTGCTCATATTCAGCCAAATGCCTCAGAACTCATTGGACGGCGCTTCACAGTGCAGATGGACAATGACCCAAAGCATACTGCAAAAGCAACCAAAGAGTTTTTGAAGGGAAAGAAGTGGACTGTTTTGCAATGGCCAAGTCAATCATCTGACCTGAATCAGGTTGAGCATGCATTTCACTTTCTGAAGACATAACTGAATGGAAAATGCCCCAGGAACAAGCAGAAACTGAAGGCGGTTGCAGTAGAGGCCTGGCAGAGCATCAGCAGGGATGAAACCCAACGTCTGGTGATGTCTATGTGTTCCAGACTTCAGGCTGTAATTGACCGCAAAGGATTTGCAACCAAGTATTAAAAAGTATAAGTTTGATTTATGGTTCTTATTCGGTCCCATTACTTTTGGTCCCTTAACTAGTGGGAGGCACATATGCAAACTGTTGTAATTCCTACACCGTTCACCTGATTTGGATGTAAATACCCTCAAATAAAAGCTGACAGTCTGCAGTTAAAGCACATCTTGTTCATTTCATTTGATATCCATTGTGGTGGTGTATAGAGCCAAAAATGTTAGCATTGTGTCGATGTCCCAATATTTATGGACCTGACTGTAGGCCCTTTCCAAAACCAGTCACACTAAATATTGCTATAACACAGACTATATTTATATAGTGGTAAAGTTCCATGTCAGACGACACGGTGGTACAGACTGACCCCCTAAGTGGCTGACGACGAGATGCTAGCGGTAGACCCCAGGCCCGGGCGAAGCGCGGCGGAGGGATACGCTGTGAGCACGGCGGTCTTGCACAGGAAGAATGCGGGGATGTTGTAGTGTTCGAACATCAGCTCCGTCAGCTTCTCCCTCTTCACCCGCGTGTTCCACTGTACCACAAACACAGGCTTAAAATAAACCCTAAAGACCTCAGTTGACTTTCTTTTGCCCATTATTTTGCTTTTTCAGACTCCCTCCATGCTTGATGTACTGATGTGGGCTCATCTACTCACTGGGGCCTCGGACATCAGCACTGGGTGCAGACTGGGCTCTGACTTGATCTGCTTGCAGTAGGTGTGGTCCAAAATAGCCCGGAAAGCCTCCCAGTCCTCAACTGCAAACAGGGCCACATTTCCAAAATGACACTTCGATATGATAAGGACATCTGATGACCCACAGCCAGAGCTGGCCAAAATATTTTTGGTGTCCTAAGCAACATTTCATGAACCTAGTGGTCATTTGCTGTCTTCCTTTCCCTTCCATCTTGACAGGCTGCTCATATAGGGGCCCCCTGGTAGCTGCTGGGCTCTAAGCAGCCGATTGGTTCACTTATGCCTTGGGCCGGCCCTGCCCAGAGCAACGGTCGGTCATTCTGCCCGAATTTGGGTTTGATATTCTTCTCAGAGCAGACATGCAGGAATGCAGCAGAGACGTCGGCATGCAGGCATGACGTGGCCACAAGAAGTCACTCAACTCATGCCGTTCTTCAGCGGCGACACTATCTCCACGCCCGTGCGGGCAACGTGCAGCGCATTGGTATCCAGGTAGAAGGTGCGCCCCCCTGTGGCCTTCTCCTGCTCTCCCGCCAGCTCCCCACCTCCTTCCTCATCCACCTGCACCCCCAGTGAGGTCGGGAAATCTGCCTGTCAGAGGTCAGGGGATCCGGGAACCGTGTCCGGGAAATGGGGAAAGCAGGGAATAAAGGGAACCGTGAAAGGATGAGAAGAGGAAAGGAGAGGAGAGGAATACAGAGGCGAGGATAGGAGAGGAATACAGTGGAGAGGAGAGGAGAGAGAGGAGAGGAAGACAGAGGAGAGGAGAGATGAGGAAAGGAGAGGAATACAGAAGACAGGAGAGAGAGGAGAGGAAAGGAGAGAAATACAGAGGAGAGGAGAGGAAAGGAGAGGAATACAGAGGTGAGGATAGGAGAGGAAAGGAGAGGAATACAGAGGAGCGGATAGGAGAGGAAAGGAGAGGAATACAGAGGAGAAAGGAGAAGAAAGGAGAGGAATACAGTGGAGAGTAGAGGAGAGGAGAGAGAGGAGAGGAATACAGTGGAGAGGAGAGGAGAGAGGAGAGAAAGAGAGGAGAGATGAGGAAAGGAGATGAATACAGAAGAGAGGAGAGAGATAAGGAAAGGAGAGGAATACAGAGGGGCGGATAGGAGAGGAGAAGAAAGGAGAGGAATACAGAGGAGAGAGAGGAGAGGAATACAGTGGAGAGTAGAGGAGAGGAAGACAGACAAGAGGAAAGATGAGGAAAGGAGAGGAATACAGAAAAGAGGAGAAGAGAGGAGAGGAATATAGAAGAGAGGAGAGGAAAGGAGAGGAATACAGAGGAGCGGATAGGAGAGGAAAGGAGAGGAATACAGTGGGGAGGAGAGAGAGGAGAGGAAAAGAGAGGAATACAGAGGGGAGAAAGAAAGGTAGAGCTGCAGTTACTACAAAGTAATACTCCTAAAGTATGATACTCTGCAAAAATGGTAAAAATTGTAAGTTTATATTTGTTAAGAAAAAAAACACAATTTAACACTAGAACACATGCTAGAACATATATTTTTAAGGATCATTTTAGTGGTATCTGCCCACTCATCATAAATGGACCTGCAATCTCCTGTTCTGGTTATGTAAGTTATTCGTTAGTTTAAGCCAGCTACTACTGTATTTGGTCAGTTGTTTTTTTCCAGTGTAACTGAAAATTTTTATAAAAATTACCCATAGATGTATTTGGTGCATTTAGCTAACTAAAATCTAAGTCCCTTGGCCTTGGGTCCGACAATGTGCCGGTAGGACCCAGTCAAGCAGTGGTAGGCATAGTCTCTCACTCTGGCCTGGGGGGCCTGCAGGGTTCCCACCGGAGAGCAGCTTACCTTGGGACAATCCTCACCCGCGTATCCTGCTCTCGTTGAGAAGGAGCCAATGTCAAACACAAGGGCCCCCACCTCGTCTGGGGGAAAGTGAGACAAAATGGAGATGCGTAAGCCAATAAGGAGCAGGAAACACATGGGACTCCCAAAGCTAACGGGGCCCGCCATTGGCTGATGTCTTCCACCTGCAGTGCATCCATTCTCCAGCATTTTCCAGCGCTGAAGCCTATCTCAGCAGCATAGGGCATGAGGCAGGTGTACACACACTTCCATGTACCCCAAGAGGAAACCAGACATGTGCAAACTTCTGAAACACAGGGCAGAGGCTTAATTCAAACCCCCAATGCTGGAGGCATGAGGTGAACAGCGCCCCCCCCCACCCCCCCCCACACACACACACACACACATTGAGCCTCCATGCCAACCTCCAAGAGATTCTCATTTCCTTTAACTGCACGTCAAGGCCAAAAGGATGGTAGATATTTCTTCATGAGAGAGGGAAGAAGGGCATGAGAGATGGAGAGGTGGATTGGTGAAGTGGAATGAGATCATGAAGACAAGCGGCAGAAATGAGTTTCCTTTGCAGTGAGTCTGGGCTCAGCCTTGGAGATAGAGTGAGGAGCTCAGACATTCAGGAGGAGCTCAAAGTAATGCCACTGCTCCTCCACATGGAAAGGAGCCAGCTGAGGTGACCTGGGCATCTGTCTGAGATGCCTCCTGGATGCCTCTCTGGGGAGGTGCTTTGGGCATGACCAACCAGGAAGCTACATGGTGGCAGACCCAAAACACAAAGGAGAGATTATATGTCTTGGCTGGCCTGGGAATACCTTGGTATCCCCCTGGAGGTCTGGCTATCTCTGCTCAGAGTGGGTCTGTGACCCGGACTTGGATAAGCGGCATAAAATGGATGGATGGATAGAGGTAGCAGACAGAGCATGTCCAAAATGTGGAGCTAGTTTGCATACATGATGGGTTTGTGCAATGCATATACCACAAGACTTCATAAAGGGTTACAGCTGGTGCCCACGACACTCGATATCAGTTGGAAATTTCCATCTAGGGTGTCCCCTGCCCTGTGGCCCATTTTTCCTGAGATAGACTCGATTGATGTAAAAAGGCAACATACTATGCTTTATAGATATGTATATTGCTTGTATGGTCTAGGACCACCCCCTGCCTTTTTATTACCAAAAAGAGAATTTATTCAGTGTGATTCTTCTAATCTACCAAAATTTGATTTTTGTAATTAATTCAATGAATTGTGTGTGTATATATACTTCTTTTCTTTGAGTAGCACTCCTAACTAAACTGTTAACTGATTTTTATGATACAGTGAATCATATGATTGATATGCTGCGATAATTATATTTATTCAATGATTTGTTCTGCAATATTTTATTAATGAACGTTTATCTGTTACTCCAAAGCTTCGACAAAGGAAGTACTTGGAAAATGAATCAACTGACGATCTGATAGCTTCGGTATTAAAAACACGCCACACCACCGTGCTATACCATCGGAAACGTGCCATATCACTTAAGAGGTTGGTAGGAACAGAAGCGATCGTATAGTGTGGGTCTCCGTGGATGAAATACGCTGTTCTAAAAGCACATGCTGTCAAGGGCTCGTCGGACGAGCACGGGAAGAAGTTAATCATCATTCATTTCTCTTCCAGATCAATAGACCCTTCGCAGGACTGTTTGGAGGGGCGCCAGACACGGCACTTTCAATCACCATCAAATCACGGAAGAATGAAGTCCTTGTGAAGAAAGGCAGCAGATTCCTACAGAGAAATTACAGATTATTGGTCTCTTAAGGCTATATGGAACCCATCTCATCCGCAATACCCTCCAAGGCAGGGAAAATGAGGAGTTATATTTCTGTTTTCGCGATTTTCCCTACTACGCCAGTACTGGTAAAGGTGTCATGACAGCACCGTTTCACGCCACTCACATGCAAAGGCACCGGCCGATGTCTGCACATCTACATACATGACAACTCTCGGCAAAAATAACAAATAAAAATCGCGTACAGTTGCTTAACAACCAAACGGTGTATTCGCCATTCACATGTATGTAGAGTTTGTCTTCGCTGTGTCTGCATGGATCGTACTGTAGGCTCAGTCACGCCGTCCATCCCGGCTTCCTGCGTGAGATTAGCAATGTACCACAATACGCCATCTGTGCCCCGTTTCGGCCGCCGTTGCGCAAAAAGCACAAACACAAACGACAACGATCTTACCTCCGCCATAGACCCCGCCACTCATATTGTCATCTAAATATTATTCTAATCTCCCAGGGAAAATCAACAGCTAGCTGGCCGTGGACTAGCTAAGGAACACCTTACATCAAAGCAAAGCAAATGTTAGAGGACTGTGATTTCGGGTCAGTTCGAACTTGGATAAGGTGGTGAATTTCTGATTTTTTTGGGTCTGCGGGGTGATGCACGTACAAAAAGCGGATTGCCCAAAAATGCGCCTCTACCCTCACACTGCACCCCCCCCCCCCGGCCCGCGCACCCCTTCCCAATTATTTCCTCGTTGTCTCTCGATTTCCCAGAGCTGGCCAATCAGATATCGGAACGACGATAGCAGGCTCATGCCATTGGCTGAAGGAGCCGGCCGGAGCATTTAAAGGTCCCCGTTCCCGCATGTAGACCGGGCCAGCGATTGTCGGCCAAAGACATTGGGGGGGGGGATTTACCCGCAAAGCCTGGCGGTGCCAAACCGAAGGGCACGATGCAGCAGTTTCGTTTGCGATTGATTACTGACCCTTGATGTCCCTAACAGACAATGTATGACCCCAAAAGTAGTCTAGATGCACCCCATAATCGACCTGTTTGGGCTATTTAAAATATCCTCGCGTTCAATGTAATATTTAATGTGATTACTGTGATCGCAGCAATAAGGACATTGGAAGATGTTACCGCCACTTCTCCTGACAAGCAGAGAAAACGCTGGATGTCCCCCTCCCTGTTCGCACATTGGGGTCGGTAGGTAACCTACCTAGCCTGGTTACGTCTTCACATATAATCTCATAATGCATCCAGTGTATCAACTCTCACTTTTACTCAACCAGTTAGAGCTGCACTTAGACCTTTGCCAACAAAACTCAGGATAGGTAAAATCATAAGCGAACGGACTCTCATTGTTAATACCCAAATGACGCACACACACGCTGACATCATCAAAGACAGCGATGGTATTTATTTTATATTTAAAATATAACAATATACCCAGAATACATAAATACAATACATATGAATACTTACAAGGCTGTGCAAAGAATATCGCGTCCATGCACGTAACTGCCACAATGTATGTATATCATTAAGCTCATCTGGTGTTCTGTGCTTATTCGGGTCACATGGTATTTGTTAGTTTTGTTCACGCGATGCATTTGCAACTTAAGCATAAAGAAACATTTTTTTTCAGTGGCCATCTTTTTGTCCATCGGCTCCATGGTAAAGAGAAAAAATATATATTTTTATCCATTAAACCGGTGTTGTTGCTAGGCAACTGTTCTTCTGTCACAACACTCTTTAATAAGACCTGAAGAAGAGGACTGCTGGGGCAAACCATTGCCTGCTTTTATACGGGTGGAGGGCTGACACTACTTATACAGCCAGGCTATTTGTTTGCTCAGGGGGTTGCAGGGTGAAGCCCCTATTAATTCACCAAGACTCAGAAACTCTGACGTGTACTGTGTATTGATTTAGTGGGAAGATTTAAAGGGTCTTGGGGAGTCAGAAAAAAGAAGTAAATGCACATTTGTGGGTTAAGTGAGTGAGAGGGAATGCAAGATAATCACCTCAGGACTGGGTCATAGTTGTAAGAAGGCCATAAACTCTCACGGGTGAAGTGGAAAGACAAATATCAGACTCTGACCTCCCCTTCACACATGCTTCCCATAAATCCAAATAGGAAAACAAGCATCGATCTTCAGTCAGGCCAGCAAAGCTGCCTTAAAATATATTTAGATTCACAGTCCATAACCCAGTATGAAACTCTTGTAATTATCATGGATTTGACTTTGACAATGTAATATTAGCATTTTGGCATACTTGTAAATACAATTATTGTATGTATGTATAGTGTGAGTATTGTTAAAATGGGACATCTGGCAAAATGGGACAGTTAAACCTTTCAGTTAATATATGTGTTTAGTTAGACTGCTCACCTATATAGTGTTTATGGGGCATTGATGTATTTGGCATGGTATCTAGTTGGGATTCAAGACACTGGGATGATTCTGTATAGTTTTCCAGAATGCAAATTTTCATAAAATGTCCAATTTTGACAATACTCACCCTAAGTACACACGCATACAAACACACATATTGCATCATATTGAACACCTTCCGTTTCATTATCAATGGACGATGAGGCTTAACCTAACCTGTCAAAAACACTAATCTACTAGGCCTTCATAAATTAAACACACTATTGTAAAACTAATATTAGAGAATTTGACATGCGGATATTCTGTTATGTAATACCAAAAGATGGTCTCCAACAAATGATTTGTAAAGTGAACTGAAAAAATACATTGTTTACTTTATGACAGCGGGTTGTCCTGCAGTTAGAGCCTCGCAACGAGGTCTGGGCCATTAGTTTACAGAAAGAATCGAGTAATTGGCCGTACTTTGTCATAACGCGAATTGCAGCGTCCCGCGAGCTGACTGCACGCCTTCTTACGCGCAGCGTTCGGATTTTGCGGAAAAAGTGCGAATCACGTGACCGGTATTCGGCCGCAGGCGAACCGGGCGCGTTCACATTCGTGCGTAAAAAAAAAAAGAAGTCCATTAAAAAACGGCGAAGACGTGCTGTCTCTTTTTGTCCTGTGCCGTACCTACAGCTCATGCACGATATGTCATATGAAGTCAAAAGACAAGACGTCTATTGAAATTGTATTTCTAACCTATGCGTGAGAGCGGCGCGCCCGGACGTCTGCCTGGGTGAGACCCTGCCTTCCCCACCCGCTCTTCCTAGCAGCAGCGGCGGCGCTGCCGAATGGTACGATCTCTCTCCGAATGGGTGTGGTTGCATTTCGCTCCTGAGCGCTGATGTCCGTGCAGAAGAAGGTGATTTATGTGCGGTGCGCTCAGCTATAGCTATACGTGCATTTCTGCTCGGGTTCCTCTTAGTTGCATGAGCATCGCTTCGTTTATTTTTTGGTCTGCAGATCAGCCGGCAAGATAAGTCGCTTTTGGTTCTATTTCTTATTCTTTTATTTTGCTATCAGAAACCCGAGTCCGGTCCTCTTTCTGGTCTTCGCGATCTATGTAGTCATTCATTTTTGGACGAGGGTGCGACGGGCATAACGGAACGAGGGAGAGAGGGAGGAGAGAAGGAAGGGGAGTACCGAGCAGGGCGAGGAAGGAAGCGGGGGATCCGAGACGTACGTGCGGCGAGATCGGACTCAGATCCAGATAAGTCTTTGAAAACAATTTCGTGTTAATTCTCTCTAATCCCGAGCGAACAAATACGCGGCGTGCGCTGATGTTACCAATATAAATGAGTAGCGGTAAGTTTCCGCACTTTAAAGACCATCTGAAGCAGAAAAGGGGACATAGCGGCGTAATACACCCACTGCATTTTTGAGGAGGCCCTGAATCGACTCGATGTTCTCCTCGAAGCACCGCTGCTCTAAAAACCCGCAGGACATGCGTGTCGTTCGGCGGCCGGTAGTGGACTGAAGCTGCGAGCTCACGCCGGGGGAAGATCAAGACGTCTCGGTGTTACAGAGTAACGCCGGAGATCAGAAACGCCAGAAAGTAGCAGGTAACACGTCGGCTTTCCGCGGACCAGTCAAAGGTAGCTGTGGGCCACCGGCGCCCCGCTTATCATTAGGAATTAAGACGCCGATCAGCCGCGCTTCCCCACGTTACTATCCGCAGGGGACAGATGATTTTTTATATATATATATATATATATATGTATATATACACACACACACACACTGGAAAGACACGTACAGTGGCCGTCATGCACAGTTGGTGGGAGGTATTGTTACATGTTGGCCATGGACCTGGAGTTTCCATCCCATTTATTTCTTGGTGGGGGGATACGGGTTGACGGCTAACGTGGCAGAGAGTGCAGTAATAGCTCGTCCAAGCCTGTCTCTAGCCCATATTTTATATACATTTTACATAAAATCTTCTGATAGCTGTATTTTATAAATGCACAATTAATCTAAAGCATAACGGAGTATTAGTTGATATGATCAGCGCGTAACGTCAGTATCCGGAGCCATGTGCCGGGGCGCTCTGCATGGGAGGGGACGGCCCCTGTACGCCCGTACTGCACCTGAACTGAGCTGGCAAGTCATTAATAATGGCCCCCAGTACCGAGTCCGCCTGCTTTCCGGCAGGATCCTTTACTGTTATCCTTTACTGGCGATATCAATTCAGTTTCTTCCCTTGTCCCTTTTACATATAGCGGATTTTGCAGCGAAAAAAAAAACTGATCTGAACATTTACACAATTGCACTTGGCATTTATTCTTGAAAGGGGGGCTAGGCGCCATATGGACGTATTATGACAAGGTAGATGTTTAATCTTAATGGATAGTAATGACTTGCAGCCGTAGACTGCAGAAACGTGCAGCGCGATATATGAAAAGACGCATTGTCCTAAATGAATTACCGATTTATATGACCGTCTCTGCTAAATAATTCATATTCTAGCATGCGATTGTTAACGCAGCAGTTATAAATGGCGCTTTTAAAGCGTTTGACACCCAATCGAAACCGCAATAGATGCTCCGCTTACTTTCTGTACATCCTGTTTACGGCGTTATCTTTCGGAGAGGCCCTCACGAACCAAGGCGATCCGTGTCGCTTAGAATCGCAGGCTTGCCGCTGCTCGCGTCCCCAGATCAACGCGCAGGCGCAGCGGCGGACCGTGGCGGCTCGGCCCGGGAGCTGGAGCGAGTTACCGAGGGTGGGAGCCGGCTAAGGGGTCTGTAATGCCGCCTTTCCACTCTCGGGCATCCTTTCCGCCTCACCACCCATTCATCATCCATAACCCCTGTACCCAGAACATGATTGCGGTGAGCAGAGGAAGCAGAGGTCATGATACGGGCCACCCTGGATGGCTTGTTAGTACATCTCTACTGCATCAGCAACCTGACCCCTCATGCAGATCACCTGAATATTGGGTGTGTTAAAATCGCATTGTATGTTATTTAATCCCATTACTGCGTTTCTGCCTGCTATGCGGTGAGTGTCTGTCTTGCTTTCTTCCATGTCAATTAATAAATTTTTTTTAAAGACTTTATGGAGACAGGAAGTTCCATGGAAGTGTTGATGTTTAAGCTAGAGCTGTGTTGGGAGACCTTTAAAATTTTGTGTCCCTGTAATGTTTTGGGGACCTTTCCAGCCAGAAGGGGTTATTGCCAAATGGCTGTAGCTGGCTAATTTTCCCCAGTTGCTCTCAATTACTTGCATGATCTGTGTGTTTCTGGCCCCCGAGGGGGAAGGCGGTGCTGGTTAATTGCCTCCTGCAGGATGTGCTTGTGGTGCAAAGGGACTCTTCAAAATGCAACATATGCACACACTGGTGCAATTTTAACATGAATCATTTATTTAGCAGATGCTTTTATACAAAGCGACGCCCAATTGAGACGACAGGGTCAGCCAGCCCCCGGAGCAGCTGGGTTAGGGGCCTCACTCTGGGTGCCAAACAAGATGCCAACACTGGGATTTGAACTGGTGCCCTTCTGATCACTGTCAGGGTGCCCTGACCAAAGACGGCAGACAATGTGATATGCAGATGGTCAGCCTCTGCCTGTCACCCTCTCATTGACATTCACCATTTTTGCTGCATTAACGCAAATGCTCCGGGGGGTGGCGGGAATGTCATTTTAAAGTCTTTGGGTAAGTTGATCTCCAGCAAAAAGTGTGTTCAGCAACAACAAAAAAGAGATCTACTTTGAGACACATTAATGTATCGCAGGCCAGATCTGAATGGAGTTACCCGTCCGTCCATCTGTTCATGCGTTTTCCCCATAACGGTCTACTAGGGCTGAACAACTTATCGATTTCACATCAAAATCGCGATTTGAAACAATGCAATTAGCAAATTCCAAAGGCTGCGATTTAGGATATACATTATAGAGCATGTCTGACCCAGTGTTTAAGGCTGTAGTGTGATTGGGTGCCTTCGACATGGGCTTAGGTCTGTCTGCAGCTGACGTCAAGTAGCACGAGATCTGCGCGCGGCTGCAGTGGTGGAGAATCAACTGACTGGCGTCAAGTCGGACAGCTGTCGCTTCTCCTAGTGCGCGAGATCCGACTGCAGTGGTTGAGCACGATGCGTCGTTTTTCGTGACAGACGAAATAGACTTTGTGGAAATTCCAGTTCTTTCATGGAGAATACGGCGAACAATGTCATTTAAATTTTTCAAGAATATGCTTCATATTATATTTATCCAAACGGTCCCCAAACACTGTAATACACTGAGATGAAAATACATTTATATCAAGGATTCAGAGTTTTTATTGTCATATGTACAAAGTACAGTGTAGAGTACAATGCAGTTCTTACTTAAATGCCTTCTACACAGACTAGACAATTATACAAATAAAGCAGTGCGACATCACAGTAACTAAGAATAAATTAACAACAACTAACGTGGACTATTAAAGTTGGCATTTCGTTTATTTATTAAATTTTATTGTATTTATTTATCTTATTTCAACTTTTTTTTTACCAGATAAATTAACTGAAAACCAGTTCTCGCTGCTTCGCGGCAGCATGACGTCGAACGTACCCAATAGTTTTACAGATTCATTCAGGCTTCCTTGTGTCTTACCAATCAGAAGTGCCGTACTCCGCGCGTGCCAATCGTGCTCACCAATCAGAAGTGGCCCAAGGTGACTGTATACGCCCACAAACAGACAGGTGAAACCCAAGGAAAACGTTACATTCGCAGTGCACGTCGGTTCTGCTGCCGAGCCGTAAGTGAGTCACCTACCTATTTAATGGTCAGAGTCATTGTTCACAGAAATGTCCTATTATTAGGGGTCCAAACAGCGTTAGGCGCAAGATCCCTAATGTTTTTATTACTGGAATTGTTTTATTTTCAGTACTTTATTTAACTTAACACAGTCGCGGCTTTTGTGATAGTAGTTTTGTGTGTCATTGTTCTGTGCTAATTTGACCCTTGTGTACACGGGACTTTCCGGAAGCACGTTACTAAGGGTAAAAAGCGGTGTTTGGAAATGCAGCTCTTAAAATGTGTATGTAAAAACACAATCACTTTACCATGTTCGGGTTGCTAGAGATATGTTGGTTGTCTGGTTTATTAGATTTATGTTCTGTATCATTTTTGTTAAAATAAATACATTTTGGATTCAGTTAATATATTCCCATTCTTATCTCTGGATTAATGTGTAGCGCAGTTCAGATTTCAGTGTACGGTTGTGAATACTGAACTGAGTTTTTAAAAAAATCGCTAATGAAATCGCAATGACAATATCTGTCAGATAAATCGCAATTAAAATCATTCAGCCCTACTGTCTATTCATACAGGGACACTGTTATCCTGGGGGCCGGCCTTGGAAGCAGGATGTACGGGGAAGGGGATTCCCTGGGAATGCGCTACTGTAGTGGAATGCACAATACAAATTACTTAAAATTTCCCTAACCTTAAATTTCACTTGCAAAAAAAACCTACCTGGACACAAGGCTGGGGCCATTATTAAGATCATAGACTTAAATTGATAGCATGGGGTCAAGTTTAGCTGTCAGCATAGACATGGAAGAGATTTGAAACGTGGAGAGGTGGGGGGATAAAACTGTGTTTTGCTGTCACACGTGGATGGACTAGCTGACCTGCCATAACGGAGACAAACAGGGAAATGGCTTTGCTGCCAAGAGCGGCTACGATGCAAATGCTGTGCAAACCTGCAGCAGCTGCGCGGGGGCACTGATGGACAGCGGAGGGGGGGATTTGAATGGTTCAGAGATGCATGCAAACATGTTGCTGCTTCTGTTAAGCCTGCAATTAAATGCATAATTTGAATGTGCCACTGTCCTGAGAAATGGCTCTCAGGTCCAGGCAGTGGACATGGTTTTGTGTCATGACGATGCCCAAGAGGAAAGTATTCCAGGAGCATATCCCGAAGTCACGAGGGTTAGCTGAACACTGAGGCATCCAGAGGATACCCTCCAGGATGCATTGAGGCAATATCCAAAGGTCAGAGTGCTAGCTGAAACATCATTGTCTGAAGGACAGGCTTCTGGCTGCACTGAGGGGATATTCAAAGGTCAGAGTTTCGGTTACACTGCGGCGCTGTCCAGAGATGTGAAAGCCCCTTCCACTGAGTTCCAGCTGCACTCACAGATCTCCAAAGGGTAGGGTGTTGGCCGCACTGAGACCTGGATACACTCGGGTGATACCCAGAGGTCACTGTTACAGCTGATTCAAGGCAATAAAAAGACACATTTCTGGTAGCACCGGTGACTAAGGGAGTTGATTAATTTATCTCTAAAAGTGAGGCCTTGTCAGCGGGACTGAGTGCGTCGCAGAAGGAGGGGAAGCAGCTTCGTTTGCTGTGTGACTCAGGGTTTGTATCCCAGTAGTAGCACAGTAGTAGCTCTGCTCTGTCCTCGAGGAGGGCGTGGTAATTGTCAGACTGCCCCCTGGTGGACACCTTGCTGTAAGTGTATGTGCTAAATGTAATGGTTGTTAGTGAAGTGTAGCAGAGACCTGGTGTAATGTGGACCAGCCGTGGCCCCGTGGTCTCACACAGACCGCAGAGGTAATGTCACCGTTGTGTGATTTGGAGCAGACTGACGCCTACTTTATTTATTTTATTGAGCCTGTTAGTAAGTCTCAGCAGGAACGGGCAGATCCCGGCATATTAAGACTGATTTCTGTATGGTTTGTAATGATTTGGTAGATTCAGATTAGAAAGCACATTTTGAGGAACTTCTCAATGCGTGCATCCCAGTCTCTGGGCCGGTCAGCTGACCGGTCAGTGGCCGAGGGAACAGCGAGGTGGGAGTTTGCTTCCGTTTGGTAGCTTGATGTTTAAGACTCTTTAGAAGCCATTCTCAGTGCTGCATTTCATATTTATATGAGAACCGTCACTTCAAAACGATAGAAATTCAGTTTGTATGTACTTTGTTTGATGCCTGGTGTTGCTAGGTACACCATATACAGAAAGGAAACTGTGCTGTGTGATTTGTAATAACCAACAGAGGTTTAGTACATAAAAATGAATCAATCTGACATGAGCTCAGCAGATCTTGATTGATACTTGTGTGTATTATGTGTGTGTGCATAAAAATGGTGTGCATTGTGGGTATCCTAAATGTTACCATGAAGTAAGCACTAACATCTGTGGGTGAGTGTTTTGGGGCCACCTGTTCTAATCATGGGACAGTTGTATTTCAGAATATTATACGATTTTGAATTGCAAAAGCAGGATAATGAATCACCTCAAATCACAGATCGTAAGACGAAATCAGACATTGTGGGTGATTGTCACACACAAACAGGAAGTGGCTGGCTTTGTGAACGTGATGGCCGCGTACATGTGAGGTAGAGGATTTCTTCAGTGGATGGTTGGCAGATCTGCGAGACTTGATTTTGACCTCTAATACATTTTGCATCTTCTAGCCTGGATGTTCTAGTCCTGATGTTCCAGGAGATTTGGTTTCATCTGGCATCTGTTATGGTTTCATATTGATCTTTGAAGGTGCAGTTTTGTCCTCTGCGTGTCACGTGTGTGTTTTTGCTTAGCAGATTAACACTGGGCCACATAGCGATGTGCTGGGCTGCAGCATCACGGGACACCATGCAGCATGCTAATGCTACTATACTGCCTGATCTGCCGTTCCTTTGCCTACCCCTGCAGGTTGCCGATTGGCTGAAAGGTGGTGGAATTAAGAGCGTAGCACCAATCAAGTATGAGTGAGCTGGAGCAGCTGCGCCAAGAGGCGGAGCAACTGAGGAGCCAGATTAGGGTAAGAGTTCAGAGCTTGGGGGTAGGACAAATGAATGGGAATGCCCCATTAAAGAACTTGCTTGTTCTTGAAGTAACGATCGTGGTTAAAATAATTGTTTCAATTGGTCGTCTCGGATCAGACCGCTAATTGGCAGGTTTTTTTTATTATTAATTAATTTATTTTCAGACATTTTTTAATTGCTCTTTTAAGGTTTTAAGGTTACAATTTTAAATAACTTACTTAAAGTAAAGGGAATTGGTTTGTGAATTTCCAGTTACATAAACGGGCAAAAATGGAGTCTTTATAAAGGTCCTGGAGCCTTTCTGGAAAGTTCTGGACTGTGCTCCGGTTTCTGCCCCCAAAGGCCCAAAGGATTCCTTTCTGATGGATCATCACATATCGCACTGTCAGCGCTTCAAAATGATAAATATTGTATTACGATATTTTAAGTAGTCATGAAGACAAATGACATCATAGTTAATCAATATGCATATAGTTTTTGTTAATAATAATTAAGTTTCCATTTAAGTTTTTTTTTCTTCATTCCCTGGTCTAGGATGTAGCAATTGTTTGGGAGAAACTTCGAAAGCAGGTCACACTATAACTCATGCTATGCACTGCTTTAATCGAATAGCCTCGCCTAATGTCTGCACGTATGGGCCCACCCGTCTCTTATCTCTGATTCCAGGATGCCCGGAAAGCCTGCGGGGATTCCACCCTCACACAGGTGCGTCGGACACTGCAGGACCCTGTGGGCGGCTCATCTCTCTCTCGTGCTGCTGCGTGCGCGCGTGTGTATCACCCGCCGCTGACCCCGTGATGTGCACACGTGCATTCCAGATATCCGCCGGGCTCGACCCCGTGGGCCGGATCCAGATGCGGACGCGGAGGACGCTACGGGGGCACCTGGCCAAGATATATGCCATGCACTGGGGCACCGATTCCAGGTGGGGTGTCACTGCACGCATGCAAACACCTGCGGCCACACCACTGTGTTTAACTGTGATGCCACACTTACTATACAGGACAAGTTACCAGTAGCCAGGTTACTAATGCCACATTTGTGCAGTCTCATTGATCGGACATCCATCCACTCAGGCGATTTGACCTTTTCATTAGTCAATAATATGTTTTTAACTGTTGAGTGACAGCAGAGGGGGCACGTTGGGAGCCAATCCACTTTCAGCTTGGACCAGTGCCCCAGAGGCCCCGCCCCCATGTACGCCTCTGCACCCACTCATCCATCTGTCCACCTTGCGTGGGGTCTGTCCCGGCAAGGACAGGATACAAGGCGGGAGCCGCCCTGGAGGCGTTTACATGGTGGCAGAATAAACTTTAAAATTTCAGCGAGTGTGATGATGCTCTGCACTTCCTGTGGGGATCTGAACCAGCCTTAGCTTCTGGCTGGGTGCTTGCGGGCTCTTTGAAAGCCAGGCTTACGGGGCACCCACCAGCCCGCCCCCCCCTGGCAAGCGGGCCTCTGTTAGCGCGTAGCGTGACAGCGCCGCCGGTGAGCTTCATTTGCATGACACGCAAAGCATTAGTTCGCTAACAGCACTGCGGCAGGGACCTCTTACGGAAACGGCACTGCTGTGCTTTTTTGTCGTTTTTGTTTTTGTTTGTTTTTTTGTGGTATCCAAATGGACACTAAAGACCCAAGCTGCATCATTCTAAGAACAAAATAAAATGTGAGCTAAAAATATGATTTGCACTGCACTAATATGCATAATTTACTTTGGCACCTGTAAATGTAAACGCTTCATTTGCAAGCCAAAGAAGCCATTCGGGCTGTTTACCCTTCGCATGCAGAGGTCCCGATTAACAGAGCCAGATCTCTCTTGCTTAATCCCTCTCATGTGCCCCCCCCCCCACCAGGCTCCTTGTCAGTGCCTCTCAGGACGGTAAGCTGATCGTCTGGGACAGCTACACCACCAACAAGGTGAGAGGGCTCTCCGTCCTGCGCTGTCTGTGAGAGGGGAGGGGGGTGCGGTACAGGGACTCTTCCGGCAGCCCTTGAGCCTAAGTGACTTGGGCGGAAATTAGGTATATCTGACAACCCCCCCATGGACAAGCGAATGGGGAGTGGTTTGGGCCTGCCTCTCACATGTGCAGCTCTGCTTAGAGAGGGGCAGTGTTTGGTTCGGTGGGTTAGGACGTTGTGCCTGTAATTTGAAGGTCGTCAGTTCAGAACCCAGTACCGGCAGTGTGATGTCACCACTGGGCCCCTAAGCGAGGCCCTTAACTCTCAGCTGCTCCGGGGACCATCTGACCAGCTTTCTCCATGTCGCCCTTTTTAATAAGTAGATGTAAACTGTTAATTGCTGGTTGCTTGGTGATAAAAGCCAGCAGGGGGCTCCACAAGGCCTGCACAGTGGGTGAGCCTGTCTTTGTGTGCACCGTGTAGATTAATGCTTCCCTCCTCCCCTGTCACCCAGGTCCATGCCATCCCTCTGCGCTCCTCCTGGGTGATGACCTGTGCATATGCCCCCTCGGGGAACTTTGTGGCCTGCGGCGGCCTGGACAACATCTGCTCCATCTACAGCCTGAAGACGCGCGAGGGCAATGTGCGGGTGACGCGAGAGCTCCCAGGACACACAGGTACTTGGCCAGCAGGGGGCGTCACTCCAGACCTGACACTTGGGGCATGTTGATAGTGGATCCTCTTTTTAGCAGATGCCTTTATCCAAAGTGACGTGCAGTGGGGACTGCAGGGGGGCAGCCTGTCCCTGGAGCAGCTGGGCTTTAGTATTCTGCTCAGGGGCACAGTGGCGATATCACTCTGTAGACTCTAGGAGCTGAACCGGCAACCTTCTGATCACAGGCATGGCATCCAAACCCGCCGGGCCGCGCAGCACCCCCAAAACGGTAGTTTCAGTTTTAATTACTGAGGATTAATTCATTAATCAAAATCACAAGGGTAATTAAGGATATTTAATCTTCCCAGTACGGGTCGTCTCCCCCCCTGAGGCCCCCGCCGCGCGGTGCCGGGTGGCTGTGGCCGGATGCGGGCGCCTGGCAGTCGCGCACACAGTCAGACGAGCTGGCCGGGGTGTGACATTGAAGCTGGATTCTGCCTCCTCAGTATGGCCCTGCATGGGTTGGGTGTCGGGTATCGCCACACGCTGATGACAGGGTGACCGCTGCTGGCGGGGGGGCTTCTAGCAGAGTCATCACTGCTGTAACTGGAGCTGCGGGAGTGGGGGGGTGGGGTGGCTCTCACCGACCTCAACAAGGGCAGCAGAGTCATGACGTCGGAATATGACAGGAGCCGTCGCCTAAGGCCGACGTGTGATCGCCCGTGCCCCCCCCCCCTTGTCTCTCCTGCCCCACCCTGTTTGATCCTCCCATCCCGGCGTCGTGCAGGTCTGCAGCTTCTCTGTGTCAGTGCTTCTCGCACCAGCCCTGGGGGGCCCAGACACTTCCGGCCTGTGTGGGTTTGCATGGATCACATTTGGGGACCAAAATGTCCTTAGAATGTAGTAAAACCTGAAATTTCCCTACTTTTAGGGACATCTTTTCAGGTGCCCATTTGGATAACCTCAATTTTATAAAAATAAAAAAAAAATGCTATCAAAAAAGTAAAAATGCTAAAAGTCTTGTATTTGGCTTGGTTACTAATGGTTAAGTTTAGGGCTGGATTGGGGGTTAAGGGTGTCCTGATTGGGATTAGGGTTTTTCCCATAGAAATGAATGGACGTCCCCATTTAGATAGGTATGAGGGTCTGTGTGTGTGTTTAGAAAAGCCTTTGAAAGCATTCCTCATGCCAACACCCTCCTCTAGACCTGAAGCTGTGGCTTTGAATGGGCTTTAATTTCCCCCCTGGTCCGGGACTGAGAGTGTTACTAGTGTGGCTTTCATGAGCACGCACCCCCATCCCACTGCCCTCCTCTCTCTTTT
This sequence comes from Petrocephalus zakoni, assembly GCA_026774425.1. Lineage (NCBI taxonomy): Eukaryota > Metazoa > Chordata > Actinopteri > Osteoglossiformes > Mormyridae > Petrocephalus > Petrocephalus zakoni. The sequence goes on from JAODKN010000002.1 coordinate 24,755,837, forward strand.
TGTGCATCCTTCTTTTTGCATGGCATGCAAAGCATTACTGGGTAGGCCGCCTAGAGGGAAACAGATGCAGAATGCTGGGAATAGAAAAAAAAATGGAGGGATATATAAAAGAAGAGGTATGGTAATCTTATGTGAAATGACTGCTGGAGGCCTGACTTAGCTTGCTCTAAAATCAGTGCAGGATGTTTTAATGCCTTTCGTAAGGGTGTAATGAAAAGCCAAGTGTCTCTCTTACGGATGGATCGATTGGAAAAACCCCCAATCCAGCTCAAATTAAGAAGGAAAGAGGCCATAATCCGATGAAGCCGACACAAATCGATACACCTGCTGTATCACTGTTACTGTAATATTTTTTCATGTTAAGGTCTTTTAATTAAGTTAGTCTCTGATGGTTTCTGCAGTACCGTTCCTCATGCCAGATGGTCTGTATGTCCAATGGGTTACCTAGATTACCGTTCCTCATGCCAGATGGTCTGTATGTCCAATGGGTTACCTAGGTTACCGTTCCTCATGCCAGATGGTCTGTATGTCCATTGGGTTACCTAGGATACCATTCCTCTTGCCAGATGGTCTGTATGTCCAGTGGGTTACCTAGGTTACCGTTCCTCATGCCAGATGGTCTGTATGTCCAATGGGTTACCTAGGATACCGTTCCTCATGCCAGATGGTCTGTATGTCCAATGGGTTACCTAGGTTACCATTCCTCTTGCCAGATGGTTTGTA
>JAODKN010000002.1:24818660-24829191 GCA_026774425.1 Petrocephalus zakoni
CTTTTGAGTACCAAAATGTCCCCAAAGTGTGGGAAAACCTGAAATTTCCCTACTTTTGGGGACATCTTTTCAGGTCCTCATTTGGAAAACCTCAGTTTTATAAAAATCTGTGAATGAATGCCAAAAGTCTTGCCAAAAGTCTTGTATTTGGGTTGGTTACTTATGGTTAAGGTTAGGGCTGGGTTGGGGGTAAGGGTGTCGTGATTGGGATTAGGGTTTTTCCCATTGAAGTGAATGGAAGGTCCCCATTTAGATAGGTATGCCAAGGCTGTGTGTGTGTGTGTCTGTGTGTGTGTGTGTGTGACTCACCGAGTAGAGCAGCAGCACACAGAGGTACTGGATGATGCTGTAGAGTGCCATGAATTTGAAGACGCTGAAGGACGTGACCAGAGCTGCCCTACCCTCCCTGGTGGGGGCGACAGAGAGGCAAACCGTCAGCTTCCACAGCAACTGGCGGCAGACCTGCCCAGAGAAGGGAACTGACCTGATCAGGTGCGGCACGCAGGAGATGTCCGGGGTGCGGGAGGTGAAGGGGGATGCCACAGAGGCTTCCAGCTCTGACAAGGAGATGCCGGCATGAGCCCTCTTCAGAGCCTGCAGAGGGACAGCCACTTAACGCAGGCTCACACACACACATACACACACACACACACACGCACAGCACACACATGCACAGCACACACATGCACAGATACACACTCGCACACACACTCACACACAAACGGTGGATCACATGACCAACAGGCCACATCACCCACACTCAGAGTGGTTCCATGCCTTACCCCACAGTCATTGGCCCCATCTCCACACATGGCCACATAATAGCTGCGGGTGAGACAGAGCGGCATTAGGCACGTATAGCAGGGCCTGCAGGTGGCAGTGTGAGTGTGGGAGGCTCTCAGGGCCTTAAGCAGCCAGCATCTACACGCCGGCTCACAGCATCCCGGCATTTCATAGTGCCTGGAGAGGACGGCGCTGTGGCTCAGCGGGTAACCCTGCCACCTCACACCTACAGGGATGGGCCTTCAACTCACAGTCCAGATCAACCAGCGTTCAACCTAAATTGCACACAGTGTGAGTGTCTGTGCACTGTGCTGAGCTGGCATCCTGCCCAGGGTATCAGCAGCCTTGTCCCTTAATAGGCTCCAAGCCCCAGTGACCCTGTACTGGTAAGCGGCTGGCAGATGGATGCTTGGCTGCTTTTTCCTTTACTCAGGTGTTACTAGGGGTGTGTGTGTATGTGTGTGCGAGTCACAGCCACTCAACTCCACTTTCTGAAGCTCCTCCACCAGCTGCGTCTTCTGGTCGGGGGCCATTCTGGCGTACACCGTTCCGCAGAGAAGCAGCTGTGGTACACAGGGGCAGGGCGAGAGAGGCACCAGACACGCAAACACTCATTTAAGCACATGGATGCCATTGTACTGGGATAGAGGTATTCAGTACGTAATGTACAGTAGTTGAAAATCGAGGTACTCAGTATGGAACTAAATGTGTCTAGTATGGAGATCATGGTACTTAATATGGTGCCAAATCATGGTACTCAGTATGGAACCAAAGGTGTCTAGTATGGAGATAACCGTACGCAGTATGGAGATCATAGTATTCAGTATGGAGCATATGGTACACGGTATGCAAATCATGGTACTGAAAATGGAGATTATTGTATGAGTATTGAGCACACGGTACTCAGTATGCAGGCCTCACCTTGGGCAGCAGCTCTGAGAAGTGTTCCAGGATGATGGCAAAGGTCCGGCCACTCATGGCAAAGTGGTAGCTGGGCCGGGAAGGGTTCTGCTGCATTCCCAGACTGACCTGCGTCTCTCCTGAGGGGAGGGCAGGGTAGGGACTGTCCTGGCTATAACTCCAGGACACAGTGGCAGGCTGCCCCTCACGAGAGGGCTGAGCCTCTGTGATGATCACCTGGGCATGAGGTGGGATCAGACCACACTCCCTTGCCACAGAGACCGCAGTCAGCATGCTGTCCCCTGTGAGGAAAGTACAGTCAGCACGCTGTCCCCAGTGGAGGAAGCGCAGTCAGTATGCTGTCTCTGGTGGGGAAAGTACAGTCAGCATGCTGTATCTGGTGGAGAAAGCACAGTCAGTATGCTGTCTCTGGTGGGGAAAGCACAGTCAGTATGCTGTATCTGGTGGGGAAAGCACAGTCAGTATGCTGTATCTGGTGGAGAAAGCACAGTCAGTATGCTGTCTCTGGTGGGGAAAGCACAGTCAGTATGCTGTCTCTGGTGGGGAAAGCACAGTCAGTATGTTGTCCCCAGTGGAGGAAGCACAGTCAGTATGCTGTCTCTGGTGAAGAAAGCTCAGTCAGCACGCTGTCCCCTGAGGAGGAAGCACAGTCAGCACGCTGTCCCCAGTGGAGGAAGCACAGTCAGCAGGCTTTCCCCTGAGGAGAAAGTGCAGGCAGTATGCTGTCTCTGATGGAGAAAGCACAGTCAGCACCAGGCTCATCACGACCCTGTACTGGATGGATGACTCTGTTCGACTAGCAGATAAATATCACGCATGCTATATAAACAATGCAGGCAATGACTCATGACTCATAATGACTCACAGGGAACATGTCCCATGATTCACCTATAGGGGGCGCTGATGCACAGCCAACTGACCTGTCACCATGACAGTGCGGATGTGGGCTTGGTGGAGCTCTGCCAGAACCGGCACCGTCTGTGGTTTCAGCTTGTTCTGCAGCATCAGCAGACCCAAAAATTTCATCTCGCACTCAATGGCCTCCCTGTGGGTGAGATGGTGCACACAGAGCAATGAAGGAGAAAGGGGGTGTGAGACCGAGGAGAGGAAAGTGGGGGTGTTGGGAAGGGAGAGGGAGAGAGAGACAGATAGAGAGAGAGAGAGAGAGAGAGAGAGAGAGAGAGAATTTTAGGGGAAGGAGAGAGAGAGAGACGTCTGGCAGAGGACTGAGTGAATGTGCCAGGCAGGAGCGTGCAGACAGGAAGTCAGACCAAAGAAGGGAAGATCATCTTGTGTTTAGGGAGCGACTGGAAAAGTAGTGAGAACGGGCACCTGTTGGTTATATGTAGACGATGCCATGTGAACTTGGGCTCAAGCTGCCGGTGTGCTAGTGCAATCACCCTCAGGCCCTGGCGGGTGTAACTGTCCAGCACCTCCCAGAAATCAGGGGGCACTGTCAGACAAGAGGTCAGACGTCGGTCAACAGGAAGTCAAACACCAGTGAACAGGAAGTCAGATATGAGTCTACAGGAAGTCTGGCACCAGTCAAAAGGAAGGACAGGAAACTAGAAAGGATTGAAAAGTGGCAATAATTACTAGGGTATTTTAATGACATGTCTTCAGGCTGGATTGCTTCCCCGCTACTGCCCACCCACACTTCCCCATTTCCCTCCTCACCTGTGTCTGCTTGGCAAAGACTGACCACAGTCTCCGGCGCCCCCTTGAGGTAGGCCTGCAGCCTGCGCTCCCCAAGCACACGGGTCACCACGCTCATGCGCTGCAGGCTGGAGGAGAAGGGGAACTGGGCCAACACCCCAACCTCATAGCGCCCCTAGGAGGTGGGACGGGGAGGGCTCACAATCTGCACGTATCTGCAAACATAGTAGTAGTCATGTTTTTATTATATAGAAAAGACAAAGGAGTCACTTACCATAAGTTCTCTGATATCCTGTGGGAACAAAGTGAGAATATGACATTAGCACCAAAAATACAAATATAAATATGCAGAGTTTGTAATGTGAATACTAAGATAGCTTCCCCTTCGTACCGCTATGATACACGTGTGCTTACGTGTAGCTCCTAGACCACTGCCTCCTAGCTGGGACTTCCTTCCAGCACGTTACACGCATGCCCTGATGTCACGGCACGGCCCCAGTGAGCCCTCTCACCTGATCCATCTCCTGGCAGGGTGGGCTTCTCCCTGGGGGGGGGTTGGCAGGTCGTACCACTGTGGGCATGATGAGGTCATGGTTGGAGGTCTCTTCAGGACTGGGCTCCTCTAGGACCTGGGGGGGGATGTGCAAACAGGATTATGGGACTTACGTGGCCTGATTTGTAAGTGTGGGGGAGCAGCACTGTGAATCGCAGCCTTCATACATATTTTATTAGCTGCTTAGCAAGAAGCTTTCGTCCGGAACAATTCTCACAGCTAACGATTTTACATTGTGCTTTTTCTATGGCTAGATATTTCACTTAGAGCATTTCAGGTCTGGAGTCTTGCCCATGATTACTCCGGTTAGGCGTTTATTGGTCTTGAACCAGCAACCTTTTGGTCCAGGCCCCAATTTCTTGCTATGCAATTATCTTCTCACTTTAAAATGACATTCTGCATTGGCCGGGAAGTGTTTGGCAACACGCCATGAGGGGTCTGTCCAAGAGAAGCACAAATACCACAGACAGGCACGGTTTGAGGCATGTGAGGCACGTGAGACACGGGGACACTAGGGCAGCCACTAACATCTTTAAAAATAGTGATGTCTACGCATTTTCAACGTTGACGTCAGCAACTATGTCAACTAATCGCGGCAGACCTAGGGGACACACTGAGCCACGGGGAAACACACTGAGACACAGGAACACACTGAGATATGGATACACACCGAGACACGGGAACACACTGAGATATGGGTGGACACACTGAGACACGGGGACACTCTGAGACACAGGGACATTCTGAGACATGGGGACACACTGAAACAAGGCGGCGGACCATGATACCAGGACACAGGTAATCCCTGGGGCAACTCTCACAAAGCCACACATATGGCTGACTGATCACCCTTCTTCATTGCCTCACCCAACCAGTGGCCTCAAACATCTTAACATCAAGAGGGTCTCCAGCCAGCCGGCCTTCGATTCGGGTCAGGGAGTGACAGGAAGCCATGGCGACCAGGAAGTGGGAGGGGGCCTGGCCGTCCTCTGCCATCTCCCGGTCTGGAGGAGTGAACCTGCAGAAGAAGCTCAGGATGATGCCAAAGGACAAACAGCCAGGTCTACGGACTGTCTGACCATACGCATTCAAAAGCCACGCACCTGCTGTCCTCAGCTCTCTGAATGCCCCACAGATCAAGGCCATCCTCGGTCAGGGTTCCAGTCTATAGACACAGAGGTGTGGTGGAGAGGAACAGCCGACAGACAGCTTCATCAGCGCATCTACATCCTTAAGCGAGCAGGAGTGGGGCAAACAGACAGAAAGCCCCCCCCCCCTTTACAAGCCACAAATCTATTGGATGGCCCTGAATTACGTTGTTCAGTGTAATGAACAGAAGAAATGACCGATCTGCCTTTGTATATTAATCCTTCTAATGCTCTGTGGTCATAGAAACAGCATACATCTTTCACAGGGAGTTTGGCTATTTTGCTAAAGCTGACTCTGGTGGTTTCACATTTAACAGAATCCAGCGAATAAAATCAGAAACTCATTTGCGTCATTCTGTGTCAGTTATTAAGCAATAACCCCATAGTTTGTCCCAAAAGCGAACATCTTTTCAGCTCAGAGCAGCAGGTATCTCCAACCAGGGCACAGGCTTTGTCTGTATGGAGTCAGCCCCCTGGTATTTCCCTTACGTCCAGTCATCTTTGTTTTAATTATTGCCATTGAAACTCGTTATATATAATGCTGCCAATGCCAGAAGATGAAAAATAAGGACAAGCCAATTTTAAATGTTATGTGGTTGTTCTGGAAAGTATCTATTTAACACTGCGCCTGCACTAATAAATAAATCATTGATAAATTAGGCACCCAAAGAACGTGCTCATACCTGCCTAGACAGTTTCCATATTTTGGTGTAAGCAGTCTCCCATTCTCCTGCATGCATCCACGAAAGCCGGGTATACATTATATGGTTTTCAGAGAATCAGTCCGGCTGGAGTCCGCCAGTCTCACCTTGTCAAAACACACCAGGTTCACCTGGCCACAGGTGTTAATCCGATGGGGGCTGGTGCAAAATATGCCTGTCCGCCGGAGACGGTGCTGGGCGTACACGATGCCAGCAGTCATTGCGGCGGGCAGGGCGGGCGGCACTGTGATGGTTATGATGTCCAGGGCCTCCAGCACAATGCGTCCTGCTGACTCCTGGTACACAGAGAGGAGGGACAGGCTCCTTGTTAAAAATGGAGTAGCAGATGGAGGAGAAAAGAAACGGTGTTGACGGTTTTAACTCCATCCACCGCTTTTCTTTTCAATTTTCACCCCCTGAGAGGCACTGGTGTAGATGGAATAGGCCACGCCCCCTGGCTCACTCACCCCCTGAGAGGCACTGGTGTAGATAAAATAGGCCACGCCCACTGCCTCACTCACCCCCTAAGAGGGACTGGTGTAGATGGAATAGGCCACATCCCCCTGCCTCACTCAGCCCCTGGGAGGCACTGATGTAGATGGAATAAGCCTCGCCCACCGCCTCACTCACCCCCTGAGAGGCACTGGTGTAGATGGAATAGGCCACGCCCACTGCCTCACTCACCCCCTGAGAGGCACTGGTGTAGATGGAATAGGCCACATCCCCCTGGCTCACTCAGCCCCTGAGAGGCACTGGTGTGGATGGGATAGGATACGCCCCCCTGCCTCACCCCCTGAGAGGCACTGGTGTAGATGGAATAGGCCACATCCCCCTGCCTCACTCACCCCCTGAGAGGCACTGGTGTAGATGGAATAGGCCACGCCCACTGCTGCCACGCACACCAGGCCCAGCAGAAAGCGCACAGCATCTCTGTACAGCTGGAAGTTGGAGGGCTTGGGGTATAGAATGGACCTCACCAGCTGGCCCTTCACCGTGGAGAAGCCTGGAGCGTGGAGCGTAGGGTGCAGATACACCATCATATGCAGGAGGGGAGGGGCCATGAGGAGACTCACACAGACACATGCTGGGTCACTGCTGTCTGACTGCTTCCCACTGACCCACCCGCTATTATAAACAAATTAACAAAGCAGATGAAAATTTACATTTTTTTCTTAGTCTTTGTAAAAGGTGACTGTTTTGTAGGGACCCTCCCATAATATCTTTGTTACAGAAGACACGAACAAACACACGCACATGCATGCACACACAAACACATGCACATGGACTACGTATCTATATGAAGACTCTCAATTCATTTTTATGAGCATAACCCTAATCTCAACTAATGACAACCTTAACTGCTACCAAGCCTTAACTTTAACCACAAGTAACCAAACAAAATAAAAGACTTTTATTAGTTTTTGTCACAGATTTGTATAAAATTGAGTTTCCCCTTGTGGGCAACAAAAATGTCTCCAGAACATGAAAATAATACGTTTTGGACACATTTCATCTCCACAATGTAATAGTCTGTATTCAACTATACGGGAAACCCTAAACATAACATGACACCCTTAACCCAACCCAGCCCTAGCCTTAACCATAAGTAACCAAACAAAATGCAAAACTTTTGGCATTTTTACTTTCTGATTGCATTCACAGATTTTTATAAATTGAAGTCCGAAGTAGTATGGAAAATTACCTCACTATTCACATTTTTTATTGATTTCTGTACTTGTGAGGTCCTTTGGTCCTCACAAATATAGCAAAACCTGTATACGCACACACACACACATACCTGTACGGACAACCACAGCTCTGACACTCTCCCCACTGTAGTAGCGGGTTTGGATGACCTGCGTGCCACAGAAAAGTGTGTGTCTTCGGTGTTCCTCCGGGTCATACATGGATTCCTGCAGCCTGCCATCATCACCACTAGGGGGCAGCGGCAGCTGGGTCTTGGTCACAGGAACACTCTCCCCTTTGGGATTGAGTGTTCAGTCCATTATTTGTTACTAAACACTGTGACTGAGATATTGTGCTGTGATTGGACGAACACAGCTGTCAATCATCTCACCTGTCAGCATGCTTTCATTAACAATGCAGGTCCCGCCTATCAGAGCTGCGTCACAGGGCATCATCATGCCATTGGCTGGAATGACGACGACATCACCGGGCACTAGGTCTGTGGACAGGATCTCCTCCACCTCTACGTTAGTGCAAAATGGGCACCCAGAACAAAACAACCTTTTTAAATTACAATTTAATTTTTTCATTATTTTATCTTTAAAATGCAACTCATGTCAGATTGTAAAACAAACTTCAACAAGCTAATCTAACTCATCTTGACTGAAGTGGTTTAACTTCTTTGAATGACTTTAAGACAATATTTTCTCTAACAGTAACAAAACCCATATTTTAGTTCATAGCAATTTTCATTTACCTTAAATATATAAATACGAATATGTGAACACCCTCTATATCGCCCATCTCCCATAACCACTGATGCATGTCTTTGGGCTGTGGGTGGAATCCGGAGAAACCGGATTGAACTGGACTCCACATGCAGAGAGTGCATAATTACATAACTAAGTATTCAGGTGCAATCCATGCCACAGTGGGTCTCCTACAGCAGGGGTCAGAAACGCACTCCTGTGGATATTAATACTAAGGTGAGGTGTCCCCGCGACACGGCCAAGCCCTGCCAGCTGCCGTACCTTGGCCCCCCCTGCAGACGGAGCAGCGGACCACATTGTGGGCAGACACCATGTCATGGAGCAGGATGTAATGCTGTAGGCCAGAGACAGATATGTAAGCAGAGACTTGTCAAACACAGGCAAATATTTACGCAAAACAGAAACGGAGAGACTAAGACGGGCTCATATCTATGGTGAGAACCATGATAAGTCAAACTCACTGGTGACAGTGTCCACTGTAAACAGGCAAAGTACTAATGCAGTGTGTCATGGAATGTTAGATACACAAACTAGGTACAGACAGAATAACCTTACGGACAGTATATAGTGGGGTACAGACAGACTAAACTTACAGGCAGTATGCAGTGAGGGTACAGACAGACTAACCTTACAGACAATATACAGTGAGGTACAGACGGACTAACCTTACGGACATTATACAGTGAGGTACAGAGAGAATAACCTTACGGATCGTACACAGTGAGATACAGACAGACTACCCTTACGGACGGTATACAGTGAGGTACAGACAGACTAACCTTACGGACAGTATACAGTGAGGTACAGACAGACAGCAGTGACATCAGAAAGATGGCTGAGGCGTAGTAATAGTAATCATCCAGAGACCAGAGAATAATGCTGAATACTTGGAAAATATAGAAAGGGTTGAGCACCTGCAACAATGAGAGAGAAGAAACCTGTGTAAGTGTGAGTGACAGAGATGCCAAGAGCTTACAGCTCTTGACCTGCAGCACCTCCTGCTGTCTGGGAGGACCCTGGACATGCAGATACTCGACCTCCTTGACTAGCAGATTGGGAACCGAAGGCACTTTTACTTCAATCTGGTTGATGCCATAGAATAGCCTCCTAAAACGAAAAGAGAAGGATATAAATAAAGAGAAATGGAGAGACTGACAGAGGTAGAGAAGAGGAAGGGGCTCTACAGGTCCACAAAGGAAGGTGTTTGATTGGTTGAAACTGCGCATGGTCTGTAGGTGTGGATGTGTGTCCGTGCCTTGCATCACTGCATGAACCCTCACAGCACAATACAATGCAACACATTTATGGTTCCTTACCTGCTCCGGTTCCCCCACTCGTTGTTTTATATCCCTTTTTAGCAGATATAAATTGGAAGGCTAGCTGGGTCACTTTGCTCGCTGGAGTTCTGCATTAGCTTGCAATACACGCGTGACGTGACGCGCTCAAAGGCACACACGTGATGTGACACCCACCTGTTCTCCTGTCTCCTGGCCGACAGCCCGTGGCTGTACAGGGAGTAGAAGTCTGTGATGGGTATGCCATGGTCCAGGGCATCAAGACGCTGGAAACCGCGGGCCTCTGAGCTCCACACGTACGTGACGGACTGCAGGTGAAAGCATCGCACCTGTGGGGGTCAGAGAGTTAGAAAAGACAGTGTTGCTCTCTGTGATGTGAATGTGCAGGCTCGTGTGTATATGCGTTCAAAGACAGTACCTCCAGCCAGATTGTATTATCCTGTGGCCCTTTGCCGCAGTCCTCTGTGAGGACCTGTTCCCCGGCCATGCCCCCTGCTGCCTCTTTGGCCACTCCCATCCCCGGAGGGTCCATACGGGGAATCTGCAGAGTATTTATCCGGACCCGGAAGTACCGCCCAAACTCATCCTAGGTGATTAATAGCAATAGTTATAAAATGTTTTCTCTTTATAAAATGTGTTACCAGCTGGAATCTGCTAATGTGCTTCCTGATTAATGTGAAATGAGGGGGGCAGACCAGCAGCTTCATTCACCTGCAATCCATTACTGATTATTAATTATACAAAACTGTTTTTCCCACTGAAATGAGTCACAGGGGCCAGATGCTTCAGTAGAGGTCTCTCGTATTTCTCTGGTCTGTCATACATGTCTGCCCTTGGCGTTTGCATCAAGGCCTCAGTCTGCGGGACCCTAAGAGCTATAATAAAGCATGTCCCACAAATCTGCTTGCCATCTTAAATGAAGCAGATATTAAATAAAGTCAGTCCATCCATCCATCCATCCATCATCCATCAATCCATGCATCCAGCAGTCCAACCGTCCATCCATCCATCAATCCAT
>JAODKN010000002.1:24847142-24863507 GCA_026774425.1 Petrocephalus zakoni
CCCCCCCCCCCCCAGCCCTCCCCCCCCCCCCCCCCCCCCCCCCCCCCCCCGGGGGCGGGGGGGGGGGGGGGGGGGGGGGCCACTCAGCATCTTGTTCTCAAACTCAGCCCCCGTTCCCTCACCCCCTCCGCCCTTCATTCCCTCTGCCCTGCATCCCTCCTTCCCTCCCTCCCTCTCTCGCTCTCTCTACCCTCATCATGAATAGCGTCTCTATCCCACAGCTCATGCGTCTGTAAATGTAGCGTCAGAAATCCACCATGGGGGGAAGGGGTGGGGGGGTACAGAGAAAAGCGAGATGTGTTGGAGTCTATTGCTACATGGTGGCGTAACTGCGACTGCTGCCGTGTCACAAGGTCAACTGGGGGGCAGTGGGGGGGGGGGGCTATGAAGGGGGAAAGAGGAAGAAGGAATGGAGAACGAGTGAAGGATGATGGGATGAGGAGAGAGAAAAAGAGTCTTAGGAGACTTAAAGGAGGTGGGAGTTGGATGAGAGTTAGGAAGAAGGGAAGGATAAGGGGATATGAGGAAGAAAAGGAAAGAGGGAACAGGAATAGAAAAGGAGGGAAAGGGGAGAAGGGAAAGAAAGACAGCTAGAAGGAAAGGGGTAAGCGAGCCAAAGGGAATGGGGAAGGGAGAGGGCGACGGTCGGCGTGGTATTTATGGCCCGGCTGTGACAGTGCACACAGAGCTGTGAGGCTGGGGTGCTTTGAAGCCGCCTGCGGGGGGGGCCAGCGAGCCCCTAGCATCCCAAAGAGGGTTGAGGCTTCCCCGCCGGCTTTAAAAATACCGCAGCAATTACGGCGTGGCAGGGAACCGAGAACCACAGGAAGGGGACATAGCGGTAGTGGGGAGGGGGCGGGAACCCAGGCCGCAGAGAAGGCGTCACTGCAGCGCCAGTGACATGCCTGCCCCCCCCGCCCCAGCTCCATTAAAGTGTATAACACTCAAAAGAAAAGATCTCCAGGGCCAGATGAGAAGGGGCAGCCTGGGCGGCACGGCTAGTAGCAGGAGCCCTCCCATAACGGCCCCACTGCCCCGGGGTCCACGTCCCGCTATTGACCGGCTGCTACCAAAGCCGCCTTTTGTCTGGTTACCCTTTTCACACGCCGATGCTGACGGTGAGCATTTCACACAGCACTGCTATCTCACGATCACGCTATCGGGTCCCGAGACCCACCTCTACTGATGCAACACAGGCTCATATTTACACGCCCCCCAGGCGAGCGTGAATCTACTTAACAAAGCCACAGGGAGGATCTCCTACCTGTCGTCGCTGAGGTCAAAGGCCCCGCCCACCCCAAACACGGACTGCGCCAAGCTGAGGGCAGAGGGGGTGGACACGGCGTTGGCGCCATGCTGGAAGGAGCCATCCCGCGACGTGGAGGGGGCCGGGGAGCTGGGCTGAGAGAGGCTCTCTCGAAATAGAGGCTGAAGGAATACAGAGTTCGGAATTAGTGCCACAGCCCTCATCACACGGCTGAGAAAATAACGCCCCCCCCCCAACCACACCATGAGGCTCAGAGATAACATTTCATCAGTGTTTGGAAGCCATTAGTCCATATTGCTTATGAAGCAACACCCCCCAATGGAGGCACCAACCTTCCCCCCCGCATCCATGTCCAGCCGCAGTGGGGCGGGTTTATGGCGATGCCGCGGCGGGGAGAACACCGGGGGCTCCGACAGCTGCGAGGTGGGGGAGGAGAGGGAGGAGCGCGGCGAGCCCATGTTCACCAGCCTGACACTGAAGCGCTCCTTGCGAGAGGGGGAGGGCGAGGAGGACGAAGGGGACGGCGGCCCGCTGGACGAGGGGCGGGGTCTGGCCAGGAGCTCGTCGGCTCCGCCCCCCAGGTGTGTCGCGCGCAGGTGGGTGGTGCCCTGGGAGTGGACCAGGTGACCGGTGCGGAGGGCACGCACGTGCCCTAGGGGCTTCAGCAGAGCCCCGCCTCCGGGACCCTCAGCCCCTCCCAGCCCCACAGTCTCCAGCGACTCCAGCGAGTGGGCGTGGCGCATGCTGTCCAGGACCCGCCTCAGGCCGCGCTCCTCTCCACCCTCCCGCTCCAGGAAGTCCACACAGGTCCAGCGGCCGCGGCGGTACGGCTCGCCCAGGCCGTGACCCAGCCTGACCACCCGGAAGCGGGACGCCTGCGGGGACTGGGCCCCCGCGCTGTCCTGGGACGCCGTCTGCCGGCGCACTGCCACGGGGGTGCAGGGCTGGCTGCAGCTGGCGTGCGGCTGCGCAGTCCTGATCACGTCCAGCAGGGCGGGGCCATTGGGGGCGGGACCTTTCCCCCGGACTGTGTCATCCCAGCCGAGGCTGCCAGACCTGGCTGAAAGCTTGTGGTCCCCGGCATCATCGGGCCGTGCGATCCTATCAGTCCCCGTCCCGGGCCTCGGCCCACCGGCCGCCTCCTTTCCCCCGGACGGCGGTGGGCCCGAGGGCTCCCCGGACGCCTGGCCATATTCCAAGGTGACGCTGGTGATCTGGAAGCCGCTCTTTTTCTTGCTGCCACTCATGTTTCCCAGCCCATACGGTGCACCTTCTTCTGCTCCGCCAAGCTCCTGCTCACATTCTCACAGCAGCAGAGCACCTCTTATGCTCAGTGCCGTCCCATCTCCCAAAGGGCAGGTAAACAGAGCCGGAAACAAACAAACTACTGCTGCGAGTTCGGATAAAATACACAATATATATCAGCTTCTAGTTAAAATATGAATATTACTCGAAACGGAAAAGATCGCCCGGCAGCCGCAGGGCTCGGACAACTTCTAAAAAGTCCATAACCAGAATTTGGTTTGCCTCACTAGTGTGCTCAAGAAAGACCTGTCAAACTTTATTTAAAATCCACACGGCTCACAAACACACGTCTGCAAAAACAAATATCAAGCCCTTTAAAGATACGCTTATTTAAATAGGGGAACCTGGACTGTGGCCAGGCCCCGCCTCTAAGAACGTGCTAGGAACCTGCCGAGCTATTGCGCAATAGCGCGTCGCTCCGCGTATTTATAGCCGTCACGTACGGCGGCTCCCGGGGGGGCTTTCGGGGGGGGGCTTCGAGTCGCAAATCTGATGTAGCGAATGAGCGTGAAACCGCTCGGTTAGAAAGTGCAACTTCAAACCGCACAATACGGTGCAAATTTTACGCAGACGCAAAACGCCAGAAACAACAACAACAACAACAACAATAATAATAATACACGTTATGACCTCCTACGACTTAGTCATTTAACTCGGTGAATAGTAAATTATTTTAAAATGTTAAAATCCGACAACAGTTGCTTTTTCCCCCCATTTGGAAATTAACTGCCGAGTTTGCCGGTGTGTAGCTCAGCGCCCCATCGCGCACCGTCCCAGGGGGGGGGATAACTCGATGGCGCATGACAGGACCTGTTTAGCAAATACTGGACATTTAACTACCTGCAAATGCCCGACCGCATCACCTCCTCACATTCGCCCGGCATTAACCAAAAGCAAGTAACAATTACTTACCCGCCCTCGCTGACGCGGACCTCCTCCCTCCGCGCCCAATCCCTGTCCCGTAGGTAAATTTAATTATAACAGGACGCGGCATAAACCAAACAGCCCAACAATGTAAACACGTATTTTAAATAAGAAAAAAAGCTCCGCGGCATGTAGCGTACGGTACTCAAAAGTGTCTCAGCATCGTTTTAAAATCATCTACGACATCCGCGTACGTACGACAGACGAAGTAGCTTTATTTTTAATTCCAAAGGGGCATAAAAGCCGCATTTACCGTAAGACCCCCATCTGCCGCCGATCCTTTACCGACAGCGATATATTGCGATATCGCGCAGACCTCCGCAGCTTATGCACCCCCGGCCAGCTGGAAGCGGGGCGCCGTGCAGGACGTGCCGAGACGTCCGACCTCCGGCCGCGGGAGATGCCGAGTTATTCCGCGGCTGGCAGCCCGGCGGGCCTCGGCCGGCGGCCGGGCATTTAAAGAGCGTGCCCGAGAGCTGCGCGGCTCCGCGGCTCGGTGGCTGTCACTCCGCGGGACACGCGTGCATCCCGCCGGGCCCCCGCCAGCCCCGCCGCAGCCCCCCAGCTCCGCTCACCCGGGCTCCGGGCAGAAGCTTTAAGTGCGCGCAGCTCCCGAGAAAGAAAGCGTGTCCATGCCGAGCTCGACGCGAGCAGGCGACGGGACGGACGGGGGTCCCGCGGGAGATCCCGCATGTGTCGCCTGCCTACTTTGGGGCTTGTCGCTGAGTAGCACCTTTACCCCACACCCAAAGTGCAAAAAATGCTGTTTCTCCCAGTTAACTACCTATATAAAGCGTGCTAAGTGGCGTCGGGCGCTGCAGAAAGACGCCTCTCGGGTCTCGGCTGATGCTGAGCCCAGTCCCCCCCAGTCCCGCTCCGTCCTCGCGGGGCTCGATCCCCCTCTTTGCTAATATTCGTGCTGCTGGATGGTGCCAGGGGTCGCGCACACTTCCATCTGACCATCTACATGTTTATTTTACTTTAGCTAACTGATGACAATTTTCCCAAGTCCGGAAGTTCCACCCCCGGTGTTGCACGTCATACAAATCATTTTAGGCTCGGCAACTTCGTTCTTTTTTTTACACCGCGTTACTACACAGATCGAAGCGCGTCCCGACGGCAGAACCGGCCCAGCAGGAGCGTTTCAGGCTGCAGCGCCGTGCCATTGCGTAACGGGGTGCATGCTCGCATTTACACTTTTTTCGCAGGATTTATCGAACGCATAGTTCCCTGGATCCTAATCTGTTAAACTGGATAATTCTGCTTTTAAGTCAGCCGGGCCGATGCGCAGCTCGGCAGACGAGATGAGTTATTCGCTGGCTTGTTTGACAGCTACGACAACAGATATGGATTCGGTGTGATTAGATTGCAACATTGCAGCAGAGACTCTACATGTCGGTCCTCTGTGGGCCCGCCTCCCTGCCACGGCAGGGGAACTACGTGCCCCGTACATGCACGCCAGCCGTGAATGTAAAAGTACAAAACATCTTGTAATGGCCAATAGGTGTATGCAAAATAACATGCATGAATATAACGTGCTAGTAAAGCAACAGTGTCAAAAGTAGACCAGATTGTGTTTCGCTTTCTCTAGGCAGAAGTTTACCAAGATGTAGATACAACCTCCGTCATTTTAGAGGGAGAGAGAGAGAGAGAGAGAAAGAGAATTCCTGTCCTTCCATGAGAAAGTCCCACTTGAGTTATGCATTACCTATCTTAATGCAGGGTTGACAGGTTTAATAGGCCAGTAAATATTTTGGGGAACAATTAACGATCTGAAGACTAGAGTGACATCTGTTGGCATAAACTGAGAAGCTGTAGTCAAACTGCAGGGTTGCCAGGGCTTGTTCCAGCCGCAGTGCATTTTGGTCATGAAAGCCAAACACGGAGCGATACTAACCGAATGAGTCTTGGAAAATAAACAGTAGCAGGTTTGGGTCTTCTAGGAAACTGTTCATCTGTATCCATAAGCATAGCACACATTCAGGTTATAAGTCAAGTTCAGTATAATTAAGCTGTGTAATACTGTTTGATGAACCGATTAATGTATCACAATATGAACTGAAATACAATGCTGTGATATTACACTGTGGCTTCGAGTCACTGTCCATGCTGTTTAGGTAATTGTGCATCAGAGCCGTGTATCCTATCTCTGGGGTTACTGGGGTAGGCTTTAACATAATCGGGGAATTGGGACTGTCCCATACAGCACAGGGCTGGAGCACAGCCAGGATGGGATGCAGGGCCAGCACAGGGCACAAAACACCATCATACTCCATGGGCAACGATCATCCCAAATAAAAGGGCTGTTAGAGAAATTTACAATGTTGTAATACTTTCCTCAAGTTTTCAGTGAAGGCCCGGTACTGGTTCAGCCTCACTAACCCAAGGTTACAACATGTATTCAATTCCTTACAATTGGCATTGCCTGTCTTATCAAGTGAAAAAACACACAAAAAACATGTTAATATACTAACTAAAATAAGAAATTAAACTACTACCTGATTTGGCATTTTTTTGGCTAGTTAACAAGTGCATAGTGAACATTTTGTAATCTGCCTCTGAAAATAGGCCATTTATCAAAAACGTTTAGTTTAAAAATAAATTCTTCTTCCCTGATTTATGACTATCATTCTAGGAGGACAAGTGTTACGTTACTTAGGCATTAATATTAACCAGTAAAGGTGCAGTAAGGAAGACTGGAATAGATCATTTGGATGGCTGATGGAAACGCTTGTAAGCTTTTTATGTCACAAATTATCCCCAGAACAGCAAGAACCGATGGACTTTGTGAGTCATTAAAATGATGTCAATCATTAATTTAGACTCCTGCCGTATGGCATGACAGAGGCGAGAAGTAAAGAAACATCTAGGCTAACAAATACTGTTCTGATTTTTCTATAATATGGTTTATCCATAAGTGATCGGATATATAATCCTCGTGCCGTTAGAGTTTCTGTTGGCTGCACTGTTTTCCTGGCTTGGTCAGTGAACCGGCCCAAGCCTCATTTGCTGGGGTGCCGGGACTATCAGCCTGCCTCTAGTGCAGCACAAGGGTGTGTGTGTGTGGGGCCGTCTTCGGTAAGTACACTATTCCTTAAAAGCGTACACATTTATTTTGGGGAACCCTGGGTGCATTCTGCATCATTGAGTTGCCTATGTTTTAAATAAGTAATGCGAGTCCATCCATCTTCCACCCGCTAAGTATTAATGCTAATAACAAATGCTGCAAGTCCTCTTGTGGTGCAGCAATGGCCTTTATTTCATTTTCTTTTTCTGACTGGAAAAAGCATAAAAATTTCACATGTACACCGAATTGAGTATTTGTTAATATTATGTGATGCTTAGCCTTTAACATAGTGCAGTGATTTTTTCTGCAGTTGTAATTTATGTATGTAGGTTATTTGTGTACTTGAGGAACTGGCTTTTACTATATAATTATCACTCTTTGCTTGTATAGTGGCAATTAACCATTGCTGTACGCCTGACTGACAGCCAGTGAAAAGCGCTGCTAGTAGTGGCTTAGAACAGGGAGAAATCAAACCTCACATATGAATATTTAGTTATCTTCAGGGTTAAGGTACTATAAATGCAATTTGGAATCGAGAAACATTTACTTGACTACAAACTGACTCTTAATATGTGAGGGATGTGCATTAGGGGTGTTTAGCAGTAAATGAGGTCTCAGTACTAGTTTAGAACGACTGAAATAAATGTAATGACAATTTATGGTTACTAAATTAACTTCATAGGGCACCGTGGCTCCGTGAGCGTCACACTTCCGGAGTGTGTATGCGCTCTCTGCGTGTAGAGTTGGCATGTCACCCTCCTGCCATGCGCAGATTCTCTGGGTTCTTCAGTTTGTTCCAAAACATTCAGACATTCTCCAAAGACATTCAGTTTGGCTGATTGGCATCTTTAAATCGGTGAGAGTGTTTGTGCTCTGTGATGGACTGGCATCCCGTTCAGGGTGAACCCTTACCTAGTGGGATGACCGCCCACACACCCCCCCAAGTGGTTTGGAAGTGGGATATATAAAAATATTTCCACATGATTTGTAATGGGAGTCTTTAGAGTAATATTTATATCTCAAGTGAGGTAAGTTGTATATTTACATTTTATTTATTTAGCAGACACCTCTATCCAAAGTGATGTACATTTTGGGTAAGCATGGTCAGCCAGTGGAGTAATTGCCACTCAAGGGCTTTGCAAAAGGGCCCCAGGGTGAGATCAGTCTGCCCTCCCTGGGATTTGAACCCATGACCTTTGCCTCCAGGCTGAGCAGCAAAAACGCCCTGAGCACGCACTCGCCCCATTTTTGTTTCCCTTCTTTGCAATAGTGAGAAGCTGTAGCGTCAACTTCCATCACTGCTCAGATCCCAGCTGGCATGGAGAGGAACGAGGTAAAAGAAGAGGGAGACTTCATAGGGCCAGGGCCTCAAGCCCCTCCCCGCACCGAAACCACGGCCTCTTAGAGCCTGGATGCTGACAGAAAAGTCGGGGTCAGGACACACCCCGATCGCTGCAGTCGGGAATGTGTGGCACGGGCTCCTTGGCCACACAACCTTAGGCTAAACAGGAAAATCTCTTGTATTTGATCTTTCAGTGTAAGCTAATTATAGAGTCTAGAAATTACCACCATCTTGAGGTTACTATTCCGCCTTACTGCTGAAGAGTTTGAACCAAACAACCTAGCAAACAAAATAGCTGTATATTTGGTGGAACTAATTCAGTTGCTTAACTAGCTGCAGTATATAAGCAAGCATTTGACCCCTTAATATATGTGGACATTTTCCTTCTGAAGCTGTGGTTAAATACTTAAACACTTGCAGGACCCAACCTTTCAGGTTATATGTCTGTGCCGTGTACCACTACGCCACCTGCTGTCCTAACATAAGTTTTGTGTATCTCTATTTCTGAAAAACCCTGTTTTTCATGCAGTGGTCTCCAGATAGAAACCAGAGCCACGCTGGACCCTTGGAGGTAACTGGCAGCCCCCCACAACTAATGAAGGACCCGGAGGAGACACCTACCGTTTGTCAAGCGTCTCCCCAACGAAATGGCCCCTCTCCGGATGACTCTCCCACAAGATCGAGGCGTACGTCACGTCTGTTTGGTTACGGCGTTGCTATAGGGCCCGTGTGCCGCTCTCAGCCCCGGTTACCTCACTTCAGCATACAGTACACGTGTCTGCTCCAACCTGAGCGTGGCAAAGAGTGCTCAGCGATTCCCAGCCATGGGAAGACAAGTTAGTCGTGACACAAAGCGACTGCGATAAACGGAAACGTCAAAGAAGACTGCACCTGGATGGTTTTCTTCCCAAAAGGAGATGGCAGGTTTTGAAATAACTAGTTGTATATTTTTAATGAAATAGGAAGAGCAGAAAGGAGCAGAAAAAACTTTTCTGCAAGCTAGAAATTATACTTTCTTTATTATTATTATAATGTATATAATATATAATAATATATAATAATATCAATAATTATAATAATTTTTATTATTATTGTTATAATCATTATTATTATGTGGATCCAGCAGCTTAACTGGTTGGACCTCTGATATTAGTAATCACAATAAATATAGTAATAATATATTATATAGTATATAATTATATAGTGTGTGTGTATATATGTATATATATGTATTAGGGCTGTGGGTCTATAAAAATAATTTAACTAATTAAGCAGAGTTTTCTGTATTTAATCGTGATTAATCGCACGAAATTCTCACACAATAACAATTGAAAAATATATAAATTTTCTGTAACATAAACTCAGGAGCATCATATTTTAGATTTTACATTTGAATGAATTAACCTGTGAAAAAACTAAAATTCTTTACTTGTTGCAAACAAGTATCAAGCTGAGTTATAACTAGATAAACAGACTTCACTCAGAAGAGATGCCATTGTACTTCCCATCCAAACATACAATTAAATTCGTTTCCATAAACATAGCAGTTAAAACTACTGTTAGTTCTTCATTTATATTCCATTCCTTTGCAATACTCTGAAAATGCTGAGCACGTGCCTCTGCATAATGGCGTTCTGTAGTTTTGCTCACAGTTAATGCAAATGACAATAGATTCCACTGTTCATCAATAAAGTGTACGGTTACACCAAGGTAGTTGTCATTACTTACAGATGTCCAATAATCCCGTACTGAGCTCTCTCTAACATGCTCCTTTTCAGTGCCCTCATTCTCATGTAGAGTGACTATTCTAGACATAATAGTTCTTCTGGATGGCAGATTACAAGATGAATCTCCTGACGCAATTCAAATTATTTCTTTTAGTCCCTCATCTTCTACTGTGATAACGTAGCGACAGTTTCTAGCTATATATTATATATATTATAGTTGTTGTGACCATCCAGGAACATGCCGTCTGTAGCTGGAAGAGGCCAGGGGTCCGAGTGGCGCAGTGGCATTGACATAAGACGGGTCACAACCAGGACTCTGAGGCTGAGGACCTGCTCCTGTCTGTCCCCCGCTGTGCCCTGCAGTGCCCCTCTCCTTGGGGCATTCCCAGCTGCTGGCGGAGCTGCAGCAGAGTGTCACCCGCTATGTTCCAGTGGAGGAGGCAGCCCAACAGCCCAGCACGCCAATATCCCCAGCCGTCATGACGACGGTTTCCCCAGGAAACAGCGCCTCGCCCCCCCGGCCCCTGTCCCCTGTATCAGGAGGTGAGTCCCTCACTGCACCCAGCAGTCTTGTCTCCATGCCATGCAGGACATCCTGTCCTGGAATACTTTGTTGACTTTGTCCAAAGGAGAGCTGTAATCCCCTGGAAAGAGTCAGACCACAATCTCTAAACTGCGGGTCTAAAACCACCTTCTGTATTGTCCCTCGGTTGTTTACTGAATCAGCCTTGCCTCCTCCTGGGGCGTGTGAATGTCAGTGATGATTGTGACCATCCCATCCCATGTGACCATCGCTCCTTCAAGAAGTGTGGATGTCACGGCGTTCGTTACGGATTGAAAGGCTTTTCCCAGTGAAGGTCCATCGGCCAACCAAAAACCTTTAACGTGGCTTCACCTTGAGATTGCAGGACATTTGCATCATCACTCCCACTGTGTATATGTGCCAAACCCTCTCTGTGGCTTACACTAGAGTACCAACCTGTCCATGACCCCCACCATCTCTCTCTCTCTCTCTCTCTGTCCCCCCTCCCTTCAGGAGCACTATCTCTCAGCAGCCCAGAGCTCCTTCAAGAGCTGAAACAATCTCACCCACTTAGACACGTCAAACCCCAGAGAGGCCTGACCACGGTGTTCTCTGGCAGAGGACGAATGGTACAATACTCGCCACTAGGGGGAGTAGAAATCAGGGCAGAGGGGCAAAGTCCTGCAGGTGTTGCTCCCTCATAGTAGTAGTGGACAGAAAAAATGTACTTGTTAATATGCAAGCTGAAGTTTTTTGCTGGTCGAGCAGAGATGCTAATGATGCTAATAATGTGTCACACCATTTCCTGTTGCTGTTTGTCTTGTTCTGTTTGTCGCTTTTTACCCCCTAGACTCAAAGGCAGGTCCATGCCTCAAGCCCCACTGTCAGTCCCACCTCCACTCCTCCAATGGCAGGGCAGAAGGAGGAGGCGGCCAAGTATTAGCCAATGGGATGCCAGAATAAGCTAACATGTTGACATTGCCACTTTAAGCAATGTTAAGTGATTCCTGCTGCTTTTGTCAGTTTATCTGTCATTTTGTAATATAATTTCTTTAGTTTGTTGCCACAGTAATGCTTTTGGTCCGGAGGTGTAAATTTACCACTGAATGTTTGACATCTGTTCTCGTTTCACACGAAAGACCTTGGTTCTGGTTGAATTTGAGGCGCAGCGTGTTGGCGAATGAAATGCACTCCTGTCCCCAATAAACATGTCGTTCAAACAATTACTTTACAGTTCTCAAGAATAGTTTCATTTATAATCGCTAGCATTTTGTTGGAGCTGTTGTCAAGCAACTGAAAGTCTCTCTGTATACTTACACAGTATATAGCAGCGGTGACAAAGTTCACTTTGACTTGACTTGACGTTACGCCCCTCGTGGATTGTACCGCACCGCTTCTGATGTACGATCTGCGCACAAATCGGTGCACGGTTCCCGCAGTGTGTGACCAGCCCAGCCGTGTGGCCTCCAGTCACCCCCCCAGGGTGCTCTCTGGCAAGGGGGGCGGGGCCTGGCTTAACCCCAGCATCAAAGACTTGGTGCACTGCTGACCGAACGTCTCTAAAGATCAGGCCTTTTCCCAGAAGGTTTTAATTAGCCGAACATGGAATTTGAGCCTCGTCATGGGATACGTAGCACTTAGGAAGCCTTTTCCAGCTGGTGCTTCCTGCCTGCTACTGTTAACATGGGGTTGACTTAACACCAGCAGGGATATCTGGGTAAAGGTGAGCTGAAGGCTAAGGGCTAAAGCGGGCACTGCTCTAGGGGCGGGCGAGGGGGGGTCCCATTAAAGTCCACATGTGTCTATATGTGTGTGCCATAAGTTTATGTCCTTTGCTCTGTGTCCAGAGTCCAGGTTGTCTGATGCTGATAAACCGGCAACTTCCACTACATGAGACAGAGAGAGAAAATACTTTTTTAATAACCCCAGGGGACCATTTCCGCAAAATTATTAACATTATTCGGTATATACAACGAAGAAAATAATATTCGTGCCCAGCTATGTCCCATTCATGTTACTACTTTTTGCATAAACTTTTATAAGATGTTTCAGCGTAAGATTATAAAATAAAGCAATCCTTAATCTCTAAAAATGGTTAGCAAAATACATCATAATTTAATTTGCACTAATTTTTACAGGGTCCACAGCATCAGTTTGGTTATATAAATCAAAGTATTTCATTCACCAAGATTGTGTTTAAGCATTTTGACTTTTATAGGACTCTTTTTTGTTTCAAATCTGATTATGTCGAGTATAGCAATGGTCGATCAGATACAGCCTTAAGGTCTAACTGAAAATGCAAAATCCGGTGACCTCATGGACATGTCAGGGGCGGAGTTTATAACAAGCTGCGAACTTTGATTGGCTGCTTTACCTATGAGCTCCAAATATGGCTTCAAAGTGGGGGGTGTTCGGAACTGCTTTTATAGAGACGCCAAATGAAGAGATCATGGGCAGGAGGTGACGTGAAGGGGGAAGAGAGAAAAGCGAGCAGAGAGCGGAGCCAACTCAGAGGTGAGAAACACAGATTAAAAATGTAGGTGCGGCTTTCGCGAGCCACGTGGAGCAAAAAAGCCACAGCGAAGTGGAAGAGGCAGGAGAAAGCAATGACTGGGGAAGACGGACGTAACGGGAGGACGGCGGTGGGCTTGGGGAGGCTGGGACCGCACTGAGGAGGCAGAAAGTGCGGCCGCTGCAGCAGCAATGGGAAGACGAGGCTCTCCATCACTGGGGGGCCACTTAAAGAGGCATTACTTTCTCCTCACAGTCATCCTGGCTGCTACATTCTACATCAGCACCTCCTGGCTCCGTAAGTAGGCTTCTGTCAGGAAGATCATCCGTAAGCGCATACCCTTCTTCAGTTAGTATGCTTTTGTAATAAGAATCGGTTACCTTTTCAAGTACTCAAACATTTTCAAGTACTCTTTGTAAATGAGTATGCTGGGAAAACCGGTATTCTTTGCAAATGAGTAATTATCATTCATGCTTTCAGAATGAGCAGCCTATTTGAATCAGCCTCCTTAGTAACTGGATATCATTTTGAAGTAAAAAAAAAGCGTTCTGAATGAGCCTTCCTCGTAATGTTAAGGGGCCAGTTTGGCGTTGGAGGAGGGATAGGACTTAACCATTTAAATGCAACAGTCTGATTATTAGGGAGATGAAGGGAGCCCCTGTAATGTAGTCGCACTATATGCCCACCGCCCATGTGCCAATTAGACGGCAGGACCACCGTCTGTATCCTTGTATCACAGATGTACATGGGCATTTCCGACTAGCATATGCACGGGGTAAGCTCACTTGGCTGTTATCTGCCCCACAATCACTCCAAAGGGCACATTTTCACATGTCACAATGCATATCATTCCCTTTACAATAAACCAACAGAGATAAAAATATTTCTAACTGCATACCTGTAAATACTTAACCTGTGCGTAACAGATGCTGACCTTTGTTCCTTTGATGATTGATTCACCGCTGTAGTAACCCAGCAGGTATAACAACTATCCTAGGCCCGGAAGGGTGAAAATGTGCATCTGAAAAGCTATGATTTCCTCTTTGGCAGAAGCTGCAGACTGTGTGTCCCCATGGGGTCCCTGCCTGAGGGGCCATACTCCAGGAGAAGAGACAAGGGTGAGGAAGCACCATGATGTGGGGGATCTGGGCCGGAAGAAGAAAGGGAGAAGTCCAACACTGACAGACTGTCCTTGGGGTTTCAGTTAAAGAGGGGAGAAGCAATGAATGGCAGGGCAGAAGAGTGTGGCGCAGTGCTGCCAGGTTCATCTTGTGCAGGTTTCTTCTAAAGCTCTTAAACATGCTGTTAAATTCAGCGATGCCTCCAAATTGCCCACGATGCATGCTGCCTGTCACAGGCTGTAGATTCACCTCAGCACCGTGCAGGATCAGCAGGAGGCCAGTGCTCCTGGGCGTGGTGTGAGACTCGGGGGTTTTGGAGCCTGCATTTGTGATCTGAAGCTTGCTAGTTCAAATCCCAGTGTTGGCAGAGTGATTTCAGTGTTTGGCCCTGAGCAAAGCCCATAATCCCCACTTACCCAGAGACTGTCTTTCACTGTAATTCACACTGGGAGCTGTTTCCACCTCTAATCACCCTTTCTTCATCATGTCTGTTGTCACACTTTGCCCAGTCTGACCTCCCACATGCTGCTGACAGCAGATTCAGTGATGCCCGGGTGAGACAGTGTCCTGGTCAGATATTCCAGGTCTCAAGGCTCCTGTCGCACCTGGGTGAAGCCCTGGGCCCTGACTCAGACATCGTGCTGCAGCCCTACCTGTCCAGCTGGGAAGAGCTCATCAAGTAAGACCCCAAACTCCCTAGAGGTTCATGAATGCACTGAATGCATATGAATGAACATACTAACCGTATTCTTCCTCTCCCTGACCAAAGGTTCATGGAGTCCTTAGGCACTGTGGTGTCCTTCATCTCTCAGCAAGTCCAGAATAAAGTGTCATTAATCCGCGAGCTAGCTCAGCAAGAAGCGCAGATGCAATGGGAGGGAGAGGCTGGGCAACGCTTACCCGGAGAGGCCGAAGGGAAGTCGTACCTATCTGTACGCTCCATGATTGGGGCAGAGCTGAGCCGTGGTCTTGTTAACTTCCACACTCAGACTCCTTCCGGCTGCCGCACCTTGCTCAGACTCCACCGCGCCCTCCTGTGGCTCCAGCTCTTCCTCCAAAAGGTGGGCGAAGGTCCAGATGACAGCGGCAAGCTACGTCATCCCTCAGACCTGTGCCGGGAGGCCTATCAACATGCTCTCGCCCACCACCACTCCTGGATCGCCCAGCGTGCGGCTGAATTGGCCTTCATGGCGATGCCAGACAGGGAGACAATGTTCCAGCTGGTGTGCGTGCATAGCCAGCAGGAGGCAGGCCATGTCCTGGATAGCGTGGCCCGGGCATTAGGAGAGGTGTACTCCAGGACCCAGAAGGCTTTTGAAGAGCATGACATGTTGGACCTCCCATAGAGGGGAGAACATGCAAACCCCAAAATAAGCATCTCCTAAAACACTTAGTATAGGAATCTGAATGTTTAGGGTATGTAGCTGGTGTGCTCCAGATCTATGCTGGGACTTCACAGTATCGTCCTGCCTTTCAATTAATGTGGACATAAAAAAAAATGCAGAAATGGCTGGGATGAGAAGCCACCTACACTGGCCAAAAATACTTATTATTTTATGAAAAACAGGCAATTGCTTTTTATTGTGATAATTACAGTTACAGGAACGTTGTGTTCGGTTTGGTCAAAAAGCAGATCTCCATCGAGCTGTTTAAACCCTACTGGTATTCAGATTGTATTAGACACTACAAAAACTTTTGTATGTAAATCTTATTTATTTAAGTTTTTATAGCACTGAATATTTTTAAGTAGTTTTCATTTCAAGTGAAATTTGCCGTATCTCTGTTTCTCCACTAGAGGCCTCAAAGGGGCCAAATCAGAAGGCTAGCGGTCATTAGCACACAAAAAAAAACGTTTAAATGTAAATCCCATTCCACATTAAGGCTGGTAACTCGGAACGGTAGCCAAATGCCCGGTCAGCCATTTTGCCCCTCAGTGTCGGACAGTATCGGTGTCAGCAGCGTGTGTATTTGACACTTTGCACCAGAATTTGATTCAGTCTTGGAAATACAGTCAAGCTCTCATTCTCTCTATATTTCTCATCCTTCCTTTCATACGTCCAGTAATGTCCTGTGCAACACGTCTGGCTGAGGTACAGGGAAAGTATCGCAATAAGAAAGGGGAATGTATTTGTGATGTTTTGGCTAATGGCCAGAATTTTGCAAAGAAATAGTAGGGCTCACTGATGGGCCTCCAGGAAGCTCATTGTTTAGTAAAAGCTACTGAAAATCAAGATTTCAAATATATCCTCAGTTTACTTTAAACCAACTCAGCCATAATTCAAGTCTTTATTTAACATTAGTCAATGAATGGATTAAAGAAATCATGTTAATTAAATAATGACTAAAATGAATATTGCAGAACCTGTTTTACTAATGACATAAAAGATGTTACCCAAGAAAAAGAAACATAACTTAAAAAACAATGCATTCTATCACTGGGTGAAACAGCATTACTCAGAATTCCCCGTGTCCACGTGTATACAGTTCCTTGGTGAGGCCTCACCTAGAATATTGTGTGCAGGTTTGGTCACCTTATCTTCAAAAGGACATTGCGGCCTTAGAAAAGGTGCAGCGTAG
>JAODKN010000002.1:24872602-24892464 GCA_026774425.1 Petrocephalus zakoni
CAAAAAAACTGAGGCAGCAAGGAGGGCAACGAGGAAAAGTGAGAGCCAAAGAAACTGAGGCAGCAAGGAGGGCAACGGGGAAAAGTGAGAGCCAAAGAAACTGAGGCAGCAAGGAGGGCAATGGGGAAAAGTGAGAGCCAAAAAAACTGAGGTAGCAAGGAGGGCAACGGGGAAAATTGAGAGCCAAAAAAACTGAGGCAGCAAGGAGGGCAACGGGGGAAAAGTGAGAGCCAAGAAACTGAGGCAGCAAGGAGGGCAACGGGGAAAAGCAACAGTCAAAGAAACTGAGGCAGCAAGGAGGGCAACAGGGATAAGTGACAGTCAAAAAAACTGAGGCAGCAAGGTGGGCAACGGGGAAAGTGAGAGCCAAAAAAACTTAAGCAGCAAGGAGGGCAACGAGGAAAAGTGAGAGCCAAAAAAAACAGAGGCAGCAAGGGCAACGAGGAAAAGTGAGAGCCAAAAAAAACAGAGGCAGCAAGGGCAACGAGGAAAAGTGAGAGCCAAAAAAACAGAGGCAGCAAGGAAGGCGAGGGAGAAACGTGACAGCCAAGAAACTGAAGCAGCAAGGAGGGAAATGGGGAAAAGTGAGAGCCAAGAAACTGAAGCAGCAAGGAGGGCAACGGGGAAAAGTGAGAGCCAAAAAAACTGAGGTAGCAAAGAGGGCAACGGGGAAAAGTGTAAGCCAAAAAAACTGAGGCAGCAAGGAGAGCAACAGGGAAAATTGAGAGCCAAAAAAACTGAGGCAGCAAGGAGGGCAACGGGGAAAAGTGAGAGCCAAAAAAACTGAGGCAGCAAGGAGGGTAACGGGGAAAAGCAACAGTCAAAGAAACTGAAGCAGCAAGGAGGGCAACAGGGAAAAGCGACAGTCAAAAAAACTGAGGCAGCAAGGTGGGCAATGAGGAAAAGTGAGAGCCAAAAAAACTGAGGCAGCAAGGGCAACGAGGAAAAGTGAGAGCCAAAAACATTGCAGCCACGACGGCAAGGGCTTCTGCCCCAGAACAAAGCACACTCCAAGCTCGATGTGTGCCTAATGAAAAGTGGAGAGACTGACTTGCCCAAGAAAGCTTAACTTGCAGAGGCCTTTCTGCTTTGCTCTCGTCATACACACACTCAGATGATGTCGCTTCAAATGAGTTCGCATGCTGGATATGTTTCCAGCATCATATGCGAGTCTGGTGTAGAGCCGACAGCCAGTCTTGGTCTTAACTACTCAGTCTCTAGTGCCATTTATTTGGAAACCAAAAAGTTATTGAAGAACCATAATGTTAAAAAGGGCCTACTATGATGGACTGTTACCAAAATTAGCCATAAGCAACTCACAACTACAAAGCCACAACTAGCATAATGTTTTCTGTGTTGAAATTGAAAGAGCATACTCAAAAATGGACCTATTCATAATAATAATTGATACTTTATTGATCCCGGCGGGAAAATTCTCCTCTCACTTCCCCCAACCCTGCTCTCTGTGAGAGTAAGCTTGGCCATGAAGGGCCGACACTGTGTGTGGCGCCCAGGGAGCTGGGGGTTAAAGGCCAACAGAGGTGCAGAGGCTGGGTGACCTTCTGATCACAGGCACAGAGGCTTAACCCACTGAGCTACACTCTGCCCCCATGTTCTATGTTATTTAACATAGACTATTAATTTCACCTAGGTTATAATTGAGAGTAATTTCGACTACACTCTGTTTCAATAAAAGTGTTTGTGACACTTAAACTGTAACTGACATCATAGAAAGTACCAAGATAAATAACGCATCCTTATTCTGGGGAAAACCAGGATATTTTTTTTTACTGCACAGAGCTAGAACACATCAAGTGACAGACAAGCAAATAGACGGAAAATGAACCGCATCATCCACCTACCCGGTTGAGCTTAATGAGGATGCAGGGTTTGGCATCCCGGTAACCGTAGTAACGGTCCTCGATGCCGGAGCAGCTGTCCAGCATGGTGCGGTTGAACTGGCAGGCGCGTTTGGGGTTGTTGCGGACCTCACCGCTGTCCTCTTGGATGAAGTACTGGTCCGGAGCGCAGAAGTCGTTGTTCGTCGCCTGCACCGAGTTGTTGTAGGCTGGGAGGAGAAAAGCAACAGCCTGCCTGCTCCGATTCGCAAACCCACCTTCAGATCAGCTCCTGTCCACTCATTTATTTATTATTACTACCTGTTGATGTGCGTCTTTTTTTACAGTCTATAAATGTGTCGTTCTGCTGTAAAACTGCAATTTCCTTTGGGATGAATGAAGTCTCTATCTCTCTACCTACCTATCCAACAACTCCCAAATTTTATTCCCCAAATTCAAAATCTGCTGAATCTGCCTGGACCCTCTGTGCAACATCTGCCTGTACATACCTCTATGCACAAATCCAGCATCTCACCCACCCATATGATGCCTGACATCTGCTTGTACACAAAATACCCTATTACATACACACACACACAGACATTATACTTAAATATAATATATATATTATATATACTACCACCCCCATAACGGTCTCACGGCCTTCCTACTTACGGGCCAGAAAGCTGTCCAGAGTCTGCACATAGGCATCCCAGGTCTCCGTCTTGTCCAAGTTGTAGGTAATTTCCAAAGCTTTTCCCTTTGGCCGGATCATCATGCCTACAGGGGGAGAGTCGTGTAGGTGTGCGTGTAAGTGTACGCGAGACTCGCACTTGCTAGGTCGCTGTATTGCAGAAGTGTTAAGAGATCATGGCTGTGTGTACCAGGGGTGGCCAGGCGGTCTTGGTAGGTGGGCTTGTACTCATCCAGGGTCAGGAGCATCACATACATGGTGAGGACAAAGAGACCCGCCAAAAAGATGTAGAAGATCAGATAGAATAACAGGATTAGACCTGAAATGACACAGAGGAGCCATGTTTTACACTCATTGCATGAAAAGCAGATTCAAAAAACACACACATCACTGTACCTCTCTTACAGTAGTGCATTACTAGAGGCAGCAGATACCCTGGCCTAAAAATACTCAGAGTGTCTCTAATTTAGGCGATGTAATTTCCCCAGAGGTAAGACAATGATGCTCCTGAGGCAAGTCTATCCAAATGCTACATGTGATCAACCAGCTACAGGGCAAATAACACAAATCTAGCCTAATGCTAATGTATACTTAGCTAAACAATCTCACATTGGGTGTGTCTGATTGCCATTTACCACTGACGAAACTGAGCGGCTCTGAGTAACTCCTATTGGCTCTTGTGGTACATAAACGCAATAGCTACAGTAACATAAGGCAGGGGAAGAGCCTGGATGGGATTCCAGCTCGTGGCAGGAAAAACATGCACAGCCACACACTATGGGCTATTTAGAGATGCCAAAATGGCCTAGCTGCATGTCTCAGGGCACTGAGAGGAAACACATGCAACCCTGGGAGACAGTCTACACCTCATGCAAACAGGACCGCTCCATAACTGAGCCTATAACTACAACTGGGCTTGGTATTAAAGAACTGGCCAATCAGCTGCCCAGCAGGCCTGACTGGCATGGTCAGTGTGCAGCACCATGGAGCAGAAGGTGTGGGCTTATGGACTAGCGGCTGTACAAAATGGGTCACGGCGCGATAATGACACAAACACACAGCCACCAGATGAGAAGATGATAAAAATCTGCCCTGTCAGTCATTATTTGGATCCATGGACTTCAGAAAAAACAGCAGCAGATGCACAGGACCATTAGAATTACAATTAAAACTTGTCTCCACTGAATCTTCATTTTCATTCTCCGACCACCATGTCTTCAACATTTACACTTCATCTAGCAGACGTTCTTATCCAAAGCGACACACAGGGGTCAGACAATCCCTGGAGCAGCTCAGGGTTATGGTCCTGGCTCAGAGGCCCAACGGTGAAATCTGTCTGCCTACCAGGAGATTTGGACCAATGACCTTCTGATCACAAGAAGGGTGTCCTAGCACACCGAGCCGCAGGCCACGCCCACTGAGCAGACATCAGACACGCAAAATCCAGCAAAGCTGTCATTTTCAGTTCTGAGCCTGTGTGGTCTCTTTCCATCCCTCCATATTCCCAGTCCCTCTCCCCTGGTCTCATTCTCCCTATTCCGCATTTTAACTCCTCTCCTAGATAGAGTAAGGGGTTGTGGCTGGGGGATGGGGGGGTGGTACGCTGTACCAGCTAGGATTATCCCTACCACCTGTCTCTCCATGCTCTCCCAATCAGCATTCCCCCTCCCCCATGTCTGCCAGTGTCCGTGGTGAACTCCATCCTCTGCTCTGCCCCAATCAGCATCCCTCTTAAACCCCCCCCCCACCTCTCTGCCCCAGAGATACAGCTCTTTGATTCCCTTTCAGGTTC
The DNA here is from genome assembly GCA_026774425.1 of Petrocephalus zakoni. NCBI lineage: Eukaryota > Metazoa > Chordata > Actinopteri > Osteoglossiformes > Mormyridae > Petrocephalus > Petrocephalus zakoni. The sequence goes on from JAODKN010000002.1 coordinate 24,876,927, forward strand.
CCAGGGGCAGAGATGCTCAGTCACTGGCCCTCCTGAGGAAGGGGGGTATTTCCATGGACACCAAAATCCCAATGTGAGTAGATACTCTTCTCCTAATTGTTTACAATGTGACACCTTATTGAGCATAAATCCTTCTCAGATGGCTAAGCCCCATCAGTCACTTGATAAGTACAGCACACAGAGCACAGAAGCACAGCCATACTGACCCAAAGCAGGTGACCTCACACACAGGCATGATGTTATTATGTAGACTAGACACCATTTTATATGTGTTTGGCAGCCAGCTAGATCCAAGGTGACAAGTCGTTTACACCCACAAACGCACAAAGCCCTCCACTCAAAGTTGAATGGATCTGGGTCAACATTTCATACAAATTACTAACTACAGGACCTTTTTTCCAGCGAGATGATGACGAATGTGTAAAGGGAAGGACGGCTAAGATCAGATATACGGGTTCCTGGGAGAAGACTTCTGCTGTCCAGCAGCATTACAAAATAAAAGCAGTAAACAGTGGTCTGCAATTTCTTGCTAAATTAAAGTGTCTGTCTACCTAGCTAGCCAGCCCTCAATGCAAATAACATACCTGAATCAATGCATGGATAACAGACAGGGTCAGCAAAGGACAGCAGCTGGGAGGCCACGGTGATCTCAGCATAGTGACTGGGCCTGAGAGTATCTGAGGTTCACTGCCTCCTCTGAGACTCGGCTCCCATGCTGTCCTCACCTGTCCTCTTCCTCCTCCCTGGCCCTTTCACTCGCCGGAGAGATGCTGCCAGCGATGTCTACGGCCAACACCACCACGGGAATTCCGTCTACTGGTGCCTCCTACATCTTTAAGCTACTCTCAGTTCAGACTGACTCACTCTCGGCTCCTTCGGCTACAACAACAATAGAAAGACTAATTAATACGGCTCCCTTAAATCGTGACAGCTGAGACCCATGTGACTGCATGGCTACTAACCCTGAACAGATATTACATACATAAAATAGGAAATATTTCATTTATAATATAGAACACAGTCACACAAAGAGCACACTGAGTCAAAATTAAATTAAGAAGTAAATTCCATTTCTCATTACTGAGCCTGATGAGGGAATTTTCCATCCCAAAATAACATCTACTTCATTATATCCTTCCCAAGATCTCCTACATATCCAAAGATATTGTAAGATATTGACGCCCCCCCCCCTTCCACTTTTTAATGTATAAATGTCACTCTCCCAGCAGTTTCCAGAATCCGTTTCCTAAATGATGGCTTTTGGGAAGTGAATCAGACCTCCCACTACGGACCCTGATCCACAAACTGGAAAATGATACACAAATCTGCAGCATAAAACAATCACATGTGAAGTAAGCAGCCAGCAGCCTGGAGTGCAACCGCCTCCATGTCAGAGTAATGAGGATGGACATGCCCCATTTCATTCTGGGGCCCGTCTTCCACAGCCTGCCTTCTGTAGGCCCAACCATGCATGCGTGACCCAGCCAGAGGCAAGGAGGAAGCCTGGTGTAGGACACGGCTGTCCTCGAAGGGGGGGAGGTCGGGCTGGCACTGGACCATTTGGGCCTGGGGTGGGTAGGAAGTGTGCATCTCGCAGGAATGCGGCAGTGTGTCACAGCCCAAGGGACGAGGAGTAGAACCAGGCCCATGAATATCTTGAGTTTTAAAAGAAAAGACCTTTTGTTTGTGCTCTGTAGTGTTAATTTTTGCATGTTCTGTCCCTTTACAGGAACCTGTGAGTTCTTCATAGAGGTCTCTACTCAGGAGGAACCTCACTCTGCTGGTTGGAGAATGCAAAGTCAGGTGAACTACATCACTGCATTATGCTCCTCCTTGATGGCCTGGAGGTCCAACCTAAGTAGAAAATTTCATTAAATCCTACAGTCCACTGAGGTCACCAAGGCTGACATCATCAATATCATCATCAGCAGCATCTGTTGTACAAAGGGTCAGACCATATGGGCCCATCTACTTTGCTCTTGAAGCCCTCAACCATATAAGGAACCTCCCTAATCACTCATGACTGCACAATCCATCCAGGGCACAAGACAAAAGACTAGCCAATCCTTATTGCAGCAGAATTTCTAATACCTGCCCAGCCCAGCTTCAAGTGACTTCTCGATTATGCACGAAAAATAAGAAGATAATGGTCTGGGATGACTCAAAGCCACGACCAATGATTAAAGTCCTTTGGAGAACCCCATTAGGGACAGGCCGGGCTCTCGTAACACCACCCTCAGCCAGCACTGATAAACCTCTGACCCCAGTGAAGAACTCGCTCCCTTCTTCCTCTCATGCTTTAACGAGTAACTCTCCGTTTGACAGCGGCCTAGCTGAACGCCGGCATGGCTAGCGTGACCTGACGCCAAACCTGACTGACGTCCATGATATCCGTCGTTGTTTGTCATGGTGTGAATCTCTTTGCTGCCCTATCACCGACAGGCACACTGAGGCGCATGGGAGGCACGGTGCTCTTTTTCTTTAGATAGCACGCTTGGCAGCCCGATTGCTGTTACTCGCCGCTGGTGTCGAGCCAGATTAAGGCAACGACTGAAAATGACACGAGGAGCCACATTATAAAAAAAAGCACTCAGCAATGGAGGCGAGCTGCAGCTCCCTGCTAGTATTTCTGGGATGGTTATATCAATTACTGTCGTCCATGCAGCCACGCTGTTCAAATACATGGAGGAGGAGGAAGTCTTTCCCTTCTGCCACCTGCAAGCCGACATCCAAATCCAATAGGTACACACACACACACACACAGACACACACACCACCCCCTCCAGCTGCAGCTCTGTCTCTCAGTGCTCCATCTCACCAAATCCCCTCGTATCCTCTCTCCATATTTATGCCAATCCTGGATTTATACATGCTTAGTAAATGTGTGTTTTTTAATTATAACTTACAATTTTTGCATTATTTTCAAGGATGGAGGCAATGCTAGAATTCCTGCAAAATACCACATCTGTTTTCATAATTTCAATAGAAAGAAGAATAAGTAATGGCCTGGACTGTAAAGTGAATGTCTTCCATCTCCAAATGAGATTCCAGCAGTCACGTCCCGGTGTCTTCCCGTCTCTCCTCTCCCTTCGCTTCATTTGATTCATTAAGGGTAAATGGCCTTACAAGGAAATAGGAGCTAATTAAATAAACCGCTAAAAAAAGATCGATATTAATAAGAACCAACTATAATCCCGCGTTAAAAAAAACGAAAACGAGAGTCGGTGTGTCAGCAGATTCTGAGAAAATGAAGGGGGTTATAACAATGCGCCTTTGTGTGTGTGTGTGTGTGTGTGTGTGTGTGTGTGTGTGTGTGTGTGTGTGCGTGCCGGTGAGCTATAAAATGTAAATTGCTGATACAGTTGTAAGGCGCACATTAACAAGGTTTCGGGTACAAATCGATTTCCTTGCAGATCGCTCGGAGAGCGCCATACAGCAGACAGCCGGTGTTCCGCTCGACGCCTCCAGCCGCACTCCCGAAAACTGGGACATACCCAGCGATGCAGGCTTTCATATTTTCGCTGCTCGGGTGATGTGTGTGTGCATGTGTGATAGATATCTATATATACACACTTGCAAATGGCACGCAGAAGGGATGGAGAGGAGAGGAAGGCGCGAGAGCGCAGGGCTGCGGGCACGCGACAGCAGTCCGCATTAAATTATAAATGGCCTTTCGCATAATGAATCATAAAAAAGCATCTTACTTAACAAGCTGTAACGCAATGGGGGTGGGGGGGAAACTGCTCCCTAATCGGATGCAAACGTAGGGGTTTGCGATTGAATGAATTGATTATCGAGCGATTTTTGCAGGGGGGGGGGTGAAGCAGGGAGAGCTGGCAGCCTCCAGACACACATGCCGCAGTAAGAGCCTTCTGGTCAGTCAGTGGCACACGGATGGTGCTGGGGGACCTTGGGGGGCAGACAGGCGGAAATGCCTTTTGTTACATTGTATCCAGGTACATGAAAGCTCGCACGCGCCGCACAATTCACAGCCCGATTTAAGGGCGAGAGGCTGCGGCGTTCCGCGGTTTCGGCCTCAGACAGGCGGTTTTTTCTCGATACGCTTTTTTTTGGGGCGGGGGTGATGCGATTGGTTAATGGCGCGCGGTTAGGTTTGTGCATGGGTCGGTTAGCGCGTGGTTTTCGGTCGGTGCGTGGGTCGGTTAGCGCGCGGTGGTCACTCACCCCAGCTGCTCGCCGTCCTGCCCAGAAACTGGTGCGTCCGCGGGTTCCAGAAGAACTCCTTCCACTCGTCTAAGACCTGGCCGCAGGTTTTCTTCTCGCCCTCCTTTGCCATTTTCGGTCGCCTTATGTCACCGCGCCCCCAAAATAGGATTAATAAAATTATTGATGGATAATAAGTGTTTTTATATGTGCAGCAACAGCAGATGCCACCGTTTAACGAGACAGGGCGAATTCCCTACGAATAAATCGGCAGCTAGTAAAAAAATGATGTTTTAAAATAATTCTTTATAAACCGCTAGATAGATTTTTCTCTGAGAACAAACTGTTGATATATCGTGTTGCTTTCTAAATGTACCCCCCCTCTCTTAAATTACTCTAACGAATGCAGACTACTGGTGTGAGGTGCCGAAATGTAGTAACACTGCGGTAAGACGCTCCCCGGCTTTTAAACCCGGTGTACCATTTGTACATCGCCCCCCTCTCCGCACACACGACACCGCCATGCACAGGCGGCTTCTCGCTCCTCAGCCAATGACAGCGCCCCTCGCGCCCCGGGAACACCCTTCGTGCTCTGGCAGTGGTCACATTGGGCTCCTGAAATTGTGATTGACAGGGCACCCGGCCAATAGTTACCAAGTCGCAGGGATGCCAGCGGCCGCTCATGCTTATTACGGTGGTCGCTCGACGTGGTGCGGCTGTATGCCGCGAATATGTAGCGATTATAGACGGGCAGTCATTATGTGCAGCAACTTAAACAATTTCCAGACGACCCCACCCCCCAAATCATCAAATGTGCTACAAAAGTTGTTTATAGCACTGGATGGGCTTTGGTATGTCTCAATTAGAACAGTGGTCAATTCTAGCTGCTCAAATGATTTACGTTTGTTACTGCAATACAATGTGGAAATAGTACCTATATGTTTTTTTTACATGTTATGTAATTTGATGGGTTCTGATGCAGCGTGCTCCTCCTCACTCGTTCTGTACCTGCAGATGCTCGCAGCCAGAATATTAGTTACTCAGGCGAAATCCAATACGAAAAATTGCATCTGCATGACTCCCTCTTAAAGATTACTGCCGAATGCACAGACATGCATATGAACAACTGAGTACGCGAAGTCAGCTAGCTGAAATATTATTTGAAGGACTGAAACGTAACAATCCACTGTTTCACCCAAAGCAGACACAGCAATACTGCACCAGGTCTTTGGATGTCGTGTAAAAGGGACGCTTTAGAGGAAAAAAGGTAAGCAAATCGGAGGCGTTAAATATATGAAAGTGATTTGGTAATGAACGTTTAGAACAAGGGTTACGTTACTTTTGCATTTGTAATAAAATTAAAATGACAATTTGTAAAGATGAAAGATGGTCATCGGATGGGTCCCCTTAGCGTTTATGCACTGACGATAGCTTGATATTGAGCGCCCTCTGTCGCGCTGCGTAAGGAATGACATGTGGACTTTTTGGTCTTCACAGTTAATACACGTCCATAAAGAAATTGGAGAGGCTTCTCGTTAGACGAAAAGCCTAGTACGTCTCAGTCAAAGTTTTAGGTGCACTGTATATCTGTCTGCGTGTGTTTTTGGGAGAATGTCTCATCACAGATGGGGACGACGTCAAGAAGCCTCTCGCTGCCACCTGTGGGTAGGCGTGGCTGGACATCCAAGCCAGCCCACCTGTGTCGGTAGGTGAAAAAATCTTTACTTTGTACCCCAGTATAATTCCAGAGCTATTTGTTATTTTGTTGTCAGTATTTCTACCCGATACACAAATGCTCCACAGTAAATTCTAAAGTCCCCAGATGTTATTGTACGACTGCTCAGCACGCTTAGTGTGGGTTCCGTCTTCGCCAGTAATAACACCACTGCCGCACCGTCCATATAGTATTATATCACAGCTGATACTCTTACAAAGTCTCTAACTTCTGCATGTGTCTTACGTTGTTAGTATGATTGTGCACCTTGAGAGTAACAGTAAACCATGAGAGGCGTAAATGAGGCGCGGCAAAGCACGTCTGGAATGACCAGCGTGACTGGCAGGCTTGTTAGGCGACGTACGGTTGGCCGGGTTGGATGTCCAATCGCGTCTTCCCGCAGGTCGCAGCTAAATATAGGCCTACTTGAAAACAATCATTTTGAGTGAACAAATTACTTGGGGTGGGGGGGTAACTTTAATCAGTTCTTCAACTGTATTTAAATGCATGCAGTGTTTCTCTGTGCCATTATAGTTTTGAATGAATGAGCGCTGGATTTATATAGCACTTTTCAAGTCACCCAAAGCACGTTAGAGCAGCAATGTGGAGCCACTTCAACCAGCAACACTGTGTATCACCCACCTGGATGATGTAACGGCTGCCATTCTGCACTAGTACGCTCACCACACAGTAGCTAAGGTGGGGAAGGGCCAGGAGGGAATTCACCAGTTAGGAGGTGATTAGGAGACCAGATTTAATTCAATTTTAGCCAGGACATTGGGGTGCCACCCCTACTCTTTTGAAAGATGCCCAGGGATCTTTTATGACCTCAGAGAGTCAGGACCTGGGTTTTACATCTCGGCCAAAGAACGGCAGCATTTTTACAGCACAGTGTCCCTGTCACTGCACTGGGGCATTGGGAGCCACACAGAGCACAGGGGTGGCTAACCTGCTGGCCACAGCAACACCACTTCCAGTGGCAACACACCTTTTCTTAGCTGGTCTCTCATCCAAGTAGTGGCCAGGCCCAGACCTGCTTAGCTTCACACGGATGACCTAGTCGGACCTGCAGGTGGTCTGGCTGCCGGCGATGTTGTAGCATCTAGCGCTGCCTGCTGGTACAAACATAACCTGTATACAATAGTCTCCATATGAAAGACGACAGCTGATACAGTCTCAGTCTTTAATAGGCTGTGCACAGAAGAATTTACAAAAAGTAGCTTTTTTACAGATCTTCATTGACATTTTGGCTTAATAATATTTTCTTCAAAATTATTTTTAGTCAGTTTTCATAACATTATTACTGTTACCTTTGACAACGCCATTACTGGATAATATTCATTAGGTGCAAAGTCACTTTGTATGCAGTTAAGTAGTATTTATTAATAAGATTGTCGTAATTAAAAATTCCGCCGCTGTCTTTTTTGGGGGTCCCTTCCCGTGTCTCACAAATACCATAACGATTGACAGGACAACGAAATATTTCCCGACCGTGGTACTTTGCCACTATTTTCCCAGTCTCACGCTGCGGTATCTTTAGGAAAACTCCCCAGGTTCTCCTGTGAGGCTGGAAATGCCAGGGAATATTAAAGCATCATGCATCTCCGAGCAAGAATGTCTAAGGCCTATGCTCAAGAAAATGGCACATTCTTCTCCACAGCTCCTTTCACGTCTTTGAAACAAAAAAGACCCACAAAGCTGCACCACGCACCCCCCCCCCATGTGTCCACACACCCTACAGACATCCTCACTAGAAATTTGCTGATAGACATGTTTCTTTTTCCCCTTACCATGGCAGCAGATCTGGGCATCGCTGGGGCATCTACTCCCCACCAAAGAAAGTGCTTGGGATTCAGGGAGGATAACCAAATTCATATAAATCTCAAAGAAAATGTGGGGGAAATGCATGTAAAGTGCGCTTATGAAGAATCTGCACAAATGCATGCATTGTACTTGCAGTGACACATTTGCATAATACAGGGGCCGTGACATTAAAGACACACAAGCTGCACTCAGCACTCCAGCCAGTCACATTAGGCCACCCTGTCCCTAAACCCTTAGCCTGGACGGGTCCCCCGGTGCCTGCGTGGTGGCTGGGGGGCGGCATCACTCTTTCAGAGCGGGCACTCTCATCCAGGGTCCTACTGGGATCTGTACTATTACCACCCTTAACAACTCTAAAATATCAAAGGAGTGCAAACAGAGAAATGAGGACCATCATGCTCCCATAGCCCCGTAAAGCAAGAAGGAAGTTAGCGGACATCCCACTGGGGTGTGGCTGTTACACCTTTGAGCAGACATCCCAATGGGGTGTGGCTGTTACACCTTTGAGCGAAATACTGAACCACAATTTTTGCAGTAAAAAATTGGCGCTGGGTAATTTGCTAAGCTATGAAATATTATTATGAATAATAGTATAGGCATAAAAATAGGTTAAATTAGATACAATAATAAAAGTTGGGTGGAGAACAGGACATCGGGGTCAGCTGTCACATCGATCTGATTGTCACATTTAAGAACGGGATGTCAGATATTTCGTAGTTAATAAAACGTGACAATGACTGTCACCAGAAAAGGCTCTTATCTCCTAGAAGATGATTGAAGTATTAATCTGGCCACCAATGAACTGAGCCCTCTTCAAAACGCTGCCAGATTTGAGTTGCTGCCAGATTTGAGTTGTCTATCCAACACAGCACACTTGATGGAGGTACACTCTGCATGTGATGCCAGCCCATCGCAGGGCACATACTGTATATGCACATCTTTACATGACATGGGCATTGGTATGGGGTGGTAACCCATGCAACACAGGGCGAGATGCGAACACTACAAAGATGGAGTGGGCCGGGATCCAAACCCCATGGGCCCCCCAACAGATTCAGGAGGCACGGCACTTTTTAGCTGCCCGAAATTTGCCGTTGGGGCCCAGTGCATTTAGCGTGTGAGGTTCTGTCGTGTGCCTGCACCCTTGGCAGCTCATCACAACGATCATTTAAACTTGCTTTCTGTGCAGAGGCCCTTGTTGAGGAGGATGGACACAGACAGTCAGACGGCCGGGGGGGGGCTGTACGGCAGGCGCGTTCAATGCGAGTCTGCGCCATCTGCAGGCACCGATAAGCACGCCGACACCCAGCTCTCCTCCATTCTCCTGATGTTTCACAGAGTGAAAAAAGGGGAAGCACTTAGTGTCATTATTTATAAAATAAACAGAGCTTTAGCTGTTCAGGGCGCGAATAAAACGTGTGACAACCAACTTCACTGTCCTTTAAATCACTACCCACTCTTCGATTTACAGTGCCATAGCAGGTCTTTGTGAAACAGGGTGCCTCGTGGAAATCTTTATCGCTTGCATAGCCCGAAATTAAGACTGAATGTGGTAGACATTAACCATCCTGTGAAGTGCCAACCTCCACTCTGCAACTTGTTACAAGCAGAAGTGATTTAATACCAGAGAATTCCGTAACAGCAGGGACAGAGCTGTGTCTTATATCTGACAGTCCTGCTATGAGCCCAAAGATATGGATATAACACCTATTGCTTGATATTATTCAGATGACTGTGGCATTGTCCATTTTGGGGCTTGGATAAACGTTACACATAAGGTCTGCAAATTCGACTGTGGGGGACCCATATTTCACCAGATTGAAAGTGGCAGCCCTAGTGCAGAGACCCAAGGTTACATTTTGTCAGAAGCCTGACAAGCACCTGACAAAATGCAGAAGGAGATATTGTGCACGACACAATCCGATAAGGTGGAATAACTTTCAAAAGTGTTACACAATTAGACCTGTCCCAGTGATGCGCTGCCTTTGCTGGCTCAAAATGGCAAATAAATGTGTATGGAGCATTAAGCCATTTATAAAATAATTACACAAAGGGGCTTTTAAATAGTATATGATTGAAATATATAATTATGACTATAGTCGGGTTCTTGACTGATCAAACATTAACATCAGTGTTACTGAACTGTATGGATTTATTTTTATTGAATTATTTTTTGTAAAGACGATCAACTTCCAAAGTGTAAAACTGAGACTGAGAGCGAGCAGCTTACTGGGACGGGATGTGCGGCTTCCGGCAAAAACGCTACGACGGCTCACACATGCCACTTATTAATAAAATACGTTATTACTTATCACGAGAGATTTAGTACACAACATACCGATGTTCCGTTAGCATTGCGTCTCCACAGATATTCCGGGACACATATTTTAAAAGTTTTGTTTCATCAAAACTATTGCCGCGTTAATCTGGTGCAGAAGTAAACGGTCAGCCTAGAAACTAAACTAAAATAATACCGCAGTGGGGAAAGCAGGGTCAGAGAGCAAGACTTTTAAGACAGTTACTCGGCATTTTATAGAAAACAGCATACAGGCAAATAATGCATTAGTGCAACGTGCCCCTAGACATTTGTCATGAGCGGTATTTACTTTGTCTCGGTGACCAGCACTCCGTCATTGTCAGTGTCCGCAGATGTCCTGAAAACTGTGCACATCATGATAAATGGGAATAAACCCACAGTTGAGCGATGGCCAGGCCTGGCTGTAGCCACAATAAGCACATTTCAGAGCTGTTAAGGAGTAAAAAACTGGGACTTGGAGGGGTGAGGAGGCGTGCACAGGACAAACACTGGCATTAGGGCAGCAACATTACAGAACCTTTGTAAAATATATAGAAATGTACATCATTCCATAAATCGTACATGTCTATGAATTGGCCAGAAATTATACATTTAAAACGTATCAAATAGTACATCCCACTACATCAAAAAAATGAAAAGGTTTGCAATCCCCGATTGTCACATTAAACGCTTTTTAAAGAGCCACTGCAGCTGAGATTAAGAGGAGAAAAACTTTGGGAAATCTTTGGAAAACGTCCCAGACCGAGTGGCACTCCCGATCTCCCCCCTCCTGTCTGCCCACCGCCTTCAGTGGTACAGCAAAAACATCAGGCTTACGCTATAGAAACTGGAAGCGCGTCTGTCTCCCGCTGGCGTTTCTCCGTGCCGTTACGGTTTGATTCACACGAAAAGCAGGCGGCCGCGGTTAAACGTGCCTTTTTTAAAGGAATTTAACTCCTTCCCAAATAGACTGTGTTTTGAATGGCTGAGATGACTGTAGGTCATTTCTGTAAACTCGGCATGTTCCTGCATGCTCTAGAGGAGGACTGTCCAGCTGTCCCACACATTTGGTGCCCCAGCTGAGTCAGCTAAGTTAGGGCTTGATAAAGTAAATGCTCCTAACTCGTGCAATAGTTGGGTATCTTTAAGGAGAGGACTGTTCTAGACATCCTCAGTATGACATATGACTTCTGGGAGTCTCATGTATCATGGCATACAGCAATTCCACACCAATCAAATTATATTTTGCTAACCACTCATCCAATCAGGACTTACAGCAATTTTAACAAAGGCCACAAAGTAGGGTGCGCCCTTACAAGCTAGGTAGGCCTACCATACAGCACTCACCCATTTCTCTGTTTCTTAACTAATGGCTGGTGTAATGGTTAAGGGCCAAGGGCAAGAGTAACGTTTGCGCACACAAGATAATCCGAATTGCTTTAGAGAAATATATACCAAATTTGAAAGTTGCTTTGGATAGTCATGTCAAAGAGAATGTATCTACAATAAACAACTAAAATCCACTGGATAATCCGTTTTAAAACCAAAGTGATTTTGTCTGGGTGAAATTGCTTTAGAAATGTTATTTATGTGAATTTCATAAATATGTCAGTTTTGCCTGTTTTTTAGTATCTGAGTTTTAACTTCACTTCCAAACTGCCTCAAAAGGACCTCAGAGGAACTGTAATACCCAACTAGCTAAACATGTTAAAGTCAGAAAAGCGGGTGAGAAAAGGCCGACTACGGACGTGTGAAAATGAGCCAGTTTAGCTAACTAATGTATTATATTATTCCTTTAAAAAAGGGTTTTAAAATATCTTCAGTTTGAAAAACATTTGACAGATATATATTACAAACACATTACTCCCTTTTCAACTAAAACAGAGACATTTTTAAGGAAACAAGTGAAGAAAGCAGCTGTCCACCATCATGAAGGAATCGCGGTTATGGAGACACACGGCGACTGTGTGCACAAACTCGCGGGATCCCGAGTCTCGGATCGCCACAGCCATATTTACAGTGTTTTCACATTCGGCATTGTTTTCAATTAGATGGTTAAGTTCAATCTTAGCAGCAAATAAAAAATAAATAATAAACAAATACATGAATGCCAGCAGCAACAGATTTGAAACAGAGAGGTGGTGTGCATGCTGGGAAAATTGGTGTGCTCTGGCAGTTATGATACATGAGTCAGGGTAATACTCAGCTTTTATCAGCGATTGTGGTATGTTTTGGGGAACACTGCTCAGTTTCCTTTCCTTGTATTTTAGATTGATCGTCTCCCGTGCCTTTATCACAGCAGTCCTTACTCTCGCAGAATTCTGTTCTAACTGAATGCGACCAATAGGCAGCCAACATCTAATGATGGATCCAGGAACATTCATCCCCTAGAGATGGTTCTATGAACAAACACATCTGAACTGCAGCTCTTTGTCACCCAACACCTGGAAGACCTCATTCCTTCAATTCAAAGTGAGCTAGGCTGCAGTCTTTGCAGTGTTCTGGATGAGGGCCTTCGGGCCGGAGAATTGTAGAGATGTTCTCAGTCCTTCTCGCATTTAAGCTGTATTTTCTGGGTCTTTGTCGCTTAAGGCACGTCTCTCGGTGCGAGACACATTGGCGGCTCTGCCCCGCACGTTTTGTGCTTCTTACAACCGTATCATTGGCATCTGTACACCCACACGGGGCTGTGCCCCTACTGATAACAGCGGTTACATGCTGACTGGGATACTGTTCATACATTTCCTTTGTCTCTGCGGTGTGAGCCTGTAGGTGCGGGCTCCCTTTGTGCAGTTTGGCCCGAGTTCTCCTGTATTTCCCAACAGGTGCACTGTGCCGTCCATCATCCTCCTGTCAGCTCCCTCTCCTCACCTTGTCATGCGTCACAAAATAACCCCTTCTACTATACGACAACCACCATCAACGCCATAGAAACCAGTCGTCAACTGAGGGTGCAGAGAATAGAAATAAAATTAGCAACACAGGATAAAGCGAAGCACAGTCAGTGCCTAAGGTGTCATTTTCAGCTGTCAGCTATGTGTTGGATCTGAATAAAGTGACATATAAACTCCTGTGTTTGTGAAGGGGGGGGGGGATGGCGGCACCTGTCCAGTATGTAACCATATTTGGCACCGGGAGCAAACTGCTCTTCCTGCAGAAGGTACTGAAGGCTCTGTTTGGGTTTGGGGGCCCAACGTGTCAAGGACCATCATCCCAGAGAAAGAAGGAGGAGGATTAGAACATACAAAGTTGCACTGGGGATGGAGCAGGTGAAGAGAAAGTGAGCAGATGCTGACTGGTTCCTTCTCTGTATCTCCTACATCTTCCATCCACCATCCAAGATGTGCCCCGTGCACCGCTTCCTCCTGTTTCTCCTCAGCCCTCCGTGTGTTTTTCCGTAGGACCTCCCAGTTGCCTTCCCGCACCTCTGTTACGTAATGGCCAGCATGAATGCATGTATGTGGATGTACATTGTGTCTAGCCCACAACCCCATATCATCTCAGATGTCCCCAGTGGTTAACCACACCCCCAAGGAGAGCCACACCTTAAGAATAACCACACCCCTGCCACATGAACACCTGCCGGAAGACCAGGTGGCCATCGGCCCACTTTAAACCTCTTTCTGTGACTCTTCCTCTGCATACAGCCACCCTCGCCCACCCACCCACTTCCCATAAGCCCTTTATATAGCAGTGTCCCACACCACAGCTTGCTGCCTTTGGCATGAAGTGGTGCCCGTCTTGTTGGGCTCCGGGGTCCTTCTCCAGCTGGGCAGAATGGGCATGCTGTCCTGCTTGTACAGGCTTCTCTCCGGACGCCTATGGGCCTTGATCTCCTTACACAGGCAGCGCTTCCGTTCAATCACTTCGAGCAGCTTCCTGTCTCTCTGGCTCTGGGCCTGAGAGGTAGCGCCCCCGCTGGCAGAAGACTGGCACTGCGCAAGCTGGGCCAAGTGCTGGTACTGCAGCTGGAGGTGAACCAGCTGCTGTTGGTGGTGTGCTGTGGTCAGAGCGCGGGGGGGTGGAGAGTGGGCGTGGCTCTGAGGGTGGGGCAGAAGAACAATAAATCTAAGTACAAATTTAGGAAACCAGGACCACAGGCAACAACTCCTAATACAGTGTTGCGGAGTATAGAGAGGGAGTTTCCGAGTGGACCACCAGGAGGAGATTCCCTGTAGTAACCAACAGTGGCCAGTAGGTGGCAACATGATTCCATTCCTCCGGCTACAGCCTTCAGAAAGGTCACATGGGCAGGTTTTCCGCATCAGCATTCATATATAGTCAAGGACAGCGAGTAACATTTGGGCATGTGGTTCCCTCCCGAATCACTCTAGCAGCCCTTCCCTCTCTCCACCCAGCAGCCCGTGAATCCATCTATTTATCCAGCCATCGGTCCTTGTCTACCCAAGCCAAACTGAGTCCTTATATTGGATTTTTTTTCTCTCCACCACGCCTCAGAATAAAAGGTTCATTTTAAGAGGCTGGACATCTGTCCTGAGCCATGAGGAGAAATACTCTGAAGCAAAGGCTTCTGGGAAAATCATGCACCTGTCTGGTGCCTTAAACCGTTTACAGAGCAGCATGCTGGTTCCCTTTTACTTCAGATCATTACTTATTACAATTGCCAGTATGTTCATTCTGTTAGAAGACAAAACATTTTAACATGGTTTTGTGACTCCAAGAAAATGCACAAAAATTTAATATTATGGGGCCTTTTTTTTTTTTTTCCCAGATTCTATAGACCTGCACTTTAAACCCACTTAAATCCACTTTCCGTGTAGCAATGTGCTAAAAGCTAGCATCTCCAATTCAGAGTGACAGGAACAGTGTTTCGTCTTGACTGGGAACAGGAGGTGGAATGTCAGCAAATGCAGAATGACGGACAGTGTGGACGACCAATCAGACTCACCGTCTCCCGGGGCGTGTCCCTGGGCAAGCTGAATTGGCGCTGCATGTTGGCAGTGCCCTGCCTCACCCCCGACGTAGAAGCGGAACGGCCTAGTCGGCCAGGCTCTGTAACATACAGCCCACACGTATGTGCTTACGGAGACACACACGTGCACAGGTATTATGCACGCACGGACATAGGTGTTTAAAAACTGATGGCGGCTTCTAGCAGACTCTCCTGTGTTGGGGGCGGGGCTGTAAAAGGGGATAACTGCGCCGTTTACCTCCATTGCGGTGGCAGGACGGGAAGGTCTGACAGGGCAGGGGCAGCCCGGTCCGACTGGGGGCGCGGAGGCCCGAGTTCTGCCCCTCCTCGCTGGGGGCGGACTCAGCCTCCTCCTCCTTATCCGTGTTATTGCTCCGAATCCGACTGCCGTCCTCCTCTGAGGAGAATGGGAACATTAAACAAACTGTGGCAATATAATATACATATGAGTGCCAGATGTAAACAGCATTAACCATACCATTTACATGCATATGTACATATACAGTATATGTATATATCTTCCCAAAGCCGGGGGGGGGGGGGGCGGGCGGGGGGGGGGGGGGGGGGGGGGGGGGGGGGGGGGGGGGGGGGGGGGGGGGGGGGGGGG
>JAODKN010000002.1:24899403-24917828 GCA_026774425.1 Petrocephalus zakoni
CCCCCCCCCCCCCCCCCCCCCCCCCCCCCCCCCCCCCCCCCCCCCCCCCCCCCCCCCCCCCCCCCCCCCCACGTGAAAGATCATTTCAAAAGCAGAGGGATCGGCGAACGACATCTGTGTGCGAGAAACACCATTAAAATTCATAAGGATGGCCTGGGCCCAGGATAGTGTGAGTGTGACAGAGTGAGAGAGAGAGAGAGCGAGAGAGAAGGAAACAGAGATACTTTGAGAGTGTGTGTGTGTGTGTGTGTCTGGGTGTGATTCGGGTGTCTGTGCTGCGGCCATGCCGCTGTGCTCCTCTCGCGCACCTCCCCACATGTTTGTGCCCGATAGTGATTATCACTTAATTTGGGACTTATTCTAACTGAGCAGTGCACACGCCACTCACGCAGAATGTACTTTAAAAAAACAGCAGTGTGCACCTTCTGTACCACATGTATGACTCATTTAGTATTTCTATTTCCAAGATTCTTTGCGTTTTTTTATTAGGGCGTTAAAGAAAAAAACTATATGACTCGAGCAGCAAGCTTCAGTATTATGGGGTAACTTCAGTTGGGTGTATAAATGGACTGTGGCCACTGATTCGTTTTTCACATTTCAACCACCCCCCACCAATGTCAACACGATGTTGTACGATTCAGTGTGACATATTGGTCATTTGTCACTGACTCTGAGTCCCGGGTGAGGTGCCAGTTAGCCGGCATCCTGCAGCAAAACACGGGGTGTTTGTACGCATTGGCTCATGGTGTATGACTACATCCAGGGCTTCCCGTGCGTCATTAAGGGACGGCACGCCTCTTTCACTGTCAGTGTGTGGTTTTTTTTGGGGGGGGGCATGATGGGAGGATGGCCGTCTCCCACCTGATCATCGTTTCTCATGGCCATATGGAAGCTGTGTCTACGCCACTACCTCCATGCTACAAGCTGTTCTGCTGACTTTGCCAATCCCCCTGAAAAGGCTATTTGCTACTCAGTTTTTCCCTATTTTGATTGTGTAGCTCACCCCACATGCCTCTGGAACACTTATTCTGAAAGCATACAGCCACTACGAAGGCTCTTTAAGCTAAGAACTCAGGAGTAATGGTTTAGAAGCTAGCTTTGAGGCTCAGAGTTTTCAGCTGTAGGGGGTATTACACTGTGCTCTTAAGATGGTGCTACTGTCTCTTTAAGAAATAGACTTGCATTAAATTGCTGAAGCAAGCATGAAGATTTGGGAGTGGACAATATGTAGAATGAACAGAACTCACGCTGTGCCTGACAAGATTCTTACTCTGCCACACTGAAAGCCTTGCCTTGGGTGCCATATTTATAAGACCAGAGGGTGGAAGGGACAGAGGAATGTGCAGTCACACAGGAATGAAGCGGAGCAGCTGAGCTGAAGTGAGGGACATGAGGAGACAGCAAGGAGAAAGCTGAGATAGGAGGAGGTGAGAGAGGAAGCTGAAGGGAGGTGATGAGTGAGGAGACGGAAGAGGAAAAGAGGGAAAGGAAAGAGGAAGCTGAAGGGAGGTGACGAGTGAGGAGGGACGGGAGGGAGGAGCCTGATGGGAGGTAACAAATGAGGAGGGACAGAAGAAGGGAGGCTGAAGGGAGGTGATGACAAATGGGGAGGAGGAACACGAAAGAGGAATCAGAAGGGAGCTGATGATCAGTGAGGAGGACCAGGAGAAAGGAAGCTGAAAGGAGGTGAGGAGAGGAGGAACAGGAGAAAGGAAGCTGAAAGGAGGTGATGATAAATGGGGTTGTTAGAAAGGACAGAGAGGCAGAGGGAGGTGATGATGAGGAGGAGGGATAGGCAAAGCCAATCTATGAGAGGGCGAAAAGCTGAAGAAAGCAGGAGAAATGGAGGACATCGGGATGACTGACAGGCGGGGAAAGGGTGGGAGAAAATGGAAACTTTGAAGGAATTTGAAGAAACTCAAAAAGTGACATGGAATGAAAAGGGCTAAGAGTACAGATAAGATCAAAGGGAGGGAGAGGCACAGAAAGTGACAGATCCAGCGATGGAAAAAAAGTGTTTCTGAAGCACAAGTGTGACGTCAATAAAGCCCATTTCAATAAAAAATAAATAAAGAGCAGCAGACTGAGAATTTGCCTGTCTATAAATGATTTTACATACTTTTTTTGGCCTGAATTCCATACAGGTTTTTATTTAAACACTGGTCCCTTGGAGTGGATGTTTGTCTTTATCTGTACCCCCCGTCAGCACTGGTGGGCAGAGGCGGGCTGTGATCTTCGCGCCCACCTCTTCCTCCGCGCCCACCTCTTCCTCCGCGCGCGGATGATGCGCTCCTCTGCATTTCGGAGGAGCTGCTTCACCTTCCCCCTTTCTCTCTGCCACACGAGGAACGGGAACGGGCCTGACTGGCTGGAGGTAGCTGAGCAGTGTGTGTGTGTGTGTGCGCATCTGATGTGTGCTGACAAGGTAAACAATTATCATATCATTGTATACGATTTTTAAAAATCTTTTAAGTCCTGAAGCTGGCATGTCTCTTACTGCATGGTACCACAGCGATTATATTATAAATTAGACAGGGTCAAGCTGCCAGTCTCTCTGTATTGCTGGGATATTGGAAGAGTTCTCAGGATCTGCTTGCAGCTTCAATATGAATGTGAACTTTCATTTCAGTGGGTGATTAGATCAAAGTACTATGACTGATTTTAGCTGCTCGTTCAGGTAGGATGGAGCGAGGGCCAAAGAATGAAGGGCAGAGAGGGATGCAGAGGCACGCGAGGCGGGGGGGCGACACGTCCTCCCGATGGAGAGGGAAGGGAGAGGAAGGGGAGTCCCAAAAGCTCAGCACTGAAGAAGAAAGGGGACACAGGAGGGGAAGAGGGACGTGGTGAAGCAGCGAGAGAGAGGTACAGGCGAAAAGGGGGTGTCATTAATGTGCAGAGCTGGACATCAGGGGACCCACGGCGGTATGTAGTGGAGGGGTGGGATAGAATAAAGATGGTGGAAATGGACAGGCAGGGGATGGGAGGGCCATCGGGGAGGGGGGTGTTTTCAGGGGAAAAGCGGTAGTGGGGGTGAGCAGTAGCAGCAGTGCATCACTCCCTAACTAACTTGTTATCTCTACCATCATCACACGGCAAGAAAGTGTGTCAGTAGGTTTTGTTCACCCTCTTAAACTCCCACACTGATTTGCCCTTCCTCTCTTCCTCTCTCCCGCTCAGGCGCGCTCCCTCTCTCTTACTCTCGCGCGCTGCCTCGCTTCTTTCATAAACCGCCCACACGGCTGCTCGCAGGCACAGATGGGAACAGCGTGTCCACTGAGCGTGTGCGGAGTGGCTGGAGCAGCCACCTCGGGGTGGCGGCCGGAGATAAATAAGGACCTTCAGTGTGCAGCCGCCACCAAGGTGGCACGGCTGAGAGCGATTCTCTCAAAGCCTGACGTGTCTCTGGGGGCGAGGTTCCAACAGGAAGCCGTCAAACAATCTTTGATTGGAGGGGGTGGAGTATTATTACAAAAAATATTACATAAGCCAACCCATCTATCTAAATGGGTTCTCCTGTCTCTGACTGGGCTAGCCAACCCGTCATTCTCAATAGGTTCACCAGTTTGACCAAGTTAGTCAACCCGTCTGTCTGAATGGATCACATGTTTGATCTGAGTGTGTCTGACTGAATTAGCCCATCTCTCTCCCTGGCTAGATTAACTCACCTTTCTGCATGGACTAGCCTACTAGTCTCTCTGATTGGATTAGCCCAGCGGCCTGTCCAATTTATCTGGCTGGGCCAGCCCACCTGTCTATCTGATTGGGCTAGCCCACCTTTCTGACATGCTGAGTAAATACAGTTGTGTCAGGCTGCATTCTCTTGTGGCTGCCTTACTGAATTAAACAAAATACTCTTATATCTTATTGCAACATCCTGCCTGACAGGCTGATGTGTGGAAACTCTACCAACTGAAACCCAGTCTGACTAAAGTAAGCCCAGCACACCAACTCACAACAAGAGGCCAACTAACACATTGTAACATTAGCACGTTCTAGGATAGATTTGGTTAAATATTTATTGTCAGAAAACTGTCAAATTATTCATTTTTTCCCTCTTATTTTCTCTGCTCTCAGTCGCTCCTGTCAGTCAGACACTGGCACACGTCCCAGCTGTTGCCAAGGAAACCAGTCGGCACAGCATTCTCCGACTGCTTGATTGGTTGCTCCAGGCCCCGCCTCCCAAATCATCTTCACTTAGCCACGCCTTGTTATTCTGGTTTTACATGAGGATTTGCAGTCATGGGTAAAAGGGGCTGCCCCCTGCAGGGAGTCAGTCTTCCTCCCTGTTCCTTTTTGGTTAGATATGTCCCCCTGGACGGCATGTAATTGGACACAGTGCCCCCTTCATACATACATCCCTGCTTTTGGAGAAGTAGCTGGAGATACTGCGGCGAGGAGACCTGAAATGCTCTTGCAGCACTTCCACAATGGAAAAAAATATTCCACAAATGGGGGGGGCAGAGAAGCAATGTTTCTCAGAATAGTTGAGGACTATTCCTCTGCTTAGATGTTGTTATTATAAAACCAGGCCATATCACCCACCAAAGCTGTCCAATTGCCATTCGAGGCCGCGCCATGAATTGCCCAGCATGCTGAGACTGGTGTTTTCAAACACTTCCTGTAGGATATAAGCTAAGATGTAACCAACCAACCCGAAAAGATCAAGTGTGATACCCTTCCCAGTACTCAGGACCAGTAACCGAGCCGGGAGTGCGGTGCACGAAACCAGAATGTGGTTTAAAAATATGGCTGGTGAACCCAAATAAAAATGGATTAATCAATAAACATCGCCAGGCCTGGATTCATATTCCACGTATTTGAAGCACATGCTTTAATTACAGAACAGGCATTTTAGTAATTTTATGCATTCTGGGAGCTTGGACAATGATGTGATTTGTATCACAATGTGCCAAATATGAATATTAAGAACTTTCTGGATTGAATCCTCTAAACCTTCCGTTGCTGTGTAAAAAGGTGTGACCAGTCATAGTGGGGATTCGAGACGGGAGGGAGGGGTCACGCTTTTGCATGATCAAAACGGCTCACGTGTGACATGTCCATACAGGACTCGTGAATTTGAATACATCTGTGGCTCTCATTTACAAATACAATTTTTATATTTCTGACATTAATCCGTAAAGCTGACGGTGCCTCATTTGAATTTAAATGGAAAGTCACCGGGATCGTTCAGTTTCTGGTTTCTAAAGACTATCCGATGTGCATTGTTCCTTCTCCTTCGACTTGGCCCTGGGAACCGGCGCGGTCCACAGGAACAAAGTACAATCGGGAGAGAGAGAGTGAGATAGAGGGGAGGAAAGAAAATGAATGAATGTAGCACTGCGGAGGAGAAGAGGAGTGAGGAGAGAAGAGCGCAGGTCTGACTTCCTGGTGGGCGTGTGTGGGTGTGTGTGTGGGTTTGCGTCTGTGCGTGTCAGTGGATCCGTGTGGGATTCGTTCCTGGAGGGCGTGCGTGTGCATGCCATTGGACGTATGTGGGATTTGAACAGAAGGCTTGCTCGCTTCCTGGTGTGCGTACGTCACTGTAGTACCTTTTTTTTCTGTGCCCTCAAATTTGGGTTTGCAGGCTTTGCGTGAATGAATGGAAAGGCAGACGGTGGCTTCATAACTGCGGCCGTCCTTGGCGCAGATCCCCGGAAGAGGACGCAAACAGGAAGCATGGCCCTTCTGCGGACCCGGGCCTTGCTTTGTGTCACCAGGTGGCACTGCCCACAACGTCAAACATTTCTGCCCCCAAGGGTGACTCTGCGCCATACAAACTCCTCATTCTATCGGTTTTCCATTGATGTTTCGACATGGATCAGGTTTGTTACGGTTGGCTCAGCGGGTTAGGATGCTGTGCCTGGGATTGGCTTATTTCCCAGGGTCAGCAGAGTGACTTATAACTGATAACTCTGTCACTTTGAATAAAAGGGTACTAAACCCTTAGAAAGTATATGCCAAAATAGTAACAATTACAGTGTTGGTGAAAACTGGACTTGTAGTAGGAAAATACGTCAACAATTCTGTCTGGCCTGCTGCTAGATAACTACTATAATCAAATCGCTTTGAATCAAGCCTGTTGTAAAAAAAATGACTAGTGCCTACGTGGTCCGCACACCGTGACACATGTCATAGAACCTAATCCTGAGGGAGAAAAGGATCATTCTGTCAAAATCATTCCTGTATGTCTCCACATCGGCGGATGTGCTTAAAGATGGCGAGGATGAAGAGCACGCCCAATGTGAGCGTCTGCCGTCAGCCGCGCACGGCTTCCGTCCTGTCTCAGCATCCAGCTTCCTGGAAGCACGGCCCCCACACCCTCCATGCCTCAGAGTGACGCAGTAGAGCGTCGAATCCGGGGCTAGCCTCCTGACCCTCCCAGGGGAACAGCCAACATTCTGACTAATTTAGCACTCCCAGCCCGTATTACTTTCGCTTGAATATTTTAACCTGTGGGGGGGGGGTGTTACGTTTACAACTGATGCATCAGCGACCTGACAGCCGAGCTGAACCGGCCGAGTCCTGCTCCTTCTACTCTCCCCTGTCAGATGCTCTCGATCCCAAAGAGGATTTCTTTGCAGGACAAGTGTCCTGTGTTTTAAGAACACCGTCAGTGTGGTACTCTCATAGTGACACAGAGAGGATCAGACAAGATCCCCGGTTCGGGCGTGTGGCAGGCAGGCACACAAACGCATAGCATATTCAGGTTACGCGCAATCGTGACGATGCTCAGAGCCGGTGTGCCGGACGGCGTAGGAAATGCAGAGGAATCCTGCGGCATGGTTCAGTATCCGTCTCCTCTGGTCTCGCGGTGTTAAGGAGGACAAGGAGAGGCTCAATCTCCCCCAGGGAAACGCTCTGTTCCATCACGCTCGCTAGCTGAACACGGGTGAACACGGCGCTCCGGTGAGACTGATCAAAGCAATTGTCCCGTCACACTGCCAATTTCTCTGTAGTGACGCACATCAAATAAACTATTATACATTCTCTCTGCGCATAACAGATAAAAATACCAGCAGTCCTCATCCAGAGTGCAAGCTGAAAGAGCTGCTAAGCCATCTGCTGACTGTGACCTGGGATAGCGGAAGTAAGGCCAGGGAAGGGTAGGGCTCATTGCTAGGTAAGCACCACCTAGTGGTGAGTCAGGGGCCTGCGCCACCGTCTGCCAATGAAAACCAGCCTTCTTGAACATTGTCTGTACATCACAATGTGACAAATGGCCATTGGCTGATGGGTATATGAGGGGACTGCACAACCCTGTTTTCTTAGCTGATGCAAATTACAGTATCTAAATTTGAGGCATTCACTAAGTAAACAAAGTATTCTATCAATTTTCATTTGTCGAAAAATACATCCCATTCTTTTGATGCTTGCGAGGCAGAAAAAAGCCTCTTAAATAATTAATTTTACAGCACATATCACTGTCGGTGACCTCAAATGCCGTCCTGCTGCTTCCCTAGGCTCCTCTCTGTGGTGACTAATATTACGTTTCCTCAGCTCTTGAGTAAATCAGCCTGAATTAAATGGGGATTCCACAGAAAAAAAAGGTGCATTTTGCTCTGCCTGGCAGACAATTTCCCGAGAACACAAAGGAAAGTGCACATATGCGGCAGACAGGAAGTCAGCTGGTAATATAACAGGATGCTTTTGCTCTCGTCTGCACTGGTAGCACTTATTACACTGTCTGTATTTAACTACTCTCAGTAGCTGCCAATCCTAGAGATTTAAGGACTATTTTTAAAGCTGAATCCTACAGTTCTGACTCCTCCCCGTTCCCTCGCCATATTTTATACAGTTTCTAATTGGCCATTAATTCTGGGTATAACAGAAAGGTGTTGAGTGGTTTGTCAAGATCAGTGCCTCCCTCCCAGTCCCCAGCCAATCAAGAATGCCGAATACTGGGTACAGATGTGTTTAGGAGCAAAAATATGGATTGTCTGAGGGTACCTCAGGACTTAGTTGGGAAACACTGGTCTGGATGATGGGAAATATGGTACTGTGCAAAGATCTTAGGCAGTATTTTATGGTGTAGGCAGGGCTCCAACAATGATGTTAGTCCAGGGCCCCCCACCCCCCTAAATTCAGCCCTGCTCACACCTATGGGGCTGGGTCTTTGCACCCTACGATAGACTGTCCCCCTGAACCTGAATAATGAGATGATAATAACAGAGATGGAGAAGATTCTGTTTCTTTGTATCTGAAGCATCACAAAGTATCTAGCTGTATCTAAGCAGTGTCTAGATGTAATAATCACCTTTATCGCCCCCTACAGGACGAGGGCAGTGCCACCCTGGTGGAGGGCCCTGGCTCCCCCATAATGAAAGTCACTAAACATTTGCCCCAAATGCATCATCGCATGAACAAATCCTGAAGAAAGGCCCAGCCCTGATTGCTGGAGTCATGTGGTTTCGACGATAGATTTTAATTAGCACCTGACACCCAAAACAGCAGGTAACTCACTCCCTGAATAATTACCTGAACAAAGCAGCTAAAGGTTCAGACAAAAACCAGCATGTGCTGCCCCCCCCCCCACGTCTTAGGTGCTCTATCCCCCTCCCGTCTTAGGCGCTCATCCCTCCCGTCTCAGATGCTCACCCCCCCCATCTCAGATGCTCATCCCCCCATCTCAGATGCTCACCCCCCCCCCGTCTCAGATGCTTACCTTTTCTTGTTGCTATCAGGGTCACGGTTCCGCCAGTCCAGCCGGCTTTTGCGATACAGGAGGTTCATGTCAGTGTGGGTGCTGGGCCCGTCCTGTCCAATCACAGTGCAGTGCAGCTGGCTGCCCCGCCTCTCGATGTCCTGCAGGAAGCGCTCCACCGCCACATCCTGGGCGGCACCAGAGCTCATTGTACAGCAGCCAATCAGGAGAGAGAAGGGGGAGGGGCTTCACAGAAAGTCTCTTTGTGCACAACCTGGAGACAAAGATGAGACTTTATTAGTGTTGATACTGTCATAAAAATATGCTATTGCTACATTTACTTCTGCTTTTCATGCTGTGTATCATGTACTGATAACCAGACCTGGCCGACTGACAGATAAATGCTGGTAGATGTGAAATGTCTAGCACTTCAGGACTGTCAGGGCACTGTGAGCTACTAGAATGAGCTGGAGGACATCCTCATTCACCAAAGTTAAACTCTAACGCTGCAGAATAGCCTACATGTACATTTCACCATATAGGTAAAAAGCAGGAGTTTCAGGCACAGCAACAGGGCATAAATCTGAAGATCTGGCCCCCTCCCCCCAAACCCTCAACACCCTCTGCTGGGGACTGTCAAAACATTGCAATAACAGGACGTGTCACATGATGCAGCGGAGGCCTCGTGGTGGGGCAGAAATTCCTCAGCCTCCCGCTGTGCAGAGTGGGTTTACATGGCTGGTGTGATGACAGCCCATACAGGACACAGGCCACACTGTGATTGGCTGCTCCAGCCCATACAGGACACAGGCCACACTGTGATTGGCTGCTCCAGCCCATACAGGACACAGGCCACACTGTGATTGGCTGCTCCAGCCCAAACAGGACACAGGTCACACTGTGATTGGCTGCACCAGCCCATGCAGGACACAGGTCACAGTGATTGGCTGCGATGTTTCCACCATTATCTTCTAGTATAGGGTTTACATGGTTCCCAATACAGTACACTGGTCTCTCTATATATTTATAAATAGCCAAAGGAATTTTATCCAGCAACCATCTGATCACAGACATAGAGTCCTAATCTGCAGAGCCATTAACATCATTCCATATTTGTCTACACCAGCCTATGCAAAACACAAAACCCCCTTTGATTGGCTGCCCCTGCAGATTTCCACATCCTCCTCCCCTCCCTCTGAGAAGAGTGAAGAATGAGGATTTAATTGAATGGGCCGTTTTCCCAGAGGGCAGCTACAAAACTCTCATACTTGTAATTATAATCCATTATTGTTATTGTTATTATCATTGGTAGAGCCATAGTATTATGACTCAAGCATTACAATCGACTTTGCTTAAAGGCGTGGGTAGATTATATTAGAGCATGCTACATGGATTCCTTCTGTAGTCTGAACTATTAATTCAAGTTTATAAATATCCCAGCTCTCAAAGGTCAAGTGCGAACACAGTCATAACAGAAAGCACACGCGATGCGAGTGAATGCAGCCCAATTACCCCATGGCTGTGCAGTTACCCCGGGCCATGCTGCAGGGTGGCAGGGGGCATTAATCATAGGGGCGTGAGAGTATCTCAGCATGGGCGGTAAACAGGCCGCCCTCCAAATCACAGCGAGTCTGCATGAAGCTGTTGAAGGGGCAAATCTGCATGGCACGTGGAGGCGCTCTGGGTCGTGCCCCACTGCTACGCTACCGGGGCTTTCCTCACTTGGGGCCATGGATCTCTACAGAGTCCACTGCTAATTCCGGGGGACATGCACTTCCTATTACTCAGCCAAAAACTCACGAATTGATGGAAACGGACCAGGGTGTGTCTCTGAGGTAACGGGGAGCGAGGGGGGAGTTAGAGGACAGGAGATCACTGAGGTAACGGGGAGCGAGGGGGGAGTTAGAGGACAGGAGATCACTGAGGTAAGGGGGAGCAAGGGGGAGAGTTAGAGGACAGGAGATCACTGAGGTAAGGGGGAGCAGGGGGAGAGTTAGGGGACAGGAGATCACTGAGGTAAGGGGGAGCAGGGGGAGAGTTAGG
Organism: Petrocephalus zakoni; assembly: GCA_026774425.1. Taxonomy (NCBI): domain Eukaryota; kingdom Metazoa; phylum Chordata; class Actinopteri; order Osteoglossiformes; family Mormyridae; genus Petrocephalus; species Petrocephalus zakoni. The sequence continues at coordinate 24,910,088 of JAODKN010000002.1, forward strand.
GGACAGGAGATCACTGAGGTAAGGGAGAGTGAGGACAAGTAGTGGTTGGAGGTCGAGTAGTAAGATTTTTAATTTGGTTATGGGACAGAACCGGTAAGCAGTGTAAGTTTGAAAGAACAGGAGTAATGTGAGTAGAACAGCTGATATCGGTGAGGACTAGAGCAGCAGAATTCTGAATAAACTTGAGCTTTTGTAACAATGTAGCAGGAAGGCCAATGATAAGGGAACTGCAATAGGCAATATGGGTTACAAGATAAAAATGGCTGATGATGAGCATTATTACCAAGGTGATAAAATGCAGTTTTGGTGAGGGGGCAGATATGCAGATCAAAGTTCCGTGACGGGTCGTAATAGTACCCCTAGATTTCTGAAAACAGGAGCAAGTTTGACAGTCATATCATCAATACAGACTGAAAAATCAGATGTTTTAGATAATGAGGACTTAGGACTAAAACTTCAGTGTTATCACATTTAATTTGAGAAAGCTGTCATGCATTAAAGTCCCCGAATCAGAGTTGCATGCCATTAGTGCTTTGGGAGGGGACTCAATAGGGGAGTGTGAACTAAGGTATAAGTGAATATCATCTGTGAAGAAGTGAGGGTCATGACTAGGAATGATCTGACTAAGGAACAGGATGTAAATTAAAAAGAAAAGGGGACCAAGATCTAATCCCTGAAGGACACCACTCTTAACAGGAGAGGTAGGACCTCATGAACCATTTGCTGTCATTTTTGACCCCACTAGATGGTGCTCTTGGCTTGCTTTGAGGCATGCTTAGAGCCATTTTTTGAACAGACAGCACCATCTAGTGGGGTCAGAAAATATAGCAAGTGGTTCATGAAGCTTCCTTTGGCCATCACTACTTATGAGTACCTAGAGTAATAAACTGTCGTCTGTTTGTGAGAATTGACCTTAATACCAGAAATAGCAAGAGAGGATAGATGGGAAAGGATCTAATGATTTACAGTGTAAAATGCTGCAATCAGGCCTAAGAGGAGGAGGATGCCCAGAGCAACATCCTCAACAATAGAGCTGTCTGAATGCTGTGCTGTTCATGAAAGCCAGATTATAAAGGGTCATATAGTTCATAAAGGACTTGAAATACCTGATACACAAGCCTTTAGGAGAATGGTCAGGGCATGGTCAAAATGACAGGAAGGGGAACTAGACCTAATAACGAGTTCTGAGACTAGTTCGCTTTGTAATCAAACTGGGTGCAAATGTAGATAGAAATGGAAGAATAAATGGTGGAAAATGGCTAGAAATTTGATAGATTTTGAGTGCAAGAACCCCGGCACTGCTCACCTGTATGGGAGCTAGACAGCTAGACAGTACAGGAGCATGAAGGAGTTTATTGACAATCCTAAAGAGTGTTTTTGGCCTCAGCTTAGAACTATTTATTATGGAGGAGAAGTAAATGGTGCAACGTTAAGGGCATTGCGATACTTGTGGATATGCTCAGTGCAGAGCGAGAAGTGGAGGGCAGTTTTCTTAAAAGGGCACTTCACTTAAGACGCCAGCCTGTGGCTTTCATTACTCTGAGTTCAGGGGAGAACCACAGGCTAAAGTGAGTGGCGGGGACAGACCTGTTTTTCAAAGGGACTAGATCTTAAAGTAAACAAGAGATAGTGTCACTATATGGGGAAACCATATTCTCAAGGGAAGAAAATAGTTAGAAAAATAGTTAAAAGTTAGGGGTGCGAACTGAAGGCACACGGCAAACAAACTGGAGTTTTCAGACCATATCATGATAAGACAGTGTCATTTTCTCCAGAGGAGGAGTGGAAATATTAAAACTGCGTGCAACATGTTTATGGTCAGAGATGCCAGAGATTGCACCAGAATCAGGCCAGTGGAGCAGAGCAGATCGAGTATAACCGTGAGTGTAAGTTAGAAAATCGACATTCTGTTTCAAGTTAAGACATCCCAATGCTAAATTAAACTCAAATGTGTATGAGTAGTCAGTATCAACATGGACCAGTAAGTCACCAAGCACAATCATAGCAGGGCAAAGAGATGCAACCAGAGTCAGCAACCAATTACACTCTGACAGAAAATTCGAAGCAGCTATGGGTGGGCGATTAACAGTAGCAGCAAGGGAGGGGGGGGGCAACCTTCAGTGAAATATATTTGAAAGATGTGATATCAAATAGTTAAAGTTCTTTAACTTTTTCAAGCCAGAGTGAAAGATAAATGCTAGACCACCCCCTCTCCATTTTGATCGGGCTTTTGATAGATAGCTATAAGTATGAAAAAGTAAGTCTACTTTCTTCCAGGTAATGAGGTCATTGATTACAGAAGCCTTGATGATTACAGAGCGAGCATTCAGAAGACTTGAGTTGAGTCAGCCTGGGGGAGGCAGATGCAAACAAGATTATCATGGTTTACCCCTTAAACGTAGTTAACGTTGCACTGGTGAACACGATCAGATGTCCGTATAATCGGGATCAACGTATCCATGCCATGGTTAACAACTGAAAGTCCTCTTTTGGAGTGGTGGATATAACACAGACGTCGGGCAATTCCAAATGACTGACACAGATTCATAGCATCCAGAGGTGTGGGACAGTTAAAGTGTGTTCAGCCACAGAGCATATAAACTGCATTAGCAAGTAGCAATGTAGCTCCAATGAAGGAAAGGTAGCAAAATTTGAATAGCTGGTCAGAGCTCCAGTAAAGGAAAGGTAGCAGAATATGATCGCTGGCCAGAGCTCCAAGAAAGGAAAGGTAGCAGAATATGATCGCTGGCCAGAGCTCCAAGAAAGGAATGTCCAAGAACTAAAGTGAAAATGACACACAGCAAAACCTCAGTAGTTTAGACCAAAACATGCTAGCCAACACCAGTCTCATTACACGAACCAGCTAAAATTATGAAAAAGCAAACTGGCGAGCTGCCCTTCACAAAATTAAACTGGTGACACCAGCATAGCAAGGGAGTAGGGACTCACTTACCAACAGTGCAGTGAAGGTGCAGGAGAAGCGGAAGAGGACTTGTGCAGGTAAACGACGGGTGTGCGTTACGTGTTATCACAGTGCAAGTTGTAAATTAGATAAGGATTCAGAAGAGAAAAAGGTGGGAAAAAAGATTCAACACAAAAAAAACACAGGTGTGAAACATCGGCCAAATGTGCGCACCATTCTCTCAACCAATGGTGAAACCACTGTTCCAGCCCTGGGATATGAACCAGAAATCATCTGCTCACGAGCACAGATTCCTAAGCCACACACCTCTCCGGAAATACCAAGATTGTGAAAAGTGAAGGGAACAGAATGGATAACACAAGCGGGGAATGAAGGTTCAATGTTCCCACCGCGAACACAAATTTCACTTCAGATGGTGGTAACCCCTTGATGGGGGAGTCGTGGGGGGGGGGGTACCCTGAGGCCTCAATATTCTGATGAAGATCTTTGAATTTTTGAAACCCTCGAGACAGGGGTGATTGTGCATGCTCTCTAGTGCCTGCATAAAGCCGATGGGAACCTGTACATTCGAGCAGTGATTAGCGGTTAAGAGGAGTGGCTTAGACTGCTGATTACGCACGATAGCTCCGCACAAGTTGGCCTCGGAAGCCCACTTCCCCCATCATTAATGACAGCTATTCAGCTGAAGTGGATACAAATCCACAGGGGTCACGTGTGAAAAAAGGCATTCTGCATATTTGAATATCATTCCCCCTAGATAACTTGGGAGCTTTACACTCCTCAATAACAGCGACTCACCTTAGATCCCAACTCTTGACTGCTACACACCCCGCTGTTAGTGAGAAGGTGTTTTGCCTCTGCCTTATAACATCAAATGGTGTGTTAAGACATTATGGAGTGTGTAATGATAGCACTTAACGTATAATGGCATTACTTTGCATGTTATGACAGCTGTTTAATGACGCAGTTGTAATGCACATACCCATATAGCTTTTGGAAGGTTGGCTGTGTCTTTAGCAAGGTCTAAAGTTTGAATACCATATTTCTCTTACAGACTGAGTAACAATCCATCGTGCATAACTGCTTATCCAGTGCAGAGTCGCAATGAACCTGCAGCCTACCCTAGACACCTTAGGGGATGAGGAAGGACACACCCTGGATGGGATGCCTATCCATCACATGGCACGCATGCCTAGGGGCATGAGAGAGACCTGGATACCCCGGCCAACTCTATAGACAAACATGCTAGGAAGCCATATGCAAGGAAGCTGCAAACTCCACAAATAGAATCGAACCCACAACCCTGGAGCTATGAGACTGCAGTGCTACCCACTGAGCAGTCGTATAGGCCTGGCTAAATGTCACCAGGGAGGGGGGAGGGGTCTCCTTGGTAGACTGTGCTGACCCGGCCCCAACATTAGATTTTGGGCCCCCCAATCTACCAGGGCAGTGTTTCCCAACACATTTTTGCTCCCTCCGAGTTCCTAGCCAATCAAAAACACTGAATACCTGGTACAGGGGTCTTAGGAGTTGGGTAGGAGCAAAATTATTGACTGTCTGCGAGCCTCCCAGGACTGGGTTGGGAAACACTGTGCCGGGTATATCAACTGCTGTGACACCCCTGCCACTGAGCTACATGACTATGATTGAAATATTTAATTTTAAGGTATAAGTGTAACAATGTTGCATTATTTCTTCTGCAGTTGAACAGATAAACAATTTCTGGCCATTAGATGGCATGGTGATTAAGGCTAAAGTCAGTCTGAGTCCTGAGGGTACCCGTATGCTGCACCTATGATCATGGTACTTGATTAGAACTCACTTGGGATGATAGCATCGGCTGAGAGAACCGAACAGCCACTTGCTGGCCAGGATGTGGGCGGGGGCAGAGGTGATGTGATACTGCGTTAAGCTGTCCACACTGGTGAAGCCACTTACAGCGAGAAGGCGCCACGATTCAGGGACCTGGTGGTGGGATGCAGCAAGGGGGAGGGACTTCAGGCTGTAAAGAAGGTACCCTTGGAGGACAGTGAGGCATGAGGAGGGGGGTCAACCAGAAAAAAGGTCATTTGGGTTTAGGTCACTGCGTCAGGATCAGGTGTCCTGAACAGACGGAGATTATTTATTACCTTACATGGGAGGGGGAGTTCCCATCCCAAAGAGCCGGACATTACTCAAAACTTATGTACATTTTGCAAAATTAAAGGATAAACTATATTTGCTAATGTTTCTGTAGTATGCGCGTGCCTCTTCAGATTCATCGCACACAACGCGGCGCCGAAAATGCGTGGAAAAGTCACGGCGGGGCCGCAGGAACATCGTGAGCCTGTTAGGCGAGACTAGAAAATGGGATCGCTTCGTCCCTAAAATTTTAAGTACACGGCATGCCCTGGAAACACACTTCATTCGCCAGACAAATTGGGGATCCTGCCTTCACCGCAGATCGCATAGACAGACGGATGGGGGCTGCGACCGCAGCGGCCCGGCCCGCCTCCGAAAGCGAGGGAGACGCGTCCAGAAGCAGAGTGCAGGAATTCGAAGACATAAGGGGAAGGAGGAGGAGGACCGGCAAGAGAGAGGGAGCGAGAGGTGAAGGCGGCGGTGGGGGAGGGCTGCGAAAGCACGTCTCGCACACCAGCCGCTGATGTGTGTGTGGTCGCCTAGCAACCCGGCTCGTCTGCTGCCTCTCCGTCTCCAGCTGGGCGCGATCGGGACGGGCAGAGCGCGCGCGTGCGCGCGCCGGCGTTTCCAGCGAGGAAAGCGCCCATTAATGAAACGCCGGCAGCGGGGCAGCTGGCACGTGCGGCCGCGCGCGTCCTTACGCTGGAATGCGCCGGCGCGCCGCAAACGCGCACGTTGACAAAAGTCCCCGTTTTTCACGATTTGCAGATTTGACCAAAAGCATTACCGTTAGCAACTTGGGGCAAGACGTTTTAAGAAAAACTGCAAGAAAATACCACGTCAAAAGATCATATGCCTAATAATGTAAATGTAACGTACATGAGGAACCCGGATAATTATAGAACATCAAAAATCTGGCTAGATTAAATTACTAGTGCTAATCACCTATTCTGATTTAAATTGTCCTGCTGAGGTGTAGAAATGCATAATACACATCCTAAACGTTAGGCCATTATTTTTTGCATACTTTCTTAGATTATCCAATGCCTTGCGCTCCTAGCTTCCGGAATAGGGTCCGGATTACCTTGACCATGCATAGCCAAGGACAAGCAAGTATGCAAAATGGGTGGATGGATAGATAGATGGATTTTTGCATGGAGTTTGAAGGAATAATAATAAATGTATTAAAGTGCGCATAGCGTAGTATTTTACAAAGATGATCATCGTGATGTGTGTATACATAAAAAGAACCATGTGGATTTTTTTACGTAATATCAGACAGAGAAACATAAATCACAAGACATGAAGGCTAAATTATCGCTCAGTCAGGGCTACAGTCCGCAGTGTGAAGCAGAGCGTACGTCTCAAGCTGAAGGGCGTGTCCGGTGCAACATTACGGCACAGCCTGCTGGGGGCGCTGCTGCTGATCGCGGAAGGAGCGGAGGGCACCGCAGCCGGGGATAGATTTGCCGGGAAAGAGGGGAAGTAAACCGGGAAGTGAGTGAGTGTGAGGCGGAGGGAGAGAACGTGGCAGGACGAGTGAGGAAGAATGTGACGTGAGCAGGAGAACAAGGGAGAGTGCCAGTGTATGAAAGAGTAAGTCTGCAAGTGAGTCAGAGAGAGTGATTAAGGGAGTATCTGAGTGAATGACTAAGAGGCATCCCCAAATTACCCCCCCCCCCGTTATCCTGCTCCTCTTCCTCTGCGGACTCGTCGCATATTAATCTTTTATAAAGCAGAACCAGAAATACACTCCTTTTCCATGTGCTCTATTGTTCGGCTTGGCTCCTCCGCCGTGTCATCCAGTGGGAGCGGGGAGGAGGCGCGGGGAGGAGGCTCTGGGCTGGGCGTCTTTAATTATGTGGGGACGAGTAGCTGTAAATAATCGACGAGCTCTTAAGCGTTGCGTGAGTTACAAATGGTTATTGCGGCCCTCGGGTCCCGGGAGGGCTGTAGCCGCAGCCGAGGGAGCCCGACCAGCCATTAATCCCGATAAATACACGTGTGAAAAATAATAAATACCTGATTTATACAATAAATTGTTATTACAGATTGATATGACTAACACAAGCCACATTTTCGAATACAGCGTTATTTTTGTAACTTAATATTTCCAAATAGCATTTTTACCTGACGAGTAGGGGGTGCACCCCCGGTAAAATCGCCAAACGGTGCACTGAAGCCAAAATCCCGTTGAAAGTTCCACCAGTCCGCAAAACGCATAATGCCTCCTCCGAGGTTAAATCAGTCAAACCCCACATTTGTTACACTGATTAACAGGTTGATAATTGCTGTGTTTAAAGTGTGCCTATGAACGGGCACATAGTGTGCTGCTGAGTTAATGCTTTGTGACATTGTTTAATCCAGCAGAGTATCCCCACACATACTGTGCTCAGAAACGTCGGATTTCCCAGGAATAATCTGCACTTCTGCTTATGGTTTTGCACACGTGTGACACATCACCATTAACGTGATTACAGCACAGAATCAGCTGTGTAAACACAGTCCAGCATCACCCAGTGCACCCTCCTGTAAGATGCCAGACTCCCGTCCACTGCACCTTCCCATGCCTCTCTCTCCACTGCCTGCTCCCCTCCTCCCTCCCTCGCTCTCTCCCTCTCTCCCTCTCTCCCCCCCTCCCTCCTGGTGCAGTCTGCAGTCTGGCGCACTCGCTGACCCCACCCGTCCACCACCCCC
>JAODKN010000002.1:24925550-24941924 GCA_026774425.1 Petrocephalus zakoni
CCCCCCCCCCCCCCCCCCCCCCCCCCCCCCCCCCCCCCCCCCCCCCCCCCCCCCCCCACCCCACCCCCCGGGACTGAGAAGCCCCCGCGGGGGGGCGGTAGAGGAATCCCTCTATTAATAGCCTATAGCAAGACAGGAGCGAGACGTTGAAAAGAGAACTGGAAGAATATGCAATGAGCTGTTTAGGCTGCATTCAGTTATACATGCGAGTCCAAGGCAGACCGCCTACGTATAGCATATCAAATCGGGATCTGGGCATTAGAAACACACTTGTAATTATGAACACCTCAAACCCATACGCTGTCTCAGCCCACGACGTAGGTGCTGATTGCAGTGTTAGAGCTGCTTTTCCTATTTGTACCTGGCCAAACACAGGCTACATCCTTAGGAGCCAGAGGTGCAAAGAACAAAGACTTTTCAACCCTACCAGCGAAAGGTTACAACGCTGCAAAGTGAGAATTCCTCTCAGTTTCACTTTGGACGGTCTGTTTTTTCCTTTTATCTTTCGCTGTCGTAGATGTTTAAAATGCATCCCGTAAAGCCGGTCGGATTAATGTCAAAGGCATAGTGCAAATTTGTCACATACCCCGAAATCCCGACCAAAACAATCACGAATAGGGTCAAAAGGTAACCCAAAAGGCGACTTAGGCGCCATCTGCTGGCGACAAAATGCATCACTTTGTGTCGTTGCTTTATCGTGGGTTGTAGTCGGCAAACGTCGTTGTAAAGGTTCTACCAAAATCGGCAATTGATATAATTCTATAATAGAATATAATAAACGAAGATTGTGCACGTTGGACAATCTTACTCATTAAAATATCACAATTTTCACACAGTGTCATACGCATCAGAATTCTTCATAAAGTTCTCTTAGAGCGTCTTATTAAATGCAATTTATTGAGCTGGCCATTAGTATTATGCCCGAGTCTGCAAACTTTACCAAACATCTCAGTGACAACTGCCATACATTACATTTTACATCAGATAGAAGTATCTTGCATGCTTTATATAAATACTATATGATGCTAGATGCCTAGATATAGTGTTCACAGAAAGTCTTGGGACACTTGCTGAAATGTTGCACATTTATTTCGATATCGATATTTGAGTTTGCAAAAAGTGTTGACACACTGCTGTTCTGAGTTGAATTTGACAAGCGGTCAGATTTGGTGCTTTTTAATTACCTACATCTTTCCGATAACATACAACATCATACATTTGTTTAGTATCCTTTTGGGAGCCAATGACTACAACCGCAAAGCATAACAACACGACAAGCACAGAACTAGGGTGACCAGATAATCCATGTCATCTCGGACGCTTTGAGCGACTTCAGGTTTTACAAACTACTTTAGACCCGAAGGCTCCTGTGCTCGGCTAAATAGTTCAGTTCTTCTTGTGCTTTGACAGGTTTGTATCCAGGTCTTTATGATTGAGATGGTAGTTTGCAAATCCTATCCGGGATGACATTATCTGGTCACCCTAACAGAACAGCATCAGTAAGTAAAAAAAAAAGACAATGACCGTGCAAAAGTTTGCTGATAAGTTAAACAAAATCTAGTGTTCATAATGCCCAGAAGCCCTGGACAGAAAAGGAACTCTTTTAAACCTACCAAGGTTGGGTCATCCGAAATCCACAAACTGTTGACAAAAATTATTCACATAGCTAAGGAAAATAACTGCCACACAAGTTCAGCAATAACTTAGAACTTAATATGTCTGCGGCTTTGTCCACGCGTACAAGGGTATTTTTAAAAACATAGCTTTTTCTTTGTGTTTGGTACGTCTTTCGTCCACAGGTAAGCCGTGTTTTAGGTCACTGAAAACAGAAGTTTTGTAAAACTCGATCCGTCCGGGTGAGGATTTTCAGAAACTCCATCTTCAGTGGGAAAAGGGAATTTTTGGCTCATAAGGTCAGAGTGTGCGCTGTTACATACTTTGCTCGACGTCAGAATTTGCCTGTATGTTAATTAGGCTACATTAACTGTTTTTAGCCTAGCAGAACTGGTAATAATAAGGCTCCTAATTGGCAAAGATGGCTTTACGGTTATACGCTGCCGGTTGCTTTGCATGTTCCTGACAGCACGTTTTACCGTTTTCATGTGGACGGAGATTTTCTTTTAATAATGGAGGCGGAAAAACATTTTTTTTTCGAAAATATCCATATACGCGTGAGCAAGATTGCTGAAGATCCTGAAAACAGCGCATCCTCTGTGAGGTGATGATGGCAGCCTGACTGCATGGACATGCGTGGCAGTTTCAGGACCGGGGCACAAAGTATCTATTAGGGGTGTAACTGTATTCGGTATTTTATCGGATCGATAAAATATCGCAGGCCCCCGATGGTTCCATGCACACGAGAACCGCGGCATTACGATATGCCTCTTATTTTCCAATACGTATTGTCGCGAATCTAAGACGCGTTTCCCCCCCCCAAAAAAAAATGTGGTGTTATTTTCGAATGTTACAATTTAAATGTCATTATACAACAGCAGGTGGCTTAGATTACCCGCCTACTGACTAAACATAGCCGCATACTTCAGATATAATCGATGTTAGCGCTAAGAAGCTATATTAGCGGTAATCCCACCCACTGTCGACAACTGGCTGACAACTAGCTGGTTGGTCAGTAGCCAGCATGCTTCGTACGGCACCGCGCCAGTGTAAATTAATACGTATATTCCTGTATTTATGTTAATTGTAAATATGGTAACTGTCTAAAGTTTGCCGCGGAATGCGTGCGTTTAACCATGAGTGTCATGTAAGCCGTTGGTTCCCTTGTCTGTTCCTGCTAGTATTATATCGACAGTGGCTGTTAAATAGAGTATTTTCTTTTAAAAGAGCCGTCATCATCTTTATCGAAAAGATCCAACCACTCGCCCAATACATGTTTTTGCCCTTTATGTTTCTGCTGCATCAAACTGTTCTGCTCTGCTGGGTGGTGGGGTTTGTAATATAGATTATCTATCCCACACTTACCGTTCTGCGATCACCAGTGGCTGCGCTTTAACACTGATACGCTTCGTTTCGATTATGTTCTTGTCAAATAAGAGTATTTTTCTTTAAAAAGATAAGATTTGATTGAGATAACACCTACATGTTATCAAAGTTAAGAAGCAGGTAATTGTAATGTTTTTGTCTCTTTTTTTTATAGCAGAGACATTAACTAGGTCTAGTTAGTCATGCTGCCATTTTTTTCTGAATGGAGAGTTGTTACATGGAAAAATAAAGGTCATTGTTTAATTAAATTGTGATGTGTTTCTTATGAAATAAAAAAATATCAAAACTGTACCATTACCATGGCCTAAAAACCACGATACAAACCGAACCATGGAAAAACTGTAGTATTACACCCCTAGTATTTTTTGGTGACTGACGATGGTTCTCATGTGATGACTTCATAAACCTACAGGAAAATAATATGTTTGTATATATCCAAACACACTAATGGGCTGTGGGTCCTTAAGGTAACCTGATAATGACCCAAAGCATGCAGCTAGAGCCAGCTGGGAGCTCATTGCAAAGAAAAACTAAAAGTTCAGAAGTGGCCATCACAAAGCCCTCCCTTCTGAAGTGGCAACTCCGTAATGAGACCAAAGGGCACGGCTGAGCTGAAAGTGGAAGTCATGCAAGCCGGCTGGGCCTTTGAAACCACCAAGAAACTCGTGCACACCATCATGCACGCCAAGACAACTTGAGACAAGTGTTTAAAAATAAGGGATATGCAACAAAATTAACTATTTTTCTTTTACAGAAGCTTTAACTAGATCTGTGCCTGCACTTTCAGTTTTCGTGAGATCTTATAGAACTTTTATTTAGAACTATAATTTCGTTTTCAATTCATAAGTACCAATAAGATGTTTCTGATGTGAAACATTTTGTAAACATGAAATATTCTGTAAACATTTGCACTGAATTACGCAATCGATTGAAGACTTTCTGGGAGCACTGTAATTTTGGCTATTTTATTTTGTAGAGAATGCTCGTATATTCTGATAGTCAGTGACTGCTTTTGCACGATACTACCACCTAGTGGTCGACTATAGTAGTGCGTAGGTACTATAGTTAGTCGGATAATCCTCCCTCGTAGCCCTTCCACATTATCTTACGTTGTTTCGTTTCATGTGGAAAGCAAGCCTTGCAAACTAGTTGTATTATTTTCAACACTTTTGCTTCTAGTATACTCGCCTTACAAAAACTGCGAGAAAGCTAAAAAGCCATCTATAGGATTTCAAGACTAGTGCTCAATAAAAGTCATTCAAGTGTTTAGCTGATTTGGAATACAATGGCAGAATAAGTATAATATTAAATAAAGTATAGGGAGACGTAGTCTGGTTACAACCCACAAAGCTATAAATAAAGGCTGGGCGGAACGACCACGTGTCGGCTATCCTGGAAGTTATGTTAGAGTAGGTGGGGCCGGCTTTCTGTATTGATTCCTTTTCGTTCAGTACACATAAGGTGTACATTTCTCACAAGTTATGCGTACTTAAACATTTCTTTGTAAACAAATAAATATTAACGAACAATCGCTTCAATAAAAACCAGCGCATAAAAATCAAATGCGGGACGGGTTACATTGTGCGTTCAAAAAATTAAAAGAAATATATAAAGTAGGAATCGAGAGATTGCATTGCTTTGCAAAAGAGGCAATGAGGCCGGGGTTCGCGGGGTCCCGGGAGGCGCCCCCGAGGGGCGTAGCTCGGTCTCCGATTGGCTGCGGGGGCGCTGGAAGCGGAGGTGGGTCTCTGACGTACGACTTTAGGGAGTCTCCAAGTTTGGCAAAACTTTATTAAACGAGAATCGCAGTCGGGCTGATCGTGGCGAGTAGGTTTGTGCGGGTAATTTCAAAAACGGACTTTGTGCCCACAAGTCGCTGATTTTTGGGGAATCCGATTGGGGTTCAGCTACAGTCAGCTGCACGGCTTGCAAACAGAGGTTCGCTCGCGGGGCTTCACGCGCAGCGGGTGGGCTTGGGCATTCTGTGCCGGGGACTAAATAAATGGTGCATTGGAGCCGGCAGGATGAAGATCGAGTTTGCTCCGCTAAACATTCCCCTGCGAAGGCGCCTGCAGACGGCGGCCGTCGTGCAGTGGGTCTTCTCCTTCCTCGCTCTTGGTGAGTAGTAAACGCCAAAGAAATCAGCCCCGTGTTGTATCCCATTACTCAGTGCAATTGAAAGTTAAGCATATCTAGTTTATCCGACTATTTCCAGACAGTTTTAGTAACTTTTTGGCTAGTAATTCAGCGGCAGTAGCTGGTTTGCATTATGCCTGCTTTAGCAGAGTCATGTCTGTTTGTTTTCCACTATACCAGTTTTCTGACATTTTAGCATACCTTATCAGAATAGCATACCGGCTCCGTGTAAGTACGCCTCCGTACAGCACAACTGCCATTTTTAAGTAACCCTAACCATAACCCTACCCCCTGACCTTAACAAAATGCAATTGCTCACCTTCGGCCAACGGTACGATAAATGTAAGGAATAACGGCGAACACAGCCGATTTGTGGCACGCATGCGCATTAACCCAGGGTATGTCATTCGGACCTGCGCTCCCGGACGCGGCTGCTGCTCGCCAGCTCCACTCGGCAGCTTAAGGGTGCTGCTGTTTAACTTACCGATATGCTGAGCGCCAGGATTGGCCCAGTCAGTTGTTTTCGTAGATTGCTAAGTATTTAACAAGTCCTGGCCACTGACTCGTGGTCTATAGACAGAATTGTGGTGAGTGGGGGGGGGCAGCTGTGGCCATCAGCCTGAAGATAATTGTGACACGTGACTTTGTATCCAATGCGAGTCCCGTACTGCAGCCTCGCCCCTTCCGACCATTAATGTCCCATAACTGCTTAACGACCGAACCTGGAACCAGGACGCAGAAGGCAGGCGGCACCGTGGACTAGACGCCAGGCCGTTACAGTACGTTTCTGTAATCGGCTCATTTTAGAGACCCCCATCCTTGTATATCTTGTCTTTGGTCAGCAAGTGGAGAGCAGAGTAACCAGAGGAAAGATGAGAACATGCAAACTCAACCAAACATTTTACTTTGCTTCTCCATGCAAGCACTCAGGAAAAGTATTCATCTCTGTTTATGTAAAATACATAACGTACAGTGGAATTTCTGTGCCATGATTTCTGAGGCGGTGTAGGACTGATTCGAAGGACACTGGGAAGCTCCGTCTGTCTGTCTGTCTGTCTTCGATGGCCATCCTCACCTTGCTGACTCCTGTTCCTTCTCTATCCCGGTCCATCCTCGGCCAGCCCAGTGCTGCTTGGCCCTCTACCTGCTACTCTGCCTAAGCCAGTGGTGGTTCCTCGCGGTGCTCTACGCCGGCTGGCTCTACCTGGACCGGGACACGCCCATTAGGGGGGGCCGCCGCTGGCACTGGGTCCGCAACTGGACCACCTGGACCTACTTCAGGGACTATTTCCCCATTTCAGTGGGTCTTCTTATATGCACATGTGTTTATGTACCTTGTCTTCCCTGGTCTCCCAGGGTTTCTGGGTTAGGTCCTCATCTGTCACAGGAGGGCAGGGGCTTCATGTGATGCTAATCATTAGCCTCTGTTAGCTTTTGCTCTTTAAACATTTAGCTTAGGATGTTTTTTGATGGATGAAAGGAGAATAATGCATGTAACTTCCTCAATCTTTGTTTAAATAAATTACAGTGTAAATCAAAATGCTGTCTCTTGTAAAAAGGTTTTTCATCTACAGCTGATCAAGACCGTGGATCTCGATCCCAAACACAACTATGTGTTTGGCTTCCATCCCCATGGCGTATTGGTCGCCGGGGCGTTCGGGAACTTCTGCACGGAGGCCTCTGGGTTTGCGACCCTTTTTCCGGGCCTGACCCCACACCTACTGATGCTGCCCTTCTGGTTCCGGGTTCCGTTCTTCAGGGATTACATCATGTTCGGCGGTGAGCACCTTCACGCTCCTCCTCTTACCCTTGGAGGCCACCTAGGGATAGGGGTCGATCCTCGTGAGCCTGATTTATCAGCCCCAGTAACTTTGTTCTGAACGTCCTCGAGCCAGGGGGTGGATAGTAAACCATCAGTGTCTGTTCTCTTAAGCTTTGGCTGGTTCATATTTGGTGAACATGTCTTTTTCAGCAGCAGTCCGTATTCTTTGTGCATTTTGTGTAGTGACGTATTCTGGAAACGACGCAAACCAGTGTTCAGTATGTGGGGTGGGGGCATTTTCTTTGACATTCATCCATCCATCTGTTATTCGTAACTACTTATGTAGTACATGATCATGGAGAGCCAGCAGCCTTTACCAGGAAGTGCAGGGGAACATACTGGGTGGGATGCCAGTTCATTGTAGGGCACACAGGTCATATTCATTGGAATGCAGAGTGCTCAGTTTGATTGGCTGACAGTCCCATCGTAAGCCTATCAGAAGGCCATAAATCTTACCCAGTAGAATGATTCAACTATGTGGAACAGAGGAGGTTGACTAGCATGTCCTTTTGAAGGAGCAATGTCTGCTCACTTGGTGTAAGGTGGACAGATTAGATTGTTTCAGGAATTGCCTACTAACAGGCTTGTTTTGGCAAGGAGATGGAGGACACAGTGGTGAAAGCAGATCTGCCTTTCACCTTGTTGGGGATCATGAGTTCCTGGCTTTGAGCCTACTTGGTGAGGACAGGTTGAGGGGGGGTGTATCTGCATGTTTGCTCAGTGAGGGGTTGAGTTCTCGAGCTTGTGTTGCGTAAGGAGACATTGTGAAAACTCTGTTGAAATGTTTGGGAGGTTGCACACTGACTAATGGGACTTTGCTGTCACACGCCGCCGGGTCAGTGCAGGTGACGCTAGTGGATGGGGGGTGACTTTGGGAACCGTGGAGCTGGCATCTGTCAGTGGTTCCCGTTTTATCAGTATGTACCAGTACCGAGTTGGCAGTGGTTAAGGGAGGTAAAGAGGATTTGTGTGCTCAGGTTGACATTCTGTTCAATAGTGTTTATGTATTCTTTGTATTTATACCAGCAGGAAAAACAATTGGTCACACAACAGTGACTGACAAAGAGGGTACCAGTCATCCCATGAAAATTGAGATGCAGCCAGTAGGTGGCGCTTCTCTGACCCACCCTGTCTTTGTGCTCTTTGATCCCATGCAGGTCTAGTGTCCAGTGAGAAGAGCAGTGCAAGTTATATCCTAAGCCAGCCTGGGGGCGGTCATGTGGCAGTGGTGGCTATAGGGGGCGCTCCAGAGTCATTGGATGCCCGGCCAGGGGCCCTGAAGCTGCAAGTGCTCAACAGGAGAGGTTTCATCAAGCTGGCTCTCAAACATGGGTATGAAACCTGAAATGGTGTGTGAGTGAGTGTGTGTGCGTGGCTGGAGGTAGGAGGAAGACTGCATAAAAAGCGTGTCCACAATGGCTGTGTTTGTGTGCTTCTCAGGGCCCATTTGGTGCCCGTATTCTCATTCGGGGAGAATGAGCTGTT
This sequence comes from Petrocephalus zakoni, assembly GCA_026774425.1. NCBI lineage: Eukaryota > Metazoa > Chordata > Actinopteri > Osteoglossiformes > Mormyridae > Petrocephalus > Petrocephalus zakoni. Next base: position 24,933,994 of record JAODKN010000002.1, read on the forward strand.
TGACCAGATGGAGAACCCTGTGGGCTCGCCTCTGCGCTCCCTCCAAGAACGACTGCAGAAGGTTATGGGCGTGGCCTTTCCGCTCTTCCACGCCCGCGGCGTCTTCCAGTACAGCTTTGGTCTTCTGCCCTATAGGAAGCCCATCCATACAGTTGGTAAGGGAGAAGGGTAAAGACCACAAAGTCATGTGTGACTGTTTGATGGAAGCTGGCTTGAAGGTCAGAGTATGTTCTTTCTCACCTACGGAATCTCCCCCTCTTCCCCCTTTCTCCCTAGTTGGGCGACCCATCCCGGTTGTCCCGAATCCCTGCCCAAGTCGAGAGGACATTGACAATCTCCACAAAACCTACCTAGAGCGACTCACCCAGCTCTTCGAGGAGAACAAGGCAAACTATGGCATCTCTGAGGACAAGCATCTCGCCTTCATCTAATGTCTGCCTCTCAACGAGTCCCGGCATCTACCTCCTCCCTCTCCAGCCTCTGTCATCCTACATTTTAATCATCGCTATCCTCCTATGGGTCGAATATAGGAAAATAACATGGGGAAGGTTACAGCCAATGTCTGTCCAAATGGAGGGGAAAAGGTTTTTGTTACAGAGAAATGGAACGCTATGTAAACCATAATGTCAAACAAATCCCGGGCAGCCGTGATTGAATCAGATGGTCGATCTGCGTGTTCTCTGTCTCAGGAATGAGCTGAATGTTGATGTTTTTAACATTTGCAATTGTCCATATTTTTGTCCCCGTTGTGTCCTATTGCCTTGAAGGTTACTTAAATTAAAGTAACAACACTGGTGCCTATTGTGTGTTGGGTAACTACTTTCAGTAGCAGTCTTGCCTACAATCAAATCAGAATTACAACATGCAAGGAAAGTGAAAGTAGGAGTGTGAAACCTCACCAGGAATCAAGGGAGGTCGGTGTACTCCTCCTGGAGTGTTAGATCTTTCTTCTAACCCAGGCTTTCATCTTCTGCACCACTTGGTCCTCAGCCATATGGGTCTTCAAGTATTTGCATGCACATGTAAGTGTATTCTGCTTGTGCTATAAACAGTGCAGACCTTCCTGTAATTAGGAAAGTTTGAAGTCCGATTACAGCTGTGCTGCTATTTACCGCAGGGAATAATGTGTAATGTGCAGGAAGGGGGCCATGGCCACACCAGCTAGGTCTGCTCTGTGACATGTTACTGTGACCAAGGTCAGCATTTCAGAGCAGACGTTCAGGCAGCCTAGTGGCAGATTGTGACTTGTGGCTGGGTTTCAGGTCCTGGAGGGAGGATGAGGGCTATGTCATGCCTGTGAGCACACTACTTTACTTTTAAGAAGGAACTAAACTGACCATCCAAATTTTCTATTTCATATAATCAATTTTAAGGAATGTGTGCCCAACGCATTGGGTCCTGTTAACAGTATATAATAGGATAATCTTTTATATTAGCATTCTTACTTATAGCAATGTGGGTCATGGTAGGACAGAAATACCCATGCTGAACATGCATATGCTATGGGTGCCTTACTTGATGTGATTAAGCAGAGATGAGCGCCATCAAGTGGTAGAAATTACATTTTTTGTGACGAGTCATTATTTTGTAAATCAACACAAAGATCAAATTCTGCTGCCTTGTAATATCGGTAGAAACGGTGTGATTGTGCTGTATGACTTTTTACAGATTTGGCATTTTTCATGTTCATATGTTTTGCATTAAAGATATTGTCCAATTGTTGCACCTTGGGCTTATATTTTCTGTCTGGTGATTGGTTGCATTTGGACAGTTCTTTGGGACTGGACAGTTCCTTGCGATATTTTTGAAAGGCTGTGAAATGTGAGGTTGAAATGGCGTGCAATTTGTTCGTGGGGAAGCTGATGTGGCAATTGGATGAAGGAATTAAATGATCACGATCTAATGAAGAGCCATTGTAGTAATACTGCGGGATGTAGCCGACCCACAAAACCTTCCCAAAAAAATGCATAGAGATCATTGCTGCATGTTAAATGGGTTACAGCTGACAGTGAAAACTGTACAAAGGATAAAAGCGAACCTCTGACCCGTTATAGAAAACCGGAGAACAAGATTCATTCATCTCAGGGAAACGGGGAGCACAGTGGTACAGTGACGCGGCATTTTGCGATACTGCGTGATGTGTTACGGAAACCGTCCATGAGGCCTTGTGCTTGTTCTGTGATTCCAAGGGGGGGTCTCAGAAAAGGGGGCAGTGGGTCACGTGACCCGTAGGAGACAAGGAGCCTTGATTTTATGCAGAGTTTAAATGTTAATGAACTGCTGAAAAACTGTTCACCTCCAAAATGATGACTGGAGGATGTCTCTCGCCCACAAAGACCCTTCAAAATGTAAGCAATCAAAGATAATTAATTCAAACATACTGTAGCAGTTCTCACCCAAAGTACACAGTTTGTATAGTTACGTCATTGTGTTATTAAGATAAGATGTCTGAATGTAATGATAAATATATTTTCTTCAGCGAAGTCCCCCGTGCTGGCTGGGATTGGCTCCAGGCTCAGTGCCAGTTACACACTAAGAATATTTATGGTTATTGTTTAACGCCCAATGTCATGCCTCTTCTGTCTCCTAAGGCCGGTGGCCCGAGCCCTGAAGCACCAAAGCAGCTCCGTACGTCACACTACCTGCACCGTGTCTGACTGCGGACGCGATGCTCCTTCTGTGCGAAGTCGCGTCAGCTTCACGCCAGACCTAGCAGGAACCATGTCTTCTAAATAGTTTCACTTTTCATCGTACGTCCACAGAACATTCTCCCAAACGGTTTGGGGGTAATCAAGGTGTCTTTTTACAAATGGGAGACGAGCTTTTATATTCCTGTGGTTTGCAGTGGTTTTCGCCTTGCCAACTCTCCCATGGACACCCTGCCTTCCTGAAGGTGAAATCACAACCACTGACTTTAATGGAGCAGAGAGCAGCCTGCGGGTCCTGAGATCTTTGTCCCAAGCCTGACGTGACTTCCCAGATGAATCTTTTATGTGTTCTTAGAGTCATTTTGCTAGACTGGCCACACCTGGACAGATTTTCACTGTTCCAAGTTGTCTCCATTTTGCGATAATGGTTCTCACAGTGGTTCACCGTGAACCGTAATATGCGTCTTTTGGGTTTTATGTCAGTGTCGTCCTCCAAACTTGGCGACTCCTTCACTGAGCCAACCCTTCTGCTGTATAAAACCAGAGCGAGCTGGAACTGAACTCCAACTAGTCTCTCTTCACGGTACGGATCTGGTACGGGGCGGTTTCTGTATGGCGGGGGAAAAGCACCGTGAGTCAGTAAGACTGAATTTCATTTCATTTAGAAAAATCCCACTGTAACTGAAAGAACACAGTGTAACATCCTTATGGTCTGCGCCACTCTGAGAACAAGGGGCTGCTATGGCGGATCCCAAGGAAGACTGGAACAGGGCTGAGAGAACATGTTTTGAAGCAGAAACGGCCTTACATGCAGAGCAGAGCAGAGATCATTATAACTGGAGGTTATGGTATCAAGAGGCTCCTTTACAGTGACACAGGCCCCGGAGTTGCCTCAGGAACCTTAAACGTTACAATGCCTGTGCATCATGGCATAATTCCCCGTCATCTACATTCTGGGTAAATTATGCAAGTATAACGGCTGCTTGGCTATCAATAGGGGGACTGAGGTGGTATTCTAAGCAGATCTGATTCTGTGGCCCCCTTGTCCCTCGTCCAACATTCTTAAAACAGAGGTAGCCAGAGGCCACATTGTGAAATTAGGCACAGAGGTCGACTGCTGTAATAGCTCAATGAAACCCACCAGGGAGGGGCTACATTGACAAAGTTGCAAAGGCTGCTGGGAAAGGTGAAACCCGACGTGCCGTAAGAGAGATGGCTGTCACAATACCTGCATGTGGGATGTGCTGAAACAAAGATATTCTACACACCCCCATAGGTGTCATTTGTAATACAGAAATACTATATTGAGTGAAAGTTTTCCACCAAATAATGGCAATAGGGCCTTAGACTGACCTTGACTCGGCTTTATCAATGCATCTTGCTTGGAATAAAATAATCTATTAAACATGTACTGTAGTATAATAATAATAGTAACAACAATAATAATATCCATCCATCCATCCATCCATTCTCTGTAACAACTTGTCCTGGGTTATTCCGTGCCTTGTGCTCAGGATAGGCTCAAGACCACCCGCCACCCTGCATAGGACAAGTTCAGCATGTTGTGCGCCTGTACAGGGAAACTGGAATACTTTGAGGAAACCACACAACGACACACAGAGAACATGCAAACTCCACACACACACACAATAATAATAAATTAATAACAATAAAGCATATCCGTGGCATAGCCTCCCCGCCCCGTGTACGCAGCTACCGCACCCCTAGCTGTCAAACACATACATCCTCTGCACGAGTCATTAAACGTACAGCCGGCAACATCCAACTGCATTAAGTGGAGATACCATCTCTCTCCCTCCACGATTTGGGGAGCAGCTCCTCTGGGAAGCACGGCTTGTCCTGTTCTCACGCTGCGTGGTTTGGGCAGAGAGCAGAGCCGCTCCGTCAGATGCAGGATAACGAGGACGCCGGCTGCAGATCCCCGTGTTCAGCAGGCACAGAAAGTCGGCCAACTCTTCAGGATCACAAAGAGCCGTTTTAGATGCAAAGTAAATCTGAACGCAAAATGTTATAAACTGGGAGAAAAAGCGAAACAATCCAACGGTGCAAAAGTACGCCGTGCCGACTTGCCCGGGGGGGTGTGTGTGCGTGTCTGTGATCATTCATCGTACTGGTACACTGTACAAACGACTCATTTTTAATGAGCACAAGCAGGCCACACTACTGCCGGGTGCCATCTGCTCAGAGCTCCATTATTAATGTGTGCTGCCCGGGAGCCGAGCAGGAAGACGGCGTTCCGGGAGCCACCTGCAGCTTGGGCTGGCTCTGACGCGGACGAGTGTTCCAGACGCGTGTCTTTCCCCCGCTTGCTCACCACCGAGTGGGATAAAGTTTAAGCCGTGACCGTGGTCCGCAGTATGCAGCGGGGTTCAAGGAACCTTCTGCCAGGATCGTTAACTAGCACTAGGGTTAGTCATCGGCACAGGACTGAACTGGAGGCATCAACTAACACCTTACGGCAGTACTAGTGAAGGCTTAAAAAAAATTATGCTGGCCACCACACCCCAGCCTTCCATCCATCAATCTCCTGTAACCATGTGCCCTATTCAGGGTCACAGGGGGTCTGGGGCCCATCCCAGTTGCTACAGATACAAAGCAGGTAACAATCAATAGTGTGGCACCAGTCCATCTCAGGGCACACTCACACACACACTCACACACACTCACATCTCAGGGCACACTCACACACACACACACACACACACTCACATCTCAGGGCACACACACAGACACACACACTCACATCTCAGGGCACACACACAGACACACTCACATCTCAGGGTACACACACACACACACACACTCATCTCAAGGGCACACACACACACACACTCATCTCAGGGCACACACACACACTCACATCTCAGGGCACACTCACACACACTCACATCGCAGGGCACACACATACACTCACACACTCTCACACACTCACATCTCAGGGCACACACATCTACACACATCACAGGGCACACACACACACACACCTACAGGCAATCTCCAATTAACCTCAGCATGTTTTTGGACTGTTGGGGGGGGGGGGACCGGAGGAAACCACACGACAGCACAGGGAGTACTGCAGACTCCACACACAAGGCGCCATGAGGGGGCGCCACTGTGCCACCCCGTCCACCACGTCCCCATGGGATAAATCCAGTCTGCCTCCTATACTGCCTTCGAAAAGACACTTTCAACCAGACTGCGGCTTCCTATGAGCAGATTATGGGGAGGGCAGCGCAGCAGAGCGGCCGACATTACGGTCTCGGGGGTCTCTAAGAGAACATCGGCTACCCTAAGTTACAGTTTGTCATCCTCCTCCTCATTCTTACCGGCCAATCAGATGGGGCGCCCCCCGGTGGCCATCTGGTCCTAAGCAGCTGCTCAGTTCTCACACCCAAAGTGTGCGTGTGTGTGTGCGCGTGCGTGTGTGTGTGTGTGTGTGTCAGGGCCCTCAATAAATATATTCTCTAATATACACTTTCTTCTCATAAAAGTGTCAGTCCGTATTCCGACGATTCCAGCCCCACAAACAAGTCCCACTTGGTTCTTTTACACAGAATTTTAAAAGGTACAAATAAATTAATGCACTTTTGTACAAAGCAGAGCATCGACAACCAATGAAGCCAAACAGAACTGCAATACATTGAGATAGGATCAGTAATCAGTACAGTTAGTAATCAATAACCAAGGAAATGCTGTAATATTTCCTAACGTGAAATATAATACTCCAGTAATAAAAGTCCTGTTTATGACTAAACTCATTTAAAAAGAAAAAAACACAACCAAGGAAAATTCAGATAATGCAGTGTTCAAATTTTAAGAAACAGATGAGCTGTACTCTCCTGTACAAAATGTATGGAATATATAAATCTTTTTATACTCGGGGAGTGTCAAACAAAAAATCTGTGTTCCAAACCAGCTAAATCGCTTTAATTTTAAAAGGCCACTTAAAATTCTTTAGGTCAAAAAAAAAAACAAGCAAAACCTTTGACAGGATAAATTTGCATTTTTGCATTCAGAAATGCACAAATCACTCATATACATGCATTCACAGGTCCGAGGGGAAATGGAATTAAGTTTGCTTATAAAATTTGTGAATACTCTCTGGTGTGTGGATACATCTGCATAATCACAACCCATTTGGACCTCACACTGCAGTTCATATGCGGTCTACAGGATACCTACAGATGTGTCACATCCCGCAGAACCGTTACCGCTCCGAGTTTCATATACCCAAACTAATGAGTGTCGGCTGATGCAATACAAACTGAAGTATGGCAGATTGAGCCGATTGACAGAATGGCGTCTGAAGCTGAAATGAGGACCACTCAGTGCTGCTAGGGATGCTGGGAAATGGCATCGCGGCTCATCCACGTATCATAAGCTGCATGTGACAGCAACAGAAGCACTCATTGACTGCAGGGACCCAAACTGCTGCTGGTTTGGCTTTGAAATGACTAGACCACTATGTAGAACCAGCAAGTCACATGGTTCATTACTGAGGATACTCGTTTCACAGTTGTTCTAGACTGATACTAATCTATGGCAGTTTATACCACGATTAAGCCACTGCCCTCCAAAAATACCCAGTATTTCAAGTACTACCCTCCAATTCTACTTCTCTGGAGAAGCAAATGTCAAATTCCACAGAACTTTAAATACCGCAAATGTTTAGTTACATCACTTTTCACTGAAAATCTGAGCCGTCCATCTTGTTTCTTTGCTGTAAAATGCTGTAATCTCACTCCAGAGGATATCCTGTCAACATTATGGCAAGAGGAAAAAGGCATTTTAAGCATTCGAGTTCCAGATGAAAGGTCCCGTAGATCGTCCTTGACGCCAGCCGCCTCTCTGGCTTGAAATCCAGCCGCAGTGTCTAAGGGTCGACGAAGGAGACCATGATGTAGCGCGTGCCCTGGGTGGTGGGCAGCCCCTCGTGGTAGTGCGTCAGACGGCCCGGGTGCATGAAGGACCACCCCTTCCGGGGGGTCTCCACCCTGCAGTTGTACCGTACGAATCGGCATCCGCCTCCCTAGAGACCACAGACAGAGTCAGATACACGGAGGCTATTACTTACATACATACATACATAGGGTTGTGATATATCATGGTGCTGCTGAGTTAGGCTGCCTCGCAGGTTACTGCTGCATTTCACTGCATGTCGTACCTTGTATGTGTATGTGACAAATAAAATTCTTTGACTTTGATATATATCCTCAGGTTGGTAGTTTTTAACCCTACCATTCCTCCTCCCACAAGAGGCCA
>JAODKN010000002.1:24942024-24953972 GCA_026774425.1 Petrocephalus zakoni
AAGGGTTGGCAGGTAACAGCCAACCAGACAGGGGGACAGAAAAGACAAGGAATTTAGTGTTCTACATTCCTATTGGTCTAAAATTCCACTTCTGCCCCCAAGGTTGCGCCCCATTGGCCAGTCTATCCAACTTACAGTGAAGCACTGAATGCTATCAAACCTTGTTCGCGACTCTCACTGACAACACGGCACAATCGTAATTGAATTGCTTTAATTTGCAATGCAGCTAGATATGCCCCGGCTCTCTGCGCTACAGCGTTACGGTCGCATTTACGACTGCCTAAGGTTGCACTTTAGGCCTCACCTTTGAGTAGTACCCCGGGTAGAGCTTCTCGACCACGGGCGCGATGTAATCCTTCAGGAATTTGAGCCACTCCTTCTCAAAGCCAATCTGGTTCATGTGTATGTCCACGGTGGGCACGTTTTCATAGCCCCCAGCCAGACGTTCATCCTGTAACACACATATGTATTATTTACCCATTATCCTCATTACGCATGTATATACACACACATACGTGCGTGTAAAGAATTACGTAAATAAAGCTACCTTGTGCTTCCCGCCTGACCACTCGCCGTAGTGCTCCATGGTCTCCACCAGTTCGTCGCACATCCTGTCCGAGAAGGCTGGGAACCAGTAAACATCGGGGCAAGGCTAGAGCAGGCGGAAAGGGGGGCAGAGAGCCCGGAGGATGAGAAGAGAGTACAGACGGAGAGCGAAGCTTCCGCGCTCACTCCCGTTCCAAGTCATACCTGTTCAACGATATTCGCATCGTCATCGAAGATCGTGGAGTATTCCTCATGGACGTACTTCTCTTTCCAATCCTACAAGAAAAAAAATAAAATAAAAAAAAATTAATTATGAATATTTCTTTTTTAGGGAATCGCCTTCATCTGAGCATTCGTGTAATGCGGGGGAATTCCAAGCCAGCGAGAGAGCGGGTGACACTTACCACGGGGTTGTCGAAGATCTGCCACATGTCAGGGTAGGGGCGGCTGGTGTTGTAGTTGGTCGTGGTGATGAGGCGGCCAAACTCGTCCCGGTTTGAGACGTACATAAAGACACCCTAAGAGGGGGAGGGACGGGACAGCCGAGAGGTGGTGATGGGGAGGAGGGTAAACAGCTCTCAGCGTATGCAAGACCGACTGCAGCACGCAAAAAAACAGCCACGAAGCGCTCTGACGAAGAGCCGATGCAAAGAACATGACATGCACTGAATGCATTTAATGTTTATCTTTATGCATTTGATATGTAATCTCTAGGACAGGGGCCAAATGCGTCGATCGCGATCGACCAGTAGATCGCAAAGGTAGTGCGGCTAGATCGCACGACATTCAAAAAAAATAATTAGACGTAAGCCCATCCTCTGTCCTCCATTGGGCAGTCGCCACTTGATTGACGTTAAAGGCGGCCAGTCAGCTGTTCCTTATACTTTGTTACATTAGGTTACAATAACAACTACTTAGATCCCTTCTCTTATACCGCATCGCGAAGATCACACGGGTCCCCAGGAAGAAAACGCTAATGTACTGCGAGCTGATGTGAAACTCCAGCGAGCACAGTGACCCAGCCAGCCGTCCAACTCATATCTGCTAAGATGGGATATTAAAGCACTGAGTGGGGAGCAGGGCCGAGTAAGGAACCACGGATGTCTTGAATTGTATTGCGCTTTAAGGGTGCATGCAGTGATGCAGGATTCGCCAACATATACTGTATATATAAATATAAAATGTATAAACACATATTTAGCATTTTTAATATAGGTAGATAATTTTGACCTGGTCATTTTAAAAGTAGCTCACAAGCCGAAAAAGTGTGGCCCCCCCTGCTCTAGTACATATTACTGTACTATTGTATTTCGCTATGAGCCGTCCTGAATGGCATGGGAAGGTAAATCTGAGTAATGTCAGGGTGTGTGGAACAGATCACATATCAGTCTGAAACTGCCTTGAATGGCCAGAACACCCAGAAAGCATGAAGCAGGAGTGAAGCACAGAGATGCAGACCTGGTCGCGGACGGAGCTGCAGAAGGCCATGTCGGTGTCCATGCCGTCCTGAAGGAAGAGGCTGAACTTGGCCAGGCGTGTGCGCAGAGTCTCCCCGTGTATGAGGTACACCGCCGTGACGTAGGGAACGTTCCACACGCCTCTGGGAAAGGGGAAGAGGGACACGAGGAAGAGGGGGAGGAGGGAAGAGGGAGAGGGTCACGCCCGGCTGAGCTGCATGCGCAAAGGAAAGGAGACCTGAGGCTGAGACATGTGGTGTGCATACATCAGATGGCACACAGCCACGTTTGCTCGCCGGTGACATGCGCGCACATGCTCGCCCCTGTATGGCACACAGCCTTACGGGTTTGCACCCCGGGCGTCTTACTCGCGCGAGCCGGCGCCCCGGACGCCTTACTCACATGCGTTTGCCTTGGATGATTTCGATGTAGTCTTCTGACCGCGAGTAGAAGCCCTCGGGACTCAGCGCACCCCAGAAATTGGACCACAGTTTTCCATGGCGAGACAGCATGGGAGCAATCACTGGTCTGTCATGAAAGGGGGGGGGAGGGCAGTCATGTGATGTACCGATACATGTGAGGTTATTACATATGTGTTCACAGTAACTTCTTAAATTTATACCACCAAATTTTTGGCAGAGGTCATATACAAACCTCAAAGAAATAAAAACTAAACTGAATGTTAACGATGCACAAATATAGCCTGATTTGTTGTTTTCTGGGGATGTAAATTACTGTATGGACGGCTCACAACTTAGGTAAATCCAGACTTAAGCAAAAAAAAAGTGGGATACTGTCATGTGTAAACACACACACCGAAACACACACACACACACACACACACACACACATGACACTGAAAGCTTAACGCTCTCCACATAAGAGGAGTCTCTAATGACACAGAATGAGCTGATCACCACCACTTGCTTCCGAATGGCCGGCCTCTCACGACTCACTTGTTCTCCTCGATGAGGATCCTCAGTGTGTCCGGATTGATGAGCGCCACGTCGGAGTCGATGCTGAAGTAGTAATCACACGTGGGGTCCTTACGGCACATGTCCCTGTGAGGGGAGGCACGGGCTGGTCACGGGGTAGCCATCCGGCTGAGAATGGGTTACTCATGGGTACCACAGAACTAGGGAGTGCAGCCACAGAGCCCTGCAGGAAGGCCGCTGGCCCATGGAATGTCCCCCCCCCTTACTCGCCGACCACTGGGTGCCTCTCTCATGTGCTGAACTGCTTTCCCAACTGAAACCCGCACATCTGAACATTACTATGGCCGGAATACTTTCGTTGCAAGGTTAGAGCGGCCGGGGGGGGGGCGTCATAGCTCACACGGCCATCGCACGAGCCTCGCTCTGCTGCAGGTTCTCCTCGGGCCCAACAATCCGGGCGTCTGGAAACAGAGACTGATGTTCCTGCCAGAAGGCCTGGATGTGCTTCTCGTGGTAGACCACCTGGGAGGAGGAAGAGGGAGAAAGACAGTGAGGAGAACGCAAGAACATAAAATCACAGATATCCAACGCCCGTGTCTCCTCGTTGAGATGTTAATTCCAAACCTCAGGGTCATGGTAATGCAAAGAAGTGTTCCCAAGGCAGTGCAGCCCCGTAAGGCCAGGAACCAGGCCAACTGCTCTTTTCCAAAGTCCCTATAAGGAGTCTAATTTGAAGCTGGACACATTATTGTTCATTATATGGTGCATTCAATTATCCCGAAGAAGTCGGAAATTCCGAGGTGCGAGACGTCACAACCGACCAGTTTCCCGCTCGAGCTGCACAACTCGGAACAAACATGGCTGCCTCCACGAACACGCTGTTATTGTCCAGATCTGGGCACAAAAGCTAATGAAAGACATTTATTACTTCACATAAAAGACCACGTGCGATTACATTCATAACTAGTAATACATTTAATAAAATAAACATTTTGAAATATTTATAAAAATAGAGAAACACGGTGAAACACTTATTGACTGTGTAAGCTTCCATGTTGAAATGACGTCACAGGGGAATCTCATACAACAAATTTCGGTCCGACTTCAAACTCGGAAAAGGGGAGCGTTTCGGACAGGAAGTGACGCTTTTGTCCGAGTTGCGACTCGGAGAGAGATAAACGAACGCAGGAATAGACTACGCGAGATCTTACAGGGAAATATACAGATTCGGTGTGACTGCGATGCTCCACGCTCCATCATTACGGTACCTGCAGTGTACAGCCCTAAATCTCGAATCAGCTTCTTTAACGATGCCTTGCTGTATACCGAGTCAGAATCTAAGGGATTTGTGCAGATTAGAAAGACAATGACAGAAGACTGAGGCATCATCCTGTACATCTCGGTTTTACAATGACGAATATCTCCTGCCCTGTTATCGCCTTATTTTGCAGACCCATTAAGCCATCATCATTCTTAGTAATTTCAATCTTGGCGAACCCAATTATATTTATGTTTTTTATTGTATTGTGCATTTCTTTTCAAGCACAATCCTGGAAGCAAGTGGAAAAGCATCTCACTACACAGATGTACAGTGTGTAATCCTGCATGTGAGAAAAGTTGAAATGCCACAGATTATGCTGACACACACATTCACTTCCTGCTGGCCACAGACCACGCCAACACAAGTCCCTTCCTGTTCGCAGGGGACTATGCAGACACTCACTTCCTGTTTGAAACTCAAACAGGAAGTGCACTTGCACAGGCTTGCACCTGGAGAAGCCTCTCACAAAAACGGCAACGTCGATAAATAAACCATAAAAGAAATATCTTTATACACAAAATCTGAGATAGGACATCCACCTCTTTATATGCAGAATGAACCTAGGAAACTGCATAACATGACCTGAATGTGGCACATGTTTTTGCTTCCTCTGAGCTCCTGCACACAGTTCACATTTTTGCTCCAAAAAACCTGGACTGTCTGTCATTCCCCGAAGACCTGACTGGGAAACAAGGGTTTATAGTTGGGTTCCCCAACCCGATCCCCTCAGGGCCCGATGGACAGTCCACATTTTTGCTCCCTCCCAGCTCCCGGCCAGGACTGTCTATAAGTTCCCAAGGACCGGGCTGTCGACCACTAGTCTATAGGGCACCACATAGGTAGCAGCTCCCATAATTTCTGTGTAGCTGAAATCAATGCAGGAGTAAAGAACTAAGTATAGAGGTCAGCCTGTGATGCATTAATATATCGGTGAAGCTACAGAGGAGATCAGTGAGCACAAGTATCACAGACAGAGAGGAGTCAGGAAAGATGCTGAGGTCAGGCCCTGTTGACGGGCGTCAGCCAAACGGTCCAGCCCTGGAGGTACTGACGTTGTTGTGGATGAAGAGCCTGATCTGGGCCAGGGGGTAGGTCATGGTGGTGAGCCTGTGCAGGAACTCAGCCAGGAAGGGCGTGGGCTGTGCGATGAATACGGCCACCTGCACCACGGGCATCTCCTCATCCTGCAGGGGAGGCAGAAGGGTACGGCACAGCATCAGGGTATGACCAGGGAGGGGCGCATTCGAGCAGGACAGGGAACGGGCACTCGGACTTACGGTGACCCGACAAACAGCATTTGAACATCACATAAAGGCGAGGCCACACCATTCACTATTTGCCAACACTAGTCACACTGAAATTATTTATCCAAAGCATCATATGATTGGGATAGCAATGTCATGACAGTCGATTTGGGGTTAAGGGCCTTTCTCAGGGGCACAAGGGAGAATGGGCACGTTTACCGGGATGTCAGTGAGGTCCAGAAGGTTGTCATCACAGATGCCACAGCCCGTCTCGTGAGTCCAGGCTGTGGGCACGTAGTTCCCGAGGTAGTTCAGCTGCAGCTATGGAAGGCGGGAGACAACAGAGTAGAAGATGGAGCGATTTCCCATAATGCACATGAACGAAAGAGTGTCAAATTATTATTCACAAGAATCAGACTCTGCTTATATTTTTTCTGAGACAGCTGGTAAGATCAGTAGTAAAAAAAAAAGTTTAGAAATTAACAGGTAAGAATTCAATCATAATTATATGCAAAAGATCCAGTCTGATTTTTATTGGTAAAAATACAGTCTGCTGACAGTGTAATGCACAGTAAAAGTACTGCCTGCTTACCTTAGTGGGTCCGTTACCATGTATGATGACAGGCAGCGTATCGTAGGCCACGTTGCGGGCTCGGACGCGCTCCTTCTCGAATTTCAGAACCACCTCCTCTGTGTACAGATGCGACACGGAGAGGCAAGTCAGAGCTCAGTGTCACTACTGGTAAGTGACCAGTGATGGAGGCGAGTCAAAGCGGGAGCTGGAGACTCCGAGTCACAGAGTCTCCCGGTGTCACGGACAGAGGTGGGGGTTGTTTAAGGGAAAGATCTGAATAAATGGGGACCAAAAGAGAGGGCGACCGAAGAGCAAAGGGCGACGAAGTACGAGGGGCTGGAGGCTCACCGAGGGCCCCGTTGAGGTTCTGGAAGATGCGCGAGCGATGGTCCAGCGTCATGTTAAAATTTTTCTGAAGGGAAGACAAGTATAAATGTCACTTTTGTGCTCCTGACGGTATTTGTGTGATTTCTATGCATCAAAGGGTTTGTGAGTTACTGTTTTAAACTCAATCAAAGCATTGTGCTGTTACTGAGTCCCAAAAGCCTGCAGTTTTACAAATTTCCAGTTTAGTCCCATTAATTCCTATGTTCCAGTTAATTCCCATGGAAAGTTTACCCTCCAATAAACTAGATTGGATTAACAATCTTAATGAACTAGTACAGACAGGGACATTCCCAGTAAGCAAACACACTAGTCGGAGACCCCCCCACACGCCCCTACCCTCTGAGCCGGGTCCAGATAGATCCTGGTGTAGAAAAGCTGGTCATCGTCATTGTCTTTGTATTTCCACTGCTGCACGATGGCGATGAGATCGGGGGCATAGCCGATGAAGCCTGGGGCAGCAGGGGGCAGGGGGGGTCAGTCTGCGTGGACGGGGGCCCTGTCCAGCCCCCCCAGCGCTCAGTGAGCTCACCTCCAGAGTTAAGGTAGCGCTTCCCCGTGTGGACGGGGGGATACTTGGATGCCAGCCGCTGGTCAGGCCAGCAGAAGCCTTCTGCGGAGAAGACCGCCCGGTGACCCATCCGAGAGAACTTCCAGAGCAGCTCCTGGGGGCTGCCGGCCAGGATTACGTCATAGCTACCGGGAGACAGAGGGCACCAAGAGCCACAGACCAAAAGAGCACACAATGAGATACACCGTTATATCGGTTTACCCTGTGAACACCTGTCAGCCAACAGGAAATGGCAAATAGCAGAAGCGACTCCCATTATAGCAGTCAGTGGTTTCCCAAAATAATGTTACGTTCCAGGGAACAAGACAATTAAGACACATCAACAGTCAGTATCGTCATCCACAAGGGGGTGACGACGTTATGTCAGCATGCATCAGATGAGAAAGGTGATATGATTAGCATCTAGAAATTAGGAGCTTTAAAGGATTTAGAAGGTTCAAAGCATCTCACATGAACACAAAATATAATCAAAATACTGCAAAGGCCACAATACACCAGAACTTTCTAGAAAGCTTGCCATTATGGGCTGCCTGTTTGAGGTAGGGGTGTGATTGCTGCAGAGACCCATTTCAGAGGGGAGCCCTGTGCCTTGATTACAGGCTCCAGGCTGGGCAACAGACTTCTGAAAAATTCCACTCCTCCTTCTACTGATCCAAAATAAGGCATGTCATCTACACACCCGACCAAAGCCACACTGCAGGGAAGAGGACAAGTAAACAGACACTTAAAAAAACCGCCCCGCGTTCCATCGCAGGCACGAAACGCCCCGCGTTCCCTCCTTCTGGGTGATCTATAGCGACCCCTGGTGGCGGCTGGGTGTCTAAGGTCGCAGAACAGCGCTCTCCTCCAGGCCAAACGCCCAGCAGAGCAAAACACAGATGGCTAGCAGCACACAGTGGTGGCCTTGGATGCTAGCCCCCCCCTCAATTTGGCATGATTGTCATTAAGAAAGAGGATTATGGGAAATGGCACAAATGACCTTTCTGGATGGAGGGTGGGAGATTGGATAGAACGAAATCGCCCCAGCGTAAGAAAAACAAGATTTTTGGGACCAGTCCAAGAATGAATAATGTGACATCTCAGATATTAAATTCACCAAACAAAGCCAGACAGAATAAGAAGTAGAGAGGAAGGCACCCATGGGAGTATGACAGGGATAAAGCCACCATTCATCACTCCGAGGGCCGGACTGGGCAGACTGGCAGCCCCCCAGTAACCAGAGAGAGCTGGAGAGGAAGAAAGCAAGGGGGGCAGTACAGAAAGAAGACCAAGAGAGGAAGTCACTGAAAACTGTGCTGGGAAGGAGAAACGGACCCCCCCAGGGACCAGAAAACCTCTTGTGCAGAGGTTCAGAGCCTTTTCTTTAAGAAGCAATTAGCATGACCCCACGACAGATTCGGCATCCTCTATGGCAGCCACTCACCTGTCCACGAAGAGGACGACCAGGTCCTTCCTGTTGCTGTACTGCTGAAGCTCATTCTTCAACCAGCGCACCTTCTGGCCCCCGCCCACGGTACGGGCCACATCCCCACCTTTCCATTTCTCTCCCAGGCCCAGAACCTGGTCAAAGACGGGGCGGTAGAGCAGAGCATAAACACAGGGAGGATCGACCCGTCTAAAGACAACCACCAGCAGGGGGGTGGGAACTGAGATACCTTCACGGTGTAGTTGAACTGCCGAGCAGTCCTCATGAACCTGGTGAAGCCATCGGTCTCCTCAGTGGCGACGGTGATGACCAGCAGGTTGCCTGAGACCAGGAGAGACGAGAGAGCATGTATGCAAGTGCTGAGTACAAGCAAACACAACAGAGCTCTGCATACGGGCACGGAGTGTGGCTCAGCGGGTTAGGAGGCGGCATCGGAAATCAAGAAGTTGCTGGTTCGAATCCCAGAATCGGCAGAATGATTTAACTACTGGGCTCCTGAGCTAGAGCCTAAACCCCAATAGCTCCAAGGAGTGTCTGAGTCTGCTTGCTCAAGAAAAAGATGTACATCACTTTCGATAAAAGCATGAGTTAAATAAATAAAATGTAAACAACCACATCTTAGATGCCAGATAATGAGCATGAGAACATTTGCAGGCAATTCTTCATCAATATACTGACATTTTAACAGACAGAAACGGAGGCCTACAGTACAAAACGTCTTTAAAACTTACTAACCATAAACAACCAGCGAACCAGTATCCGCCATGACTTGTTACTATGCATTTAATCTGAGCACAGAGGAACCAAAGCAGCCAGCCTACAGCCCCCCCCCTGACACTGAGCAGGACGGTTAGAAGATGGATGGAATCCAGGCTATGCTCTCCACATCACTACATTCTTGCTTTGTATTACGGAATAAAATGTTTCCCCAAACCATTAATACTCAGTGTTACAAGTTACACGGACTAGATAAGATGTTTTAAAACTCATGAAAGCGCAGGTCATGGGTGACAGGAAACAACCCTGCTGGTGCCCTGAGAGGCACAGGAGCGCCTCTTTACATGTGTCCTTTGGCCTGGACGGAAACCACAACTTCGAGACGTGACTGTGAGTTCCTGAGGAGCTGGGTGAGCTTCGGGGAAGGAGTGCAACATAGTAGAAAACCACAGGCACCGCGGCCACTTAAACTCCAGCAATCTCTGTCCTACAAGGAGGAGACGCAAACCTCACACCTACCGGTAGGACAGGCTGGCATCTAACTACCCTCCTGTCAGCCACCTTCCTGATACAGATAGAGATACTTAGAAGATGACAAGAAAGCATCTGAAGTAGATTTTAAATGCTAAATAT
The DNA here is from genome assembly GCA_026774425.1 of Petrocephalus zakoni. Taxonomy (NCBI): domain Eukaryota; kingdom Metazoa; phylum Chordata; class Actinopteri; order Osteoglossiformes; family Mormyridae; genus Petrocephalus; species Petrocephalus zakoni. Next base: position 24,951,833 of record JAODKN010000002.1, read on the forward strand.
ACATTTATGAGCCTTAGGAGCTGATTATAACCAAAACTAAGAATAAACTTCTATCACATATTTGGGATTCCGGTATTTCTGCCGGACCCCTAGGCACCCTCGGATGGGGGGGTGGGGGTGCAGCTGTACACGTGTATATAGGGGAGGGTCCGACTCAGTCAATGTCCCCATTGTAAGTCGTGTTTCATTCAGCAATTCTGCCTTTTGACTCCTAAACTCCAATTACTGCAATCTCAACAAAAGGCTAAAAACCCGCTATCCCTGATGGTTAGAGTCACAGCTATAATGCAGCCGTAATACTCATAATAATTATTATTATACAATACTCTGCATCTAGGAGTATAGCAGCTCTATTTACGATGAGAACTTATGTTGGCTGCATATCATTCGCATACTTTAAATCGAGACTAGGCTTTTAATACACGACAGCAATCTGCTTTTCACATGTACTAGATTCTACCGAACTGATTTTCAAGTAGAAGCAAACAAAGAAACAAACAAACAGACACCCTGCGGCCGATTCCGTTAGGGCATGTTATCCTTTACGCGAGGTAATGTTTCTCGGGACGCAGTTAGTGCGCAGCACTGTGACACAAGACGCCCCAACCTACGTAAGTAACGAACGGCTATGAACCGTGAGGCGCGCACAGGCTGCGCGGTAACTGCGCATCGCTATGGCTGCGCCGAGGAGTCCAGCGCTACATGGACAGAAACACCAAACCCCCCTCAAACCCCAGCCGTACCCGGGTCTAAGGTCTTCCTGTCCGCAGCCGCGGCGCAGACTGTGAAGCAGAGGAGTGACGCGCAGATCGCTTGGATTAGCCAGTGCATTGCGGGCCTTCGCCAAGTTCTCGTGTTTTCGGTTTAATTGCACAGGACTTCTACTCCCGTCCCTGTCGGTCCCCCTTCTGGAGCCTAAAGTTTGGGGAATCTATCACGGCTCAGAAGACAAGCCCCACCCCTCCAGTAACGACCAATGGGCTTTAAGAAAATATGAGTGGCTTGAATTTTCGCCAATAGAAACATAAGAGAGTCACCGATAGCCCAATCAGAACGGGACAAATGGATGATTTTTCTAAATGTCCCCTGGCTAGGGATTTTGGGAAGCCCGCTGCCACGTTTCAGGAATGCCGGGAGGGGGGGGGACGGACGCGTGCATGCCTTTACAAGGGGCATCCCTCAGCTTACGTCACTTTAGAGCCGAGCTTACATCGGGGTTGATATTAATTGGTACACAGTAGGAAATTCTTCGAGCATGTTGTTTGTATCCGCTGTTTTGTGTATCTGACCGCATGACTGACTGTAAAATAACGTCAGTGCCTGTTGAACGGTTTATACTGAGGTTCTTTTAGCTAATGAGAGCGTTATCTCAGTCCTCTATCGATTATAGTTGGCATTTGAAGTGGTGTGCCAGTAAATAAGAAACATGGAATAAGGATGCTGAATGATGCCGGAAACTCCGTGTAGAAAAAAATACCATCCAGGGTGTTTCCTTACTTTGTACCCTATGCTTCCTGTGACATAAGCTTGATAAATAATTTGTAGATGGTCGTGCATCCAGGGTGGGTCGTAGGCAGCTGCATACTGTAGCGTGCCATCTTCTGGGGAGGCCACTAGCTTGGATGTGGTCCCACTTATAGCGACTGTCCCTTCCCCCATAGGTGGTATGCTGCCCCTAATGTACTGCTCATTGGAGCTGCTGTTTGTTGCTGCCTGCCCTTCCCTTCCACCACTAGGTGGCACACTGCGCTCATGGAACAGCTCATTGGATGCCCTGCTGCTTGCCTGCTGTCTCCCCCTTCCACCACTAGGTGGCACACTGCGCTCATGGAACAGCTCATTGGATGCCCTGCTGCTTGCCTGCTGTCTCCCCCTTCCACCACTAGGTGGCACACTACACTCGAGGTACTGTTGTGCTGATGCTGATGGGCACAGGTTAAAACCTGTTAATAATAATATAATACTTATAATAATTATTATTATAATACTGTTAATATTCTTGGTGTTTTCAAATGTCATTTCGATGCCAGTGAGCCCAAGTGGACAAATGGAGATCAATACAATCGGACCTCGCTAAGTCGACCCTCCTTAAGTCGAAAACCTCCCTATGTCGAATCACTCGTTAGTCCCCGGCCGAATT